>QRFJ01002763.1:0-78276 GCA_006176705.1 Cocos nucifera
CTGACTTAACTAAGGAGTGGATCAATATTTCCGGATACGGTGAGATTCATGAATTAGAGACCAAGTTTGGGTGCACCATGATTAGAGAATCATTGAACAAGAGTTGTTCACTCATTGGCTAACCCATCACCAATAACTGTTAGGTGAGGTGATGAGTCAGTTGGTGAGACCGCACCACCCACTAGAAATCATTAATCATGGAGATTTTCGCATCTCTACAGAGGGAGTGTAGGGATCCGAGAAAATAGTGGGAGCTAATTTGTTTAAAAATAAAATCCCTAAACAAATTGGTCAAGTCAAAATTACAGTATCTAACTAGAATCTTTGACTCTCTACAGGAAAATGTCTGCGTCCAACCCATTGGCACGTATCCTAGACACACATAGACTGACTGGACCCAATTATAAAGATTGGCTCAGGAACTACAAAATTGTTTTGGGTTCAGAGAAGTTAACACATGTTTTGGACCAGGACCCTCCCACCTTACCAGCTCGTCCATCCACTGAACAGAGAGCGTCTCTGGAAAAATGGATTGACGAAGATAATAAGGCCAGATATTACATGTTGGGCTCGATGTCTGATGAGCTCCAGCGCCAACATGAAGATATCGGGACTGCTCGCCAAATGTTGGCTCACCTGCAGGAGATGTTTGGTGAACAGAGTCGCGCAGCCAAATATCAAGTCACGAAATGACTTTTTAAGGCTAAGATGCGTGATGGGCAGTCAGTCCAAGATCACTGTCTGACAATGATCAAGGACATGGAAGAGCTTGAGAAGCTCGGTGTGAAGTTGGACTTGGACCTGCAGAACGATATTATTCTGCAATCCTTGACTGATGCATATGGGCAATTCATCATGAATTACCACATGCATAAACTTCAAAATTCCTTGGCCGAAGTTAATGAATATGCTGGTTACCGCTGAGCTTTCTATGAAAGGTTCTAAAGGCTCAGTTCTTGCTATGGAACGGACTTCTTCCAAAAGAAAGTCTTATGGAAAGAAAAAGAAGTCTGTGAAAAAGCAAAAGGTGGAAGGATCAAAGAAGAAGAAGGCAGAACCGAAGAAAAAGGCCGATGGCAAAGGAAAGTGTTTCCATTGCAACAGCGACGGCCATTGGAAGCGGAACTGCCCTACTTACCTGGCCACCCTGAAGAACAAGAAGGAAGGTCCTTCTGGAGGTATGCTCGTTATTGAGTCTAACCTTACGGTTTCTTCTGCATCCAGTTGGGTGCTTGACTCTGGTTCTAGTGCTCATCTGTGCACTTCTATGCAGGGTCTTGAGGATAGCAGGAGGCTGAGGGATGGAGACATGATCCTACGCATCGGTAATGGAGCAAGAGTTGCTGCAGTAGCCGTGGGAACATACCCTCTTCGATTACCATCTGGTTTAGACTTAGTTTTAAAAGACTGTTATTATGTGCCTGCAGCTAGCAGGAATTTGATTTCTGTTTCATGCTTAGCACAAGAAGGTTATGTGATTCACCTTCTTTAAGGACCATTGTAACATTCTTTATGAAAGAAATAAAATTGCAAATGGTTTCCTTATTAATGGTCTTTATCAGCTACATATTGATGTACCTGTTTCTAACTATCGAGCAAAACGTGAATGCCAAACGACCTAGGGATAGTCCAAACGACAGATATCTATGGCACCTGAGATTAGGTCATATAGCAGAAGATAGGATCAACAAATTGGAGAAAAATGGGCTATTGAGTCCATTGACTTTTGAGTCATATCCAACTTGTGAATCTTGTCTTCAAGGCAAAATGACTAAACTCCCTTTTGTTGGACATGGGGAGAGGGCCACAGATCTCCTTGCCCTAGTACATACTGATGTGTGCGGCCCATTTGATGTGCCGGCTAGAGGCAATTTTGTCTACTTCATTACCTTTACCGATGATCTGTCTAGGTATGGGTATGTGTATCTTATGAGACACAAGTCTGAAGCTTTTGAAAAGTTCAAAGAATTCAGACATGAAGTAGAAAAACAAACTGGAAAACCCATTAAGGTTCTTCGATCAGATCGAGGAGGTGAATACCTTAGCCGGGAATTCCTAGACTATCTTAAGGAAAATGGCATAGTCTCTCAATGGACTCCACCAGGAACACCTCAACTCAACGGGGTTTCAGAATGGAGAAATCGGACTCTATTGGATATGGTTCGATCCATGATGAGCTTCACAGACCTCCCTGATTTTCTTTGGGGACATTCATTGTTAACTTCAATTCTATCTACTGAATAGGGTTCCCTCTAAAACCGTTCCTACCACACCGTATGAGATATGGCACGGTAAGAAACCAAGTCTGAGTCATCTCAGAATTTGGGGTTGTCCGGCTCATGTCAAAAGACAACAAGCGGACAAGTTAGAGTTTAGGTCCTTTAGAGCTCGATTCATAGGATATCCTAAAGAGTCATTAGGATACTATTTCTACATTCCAGAAGACCACAATGTGATTGTGAGTCGACATGCCATCTTTCTTGAAAAATAGTTTATTCAAGATAGCGGCATTGGAAAGCAGATTAAGCTTGATGAGAAAGTCTCACAAGTACAACGAGCTAAGGACCAATTGGAACCAAATCAGGTTGAGCCAATAAGAACACTACCTCCTCCACCTCGTAGATCGGAAAGAGTTTCCATCCCCCTGAAAGATACTTAGGTATTATTTCAGAGGAAGTAGAGGAAATGTTCCTCGTAGGTAATGGTGCTCATGGTGATGATCCCAAAACCTACAACGAGGCGATATCAGATATCGACTCCGAGAAATGGCTAGAGGCAATGCAGTCAGAAATTGACTCGATGCACTCAAACCAAGTCTGGACCTTGGTAGATCCACCAGAAGGTATAGTACCTATTGGGTGTAAATGGATCTTCAAGAGAAAGATTGGTGCAGATGGGAATGTGGAGACATTCAAGGCTAGACTAGTGGCAAAAGGTTATAGTCAACGCGAAGGCATTGACTATCAGGATACCTTTTCCCCAGTGGCTATGCTAAAATCCATCCGCACATTGCTTGCCTGTTGCAGCCTATTTCGATTATGAAATATGGCAAATGGACGTGAAAACGGCATTCCTTAAATGGATATCTTGAGGAAGATATCTATATGGAACAGCCGCTAGGTTTCACATCCAGTGATACTGATCACAAGGTTTGCAAGCTGCAAAGGTCCATATATGGACTTAAGCAAGCATCTCGGAGCTGGAACACTCGTTTCAATGATGTGATCAAAAAGTTTGGTTTCATCAAAAATGAAGAGGAACCATGTGTTTTCAAAAAGGGTCAGTGGGAGCGCTGTTGTCTTCCTCGTATTGTACGTGGATGACATCCTCCTTATTGGGAATGATATTCCCATGTTGACATCAGTCAAGATGTGGTTGTCCAAGGAATTCTCCATGAAAGACCTAGGTGAAGCATCCTTTATTCTAGGAATTAAGGTCTATAGGGATAGACCGAATAGGATGCTAGGACTTTCACAGAAGATGTACATAGAGGAAGTACTAAAGAGGTTTAGTATGGAAAACTCTAAGAGGGGATTAATACCCTTCAGACATGGTATTCATCTTTCCAAGAAGATGTGCCCCAGCACACCTGAGGAAATAGAACGCATGAGCAAGATCCCTTATGCTTCTGCAATAGGGAGCCTCATGTATGCCATGCTATGTACACGACCTGATATAGCCCATGCTGTGAGTGTCACAAGCAGATATCAGTCAAATCCAGGTGAAGAACACTGGACTTCTGTGAAATGTATCCTTAAGTACTTGAGAAGAACTAAGGATATGATGTTGGTCTTTGGTAATGGAGAACTCCAAGTCCAGGGATACACAGACTCGGACTTCATGTCCGATATAGATGATCGAAAGTCGACATCTGGCAGACTGTTTGTGCTGTAATGAAGAGTTCCAAGCAAACGGTGATACCATCTCATCCGCGATTACCTTGAGAAAGGTTACGTTGAGGTCAAGAGAGTCAACTCCGCAGATAATGTGGCAGACCCACTTACAAAGCCGTTGGGCCAGCAGAAGATCGAAGCCCACCTTGAGAAGATGGGACTTAGACTTGTAGCCAATTGGCTTTAGGACAAGTGGGAGATTGTTAGATATATGTGCCCTAGAAGCCAGAATTGGCTGACACTTGTAATACACTTCTAGGGGCAAAATTATAATTTTGACTAATAATAAAAATGGGTTATTTTCTATCACATATGTGTATTTAGTGTCTGTGATACATCCTTTGAGTTAATGGTAATGATAATTCATATTTTCAAGAGTTGAAAATTTAAGACATGAATAATCATTATTAACTCATAAACATGCTCCCGACCATAGGATCATCACGAGGATGGTGATTGATCCGGAAGGTTGGTGTACAATCGCTTCTCTTTAGTAGATGAGTCTTGAGTCTACGGTGTGGAGACACCGGAGCGAGAGTACAGGTACTCGTTAGAGAACGAGGGCACTGAGCGTGACCACCTCGAGTAGTCATTAGGGAAGTCTACCTTCTCGTCAATGACTGACTCGATGCTGCAGTAGTGTGTCTGGTTCTTTGACCTGAGATGCATCGGCAGTTCACCTTGAGGGTGTTATAGTTTGACTACACCATTACTCGGTCTCCTAGCCATATGGAACCCTGAGGTGTATGTTGGCTATAGCATGTTCATTGTAGGAACTGGATTGCATCAAGATGGAATCTATCTACCTCGGTGGTAGAGGAGCAGCCCTATGATGATCATGAGAATCAAGTCCAGAAGCCCATGGCCATGGCAGAGTGAAATAATAGAAAGAGTTTCTATTTAGATTTTCACATTGGACTCGAATCGAATGATTACATCATATGACAGAGACTAGGGTTTGACGAGTTCACCTTAACCCTAATCTGATCGGGGCTCAAGATAGAAGAACTTGAATCACACAGGTAGCTGCACCAAGAGGTTCGCATTCAGCTCTGATGGGTTGCCACCATATACTGCTAGGTGTCACTGGTGGATTTTGGGAGCAATTAGAATGATTTAGATGATCGATCATTCTAGCTGTTCGAATCAGAAGAGTTCTGATCCATCGAAAGGAGTTTCGATGATGTCGATGATAGAGATCATGACATATCCCATTACCATACAGAACTGAACCTAACTGGGTCACACAAACAAGGGTTTGAATCTGGTGATCATCAATTGAACTGATCTAGTTCAATTGATCTGAATGAGATTCAATTAGGTTCAAGGAAATCGTGCTAGCACTCGATTGAACCTAACGTTCTTCTTTTACTATCATAAATAAGTTGTCCTGACTGAGCCAAAGGAGTTTGTGCTCAATCAGAGGCCTTCATATGGTCTGACTGGAGGTTGTCCAAGTCAGAAAAGGTTGTCTTATTTTGTAAGACATTACCTGCCATTTTTGGTCACCTGCCATTTCTTGTTCTTTGACTTTGGTCAAAGTCTACCTTTGACTGGTCAAACGTTGACCATTGACCCTTTGACTTTTGACCACATGTCATGCACCTATTGGAGAGCTGGTGGGGGCCTGTCCCCCTGCCAGAACCTGGCAAGGAGAAGGGCGCACGCCAAGGGTGGCGTGAGCCCAAGTAGGAGGCGCCTAGGAGTCCTTGTTGGACAAGGACTCCACCTCCCTTTTGGATTCCAATTCAGAGTTCTACTAAGAATCCAAGTTTGACTGGTCTTAGGCACCCTCTAAGGAGGAATCCAGGGGTCTCTATTCCAACCAATCAGATTTAGATCTGATTTCACAAAGGGTTGTGATTGGTTGAGAGGAAGAGGAGTTGGATCACAAGAGGTCTATAAATAAGACCCTGCGCCCAACCCTAATTCTAATGAGAATTAGATTCCCACGCCCCAAGGCTGCCTCTCCCCTCCTTCTCCATGCCAAAGTCTCTTCTCCCCTTGCTCTCCACGTCCAAAAGGAGTTTTGGACTTTGGTTGGTGCGATTCAGATCAAGGAAAGGCGATCAAAAGCAAGAAGGCTGCGCTGCTGCAAAAGGACGACTGCAGATCTTCAAAAAGAGTTTTGAAGATCCTCCAGATCAGATCCAGATCTGATTTTTGGAGGTGTGATAGAGAAGAAGAGGATCTCCAGATCCAACCCGAGTGGATACCGGTAGAGGCCAGGCGCTTGCGTGGCTAAGATCCAGAACCTTCCGCTGCAATCAGGATCATCTACAGGGTAATAGGATTACCCAAATCAGGTAAATTAAATTTGATTTAATTTATCTTATTTTATTTTATTTATTAAAATAATAAGAATCAGATCTTCCACCAGAATCCGAAATTGCCCCTGAAACAACACCTACTATTTTTTGTTACCTACTAATTCTTGTACTTTGACTTGGTCAAACGTTGACCTTTGACCCTTGGACATCTGCCCATGTGTCACGCACTTATTGTAGAGTAGATAGGGGCTTGTCCCCTCTCTAGAAATTGGAAAGAAAGGGGCGCATGCCTAGGATGGTGTGCGCCCAAGGATAGGGATGCTGGAGTCCCATATAGATGGGACTCCAGGTTGCTTGTTGGATTCAAACTAGGTGACCCTCACCATAGACTTTGACCAGTCTTAGGCACCACCTTAGGATGAATCCGTGGGTCTCTCATCCCACCAATCAGATTTAGATTTGATTGAATGAAGCAACATGATTGGCCGGGGTGATGCAGCACTGCATGGCGCGGTAGAGTCTATAAATAGACCTTATCTGTGCCCACTTTTATTATGAGTTCATCTAAGCCACGCCCTAAGGCTGCCCCTCTTCCTTCTCCACGCCACCATCTGGCCCTCTCCCTCCTCTCCATGCTCAAGTAAGTTGGGTCTTCAGATTAGTGCGAGTCAAGCAACGAAAGATTGACGAAAAAGGAAGAAGGCAGCACTGCTACAGAGATGACGGGTGATCTTCAAAAGGTGTTTTGAAGATCCACCAAATCAGATCTAGATCTGATTTTTAGAGATAAGAAAGAAGGAGAAGATCTCCAAATCTAGCCTAAATGGATATCGGTAGAGGCCAGGCGCTTGCATGGCTAGATCTAGAACCTCAGAGCTTCCGCAGGATCATCAATGGGTAATCCGATTACCCAAGATCAAGGTAAAAATTAATTCAAAATTAATTAATTTTATTTTCTTAACTATCAGTTAATAAATTAGATTTAAAAAAGTATCAGATCTAATCTTGATTTGAGAGAAAATTTTTGAAATATGCCCCTCGATCTAATTAGATCTGAACGAACCTGACCTAGGAAATCACGATTTACCTTCAACTGGTATCAGAGCCAGGTTCTTGTAAATTTTTTTTTAGATTTGATTTAATGTAATTCATTAGTGATTTTAGATATCACATGAGATATGGTTAAATTTAAAATTAGAAAATTAAAAAATTAAAAAAAATTAATTTAGATCTGATATGTATGAGATACATAACTAGACTAGGAATAGAATTGTTCTATGTGTAGTCTAGTTTGATCATAACTTTTGTTTGATTAAAAGTAATTTTTAGATCTATTTATTTTTTATTTTTTGATATTATAAATATTATAATTAAATCTAAAAATAGAAAATAAAATAAAATTAATTTTTCATATGAGATATGATAGTTGCATGTTTAGACTAATTGTAGAATAGTTCTGCAAATAGGTCTAGATTAAATTTTATTTGATATGATCGAATTTAAATTTAATTTTTTAGATGATTATGAGTTAATTTAGATCTAAAAAACATGCATGCATGATATATGCGATATATACAAAATATATTTTAATTAGATCTAATTTTTATATGAGATATATGCTTAGATCTAATTTATTTTTGTAGATTAGTTGTATTTCTGATTAAGGCATTACCCTTGGCCGTCCAGTCATAAGAACAAAGTAGGACTTAAAGATCCTCTCCTCCCATTCGATGGGGTGTTCTTATAATGTGTTGAGGTGCTGCGCGTTCGTCCTTAATCAGAAATTAAAAAAGTTACTTTCTGCAAAACCCTAGATCCTGAAATCCTAGGATCTTATTTACATATTTTGTTTAAGAATCCTGACTTAATTAAGAATTAAGTTTATAAAATATCAATTAGGTCTAAAATTGAGAATTTTAGATCTAAGACACATTCATAAATCTAGGTTCGGGCTTGGGTAGCTCAATTAGGTCTAGCGGTTGATCAAATCGAATCAAGAGTTGGTTAGATGGGATCAACACTGCTTAAATTGACCAGTCTAATAGGATTAAGTCTGGGTCAAGATCGAGTCACGTGAGTGATTGATTAAGTTAAGACCTAATTAGGCTCAGAGGTTAGAGTCTGGATTGTAGGCTAACCCGATTGGTTCTGTCTCAACAATTTGGTGTCTAAGGTAAGTCTGGCAGATACGACCGATTGATTTTTAATTGGAAGCTACTCAATTTGAATGCGTTCTTATCGAGTTAATGGCATATCCCTTCCATCGGTCTCACTTACCTGGCCATGTTTGTTGACTCTGTTCTAGTCTAAGGTGGTCAATAATCCGAGCTAATACATACCACTAGGTTAGTCATAATAGTTATGACTATGTCAAGTCTGGTTTAATGGGACCTAAATCAAATCTCCCTAAGAAAAGATTAAGTCTAAGGTCTTCCACCATTGTAGATGTGTGGGCCTTTTTTGAGGTTGATTGTTCTCAACTGGTTGCAGTGGCTCAGTTGCATCGGAAAGATGCAACCATGTCTATTAGGCATCAGATGCTATGAACTTGGAGGATGAATTGGGCTCAATATTTTGGATACGGTGAGAGACCCAATTAGGAATCCAATCTATGCAAATGGTGGGTCTGACTTAACTAAGAAGTGGATCAATATTTCGGACACGATGAGATTCATGAATTAGAGATCAAGTTTGGGTGCATCATGATTAGAGAATCATTGAACAAGAGTTGTTCACTCATTGGCTAACCCATCATCAATAATTGTTAGGTGAGGTGATGAGTCAGTTAGTGGGACCGCACCAACCACTAGAAATCAGTAATCGTGAAGATTTTTGCATCTCTATAGAGGAAGGGTAGGGATCCAAGAAAATAGTGAAAGCTAATTTATTTTAAAATAAAATCTCTAAACAAATTAGTTAAGTCTTAATTATAATATCTAACTAAAAACTTTGACTCTCTATAGAAAGATGTCTGCATCCAACCCACTAGCACGAATCCTGGACACCCATAGACTGACCAGACCAAATTACAAGGATTGGCTTCAGAACTTTAAAATCATTTTGGGTTCTAAGAAGTTAACTCAAGTATTAGACCAAGACCCTCCCACCTTACCAGCTTGTCCATCCGCTGAACAGAGAGCGTCTCTGGATAAGTGGACTGATGAAGATAATAAGGCCAGATACTACATATTAGGCTTGATGTTTGATGAGCTTCAGCGACAATATGAAGATATCAGGACTACTCGCCAAATGTTGGCTCACCTACAGAAGATGTTTGGTGAATAGAGTCATGCAGCCAAGTATCAAGTCACTAAATAACTATTCAAGGCTAAGATGCGCGATGGGCAGTCAGTTCAAGATCATTGTCTGATGATGATCAAGGACTTGGAAGAGCTTGAGAAGCTCGGAGTTAGGTTAGACATGGATCTGCAGAATAATATAATTCTACAATCCTTGACTGATGCATACGGATAGTTCATCATGAACTACCATATGCATAAACTTCAAAACTCCTTGGACGAACTTATGAACATGCTGGTTATCGCTGAGCTTTCCATGAAAGGTTCTAAAGGCTCAGTGCTTGCTATGGAACGGACTTCTTCCAAGAGAAAGTCTTTTGGAAAGAAGAAGAAATCTATGAAAATGCAGAAGATGGAAGGAGGAAAGAAGAAAAAGGTAGAGCCAAAGAAGGCCGCTGATAAAGGAAAGTGTTTCCATTGCAACAATGACGGCCACTAGAAGCAAAACTATCCTATTTACCTGGCCATCCTAAAGAAGAAGGAGGCAGGTCCTTCAGGAGGTATGCTCGTTATTGAGTCTAACCTTACGATTTCTTCTGCATCCAGTTGGGTCCTTGACTCTGATTCTAGTGCTCACTTGTGCACTTCTATGCAGGGTCTTGAGGATAGCAGGAGGTTGAGGGATGGTGAGATGATCCTACGCGTTGGAAATGGAGCAAGGGTTGCTGCCATAGCCATGGGAACATACCCTCTTCGACTACCATCTAGTTTAGACTTAGTATTAAAAGACTGTTATTATGTGCCTACAGCAAGCAAGAATTTGATTTCTGTTTCTTGCGTTGTAGTAGAAGGCTATCTAATTAGTTTTCTTAAGGACCATTGTAAAATTCTTTATGAAAGAAATAAAATTGTAAGTGGTTTCCTTATTAACGATCTTTATCAGTTACATGTTGATGTATCTATTTTTAATTTTGAGCAAAATGTGAATGCCATAAAATCAAAAAGACCTAGGGATAGTCCAAATGATAGATATCTATGGCACCTAAAATTAGGTCATATAGCAGAAGATAGGGTTAACAAATTGGAGAAAATTGGGCTATTGAGTCCATTGACTTTCGAGTCATATGCAATTTATGAATCCTGTCTTAATGGCAAAATGACCAAGCTCCCTTTTGTAGGACATGGGGAAAGGATCGCAGATCTTCTTGCCCTAGTACATACAGATGTGTGTAGCCCATTTGATGTGTCGGCTAGAGGCAACTTAGTCTACTTCATAACCTTTACCGATAATTTATCAAGGTATGGTTATGTGTATCTTGTGAGACACAAGTCTGAAGCTTTTGAAAAGTTCAAAGAATTCAGACATGAAGTCGAAAAGCAAATTAGAAAACCCGTTAAGGTTCTTTGATCAGATCGAGGAGGTGAATACCTTAGTCGGGAATTTTTAAACTATCTCAAGGAAAATGGTATAATCTCTCAATGGACTCCACCAGGAACACCTTAACTCAACGAGGTTTCAGAACGAAGGAATCGGATCCTATTAGATATGGTTCGATCTATGATGAGCTTCACAGACCTCTCTGATTTTCTTTGGAGATACTGTTTGTTAACTGCAATATACTTACTGAATAGGATTCCTTCTAAAATCATTCCTACCATACCGTATGAGATATGGCATGGTAAGAAACTAAGTCTGAGTCATCTCAGAATTTGGGGTTGTTCGGCTCATATCAAAAGATAACAAGCGGACAAGTTAGACTTTAGGTCCTTTAGAGCTCGATTCATAGGATATCCTAAAGAGTCATTAGGATATCATTTCTACATTCTAGAAGATCACAACATGATTGTAAGTTGACATGCCATCTTTCTTGAAAAACTATATATTCAAGATAGCAGCATTGGAAAGCAGATCAAGCTTGATAAGAAAGTCTCACAAGAGCAACGAGCATACACTACCTCCACCTCGTAGATCGGAAAGGATTTTTCATCCTCCTGAAAGGTACTTAGGTACTATTTTAGAGGATGTAGAGAAAATATTCCTCATAGGTAATGGGGTTCATGATGATGATCCCAAAACCTATAACGAGGCGATATCAGATATCGACTCTGACAAATAGCTAGAGGCAATAAAGTCAGAAATTGACTTGATACACTCAAACCAAGTTTGGACCATGGTAGATCCATCAGAAGGTATAGTACCTATTGGGTGTAAATAGATCTTCAAGAGAAAGATTGGTGCAGATGGGAATGTGGAGACATTCATGGCTAGATTAGTGGCAAAAGGTTATAGTCAATGCGAAGGCATTGACTATCAGGATACCTTTTCGCTAGTAGCTATGCTAAAATCCATCCGCACATTGCTTGCAGTTGCAGCCTATTTCGATTATGAAATATGGCAAATGGACGTGAAAACGGCATTCTTAAATGGATATCTTGAGGAAGATATCTATATGGAACAGCCACTAGGTTTCACATCTAGTGATGATGATCACAAGGTTTGCAAGTTGCAAAGGTCCATATATGGACTTAAGCAAGCACTTAGAGCTAGAATACTTGTTTTAATGATGTGATCAAATTATTTGGTTTCATTAAGAATGAGGAGAAGGCATGTATCTTCAAAAAGGTCAGTGGGAGCGCTATTGTCTTCCTCATATTGTACGTGGATGACATCCTCCTTATCGAAAATGATATTTCCATGTTGACCACAGTTAAAATGTGGTTATCTAAAGAATTCTCCATGAAAGACCTAGGAGAAGCATCCTTTATTCTAGGAATTAAGGTCTATAGAGATAGACAGAATAGGATGCTAGGACTTTCACAGAAGATGTACATAGAGGAAGTACTAAAAAGGTTTAGTATGAAAAACTCTAAGAGGGGTTTAGTACCCTTCAGGCATGGCATTCATCTTTCCAAAAGGATGTGCCCTAGCACACCTGAGGAAATAGAATGCATGAGCAAGATCCCTTATGCTTCAGAAATTGGGAGCCTCATGTATGCAATGTTATGTCCACGACCTGATATAACACATACCGTGAGTGTCACGAATAGATATCAGTTGAATCCAGATGAAGAACATTGGACTTTTGTGAAATGTATCGTTAAGTACTTGAGAAGAACTAAGGATATGTTACTGATCTTTGGTAATGGAGAACTCCAAATCCAGGGGTATACAGATTTGGACTTTATGTCTGATGTAGATGATCGAAAGTCGACATCTGGGAGTCTATTTGTGTGCAATGGGGGAGCTATCAGTTGGAAAAATTTCAAACAAACAGTGATAGCAGATTCTACCATGGAAGTAGAACATATCGCTGCGTTCGAAGCTGCGAAGGATGCATTTTGGTACAAAAGATTTATCGTAGAGATTGGAATAATGCCATCAGATGTCATTCCTCTGTACTGTGACAACAATGGCACCATAGCACTTGTTAAGGAGTCGAGGTCTCACCAAAAATCCAAGCACATCGAGCGGCGATACCACCTCATCCACGATTACCTCAAGAAAGGTTACATTGAGGTCAAGAGAGTCGACTCTGCAGACAATGCGGTGGACCCACTTACAAAGCCATTGGGCCAGTAGAAGATTGAAGCCCACCTTGAGAAGATGGGACTTAGATTTGTAGCCAATTGGCTTTAGATCAAGTGAGAGTTTGTTAGATATGAGTGCCCTAGAAGTCAGAATTGGCTGACACTTGTAATACACTTCTAAGGGCAAAATTATAATTTTGACTATTAATAATAAAATGGATTATTTTCTATCACATAAGTGTATTTAGTGTCTATAATACATCCTTTGAGTTAATGGTAATTATAATTCTTATTTTCAAGAGTTGAAAATTTAAGACAAGAATTTTCATTATTAACTCATAAAATGCTCCTGACCGTAGGATCATCATGAGGATGATGATTGATCTGGAAGGTTAGTGTACAATCGCTTCTTTATAGTAGATGAGTCTTAAGTCTATGGTGTAGAGACACCGAAGTAAGAGTACCGGTACTCGTTAGAGAATGAGGGCACTGAGCATGACCACCTCGAGTAGTCATAAGGAAGTCTACCTTCTCATCGATGATTGACTCGATGCTGCATTGGTGTGTCTGATTCTTTGACCTGAGGTGCATCGACAGTTCACCTTGAGGGTGTTATAGTTTGACTACACCATGACTCGATCTCCTAGCCATTCAGAACCCTAAGGTGTATGTTGGCTATAGCATGTTCATTGTAGGAATTGGATTGCACCAAGATGGAATCTATCTACCTCGGTGGATGAGGAGCAGCCTTATGATGATCATGAGAATCAAGTCCATAAGCCCATGGCCATGGCAGAGAGTGTGAAATAATAGAAAGAGTTTCTATTAAGGTTTTCACATCGGACTTGAATTGAATGATTAAATCATATGATAGAAATTAGGGTTTGACGAGTTCACCTTAACCCTAATCTGATCGAGGCTCAAGATAGAAGAACATAATCACACAAGTAGCTACATCGAGAGGTTCATTTTTAGTTTTGATGGATTGCCACCATATGCTGCTAGGTGTCACTGGTAGATTTTGGGAGCAACTAGAATGATTTTGATGATCAATCATTCTAGTTGTCTGAATCAGAAAAGTTCTGATCCATCGAAAGAAGTTTCGATGTTATCGATGATGGAGATCATGACATATCCCATTACCATATAGAACTGAACCTAACTAGATCACACAAACAAGGGTTTGAATATGGATATCATCAATTGGACTAACCCAGTTCAATTAATTTGAATAAAGATTCAATTAGGTTCAAGGAAATCATGCTAGCACACGATTGAGCCTAACGTTCTTCTTTTTCTACTTTAAAAGTTATCTCGAATGAGGCAAATGAGTTTGTGCTCACTCAGGTACCTTTGCTTGATCTGACTGGAGCTTGTCCAAGTCAAAAAAGGGTTGTCTTAATTTATGAGATAAATTTGAGACAACACCTGCTATTTTTCATCACCTGCTAATTCATATACTTTGACTTGGTCAAACATTGAACTTTGACCCTTGGACATCTACCCATGTGTCATGCACTTATTGGAGAGTAGATAGGGGCTTGTCCCCTCTCTGGAAATTGGAAAGAAAGGGGTGCAAGCCTAGGATGGCGTGCGCCCAAGGATAGGGATGCTGGAGTCCCATATAGATGGAACTCCAGGTTGCTTATTGGATTCAAACTAGGTGACCCTCACCTATAGACTTTGACCAATCTTAGGTGCCACCTTAGGATGAATCCGTGGGTCTCTCATCCCACCAATCAGATTTAGATCTGATTGAATGAAGCAACATGATTGACCGAGGTGATGCAGCACTAATGGCATAGCAGAGTCTATAAATAGACCCTGTCTGCACCCACTTTTATTATGAGTTTATCTAAGCCACGCCCCAAGGCTGCCCCTCTCCCTTCTCCAAGCCACCATCTAGCCCTCTCCCTCCTCCATGCCCAAGTAAGTTGGGTCTTCAGATTAGTGCGAGTCAAGCAAGGAAAGGTTAACGAAAAAAGAAGAAGGCAGCACTGTTGTAGAGATGATGGGTGATCTTCAGAAGGTGTTTTGAAGATCCTCCAAATCAGATCTAGATCTAATTTTTAAAGAAAAGAAAGAGAAGGAGAAGATCTCCAGATCTAGCTTGAGTGGATACCGGTAGAGGCTAAGTGCTTGCGTGGCTAGATCCAGAACCTCAAAGCTTCCGCAAGATCATCAACGGGTAATCAGATTACCCAAGATCAAGGTAAAAATTAATTTAGAATTAATCTAGTTTATTTTCTTAACTATCAGTTTATAAATTAGATCTAAAAAAGTGTTAGATCTGATCTAGATCTGAGAGAAAATTTTTAAAATATGCCTCTCGATCCAATCAGATCTGAACGAACCTGATCTAAAAAATTAGGATTTTCCTTCAGATTGAACGCATGAGCAAGATTTCTTATGCTTCTGCAATAGGAAGCCTCATGTATGCCATGCTATGTACAGCACCTGATATAGCCCGTGCTGTGAGTGTCACAAGCAGGTATCAGTCGAATCTAGGTGAAGAGCACTGTGTTGGGAATTGTATTCCAAAGCCAATCGTTAGCATGTTGATGGTTGAGCTATTTTATAATTATAATTAATTTATTAATTAATAAAAAAATTTTAGCATCTTATTCATCATAAGTTTATATCTTCTAATGAACTCCATTATTGTGATGAAGTCCTTAAGATTATTTAGTTTCGATAAAGAGAGGATTTATCGATTAGTTCTTAAATGGGTTCATGATCAAATGATAGACTACTAATTAGGATAACAGTGTCTATCTAGCATAGGTCGCTATATGCCATATAGGTTGGTTGTCCTCTTAACCAAGGAGTATGGAGACACTGGTATGGTATACAGATGAGATGTATGGGTACATCATCATTGAACATGACCAACTCTAGAGCATTCTGCTGTCGAGAGTATTTCTGATGGGATATAGGTATAAGTATCCCTTAGACCTGAGATTACCTCGGTGACTTACAAGCAATTTAGTATGCTTTGGTATCGAACTAACTGAATTTCTAATTCAGCAACGGTAGGCTTCTAGGCATAGTCAAGTACTTGCGAGTCAGAGTATGATCAAGATGGAATCGACCACTCCAAGAGTTGGAGAAGAATGTATCACTGTATTTCAATATAGCAAAACTTTGGCCAGGGTAATCCATCAAATGGATTTGATATTTTGAAATACAATATGGATAATCTGATTAGAGTTGACAATTCAACTCTGAGGTATCCTATAAGCATTATGGTCAAGGGGATGAATTATATGGAAAGTATATCCGCATGAGTTCTATGGATAGTGTTCTACACCTTCGATCTATCCGACCGTCAGATATCATTGCTAGATGGTTACTTCGATTGATATAAAAATTTATTTCTATACTACTAGCTTAGGTTCAGACCTATGAGGTCACACATATTAGAATTTACGATCTGATCGGATGGTTGATCAATAATTAAGAATCATTCTAGGGTTAAACAATCAATACGATTGGTGTTTAACCTAGTGCAAGTGTTGCAGGAGGATTGATTAGCAATTGAATTGCTAATTTACTTAATTTGATTAAGCTAATAGGCTGAGATTAAGTCTAATTAAATATGATTTAATTAGATTTGGTTTGGGCTTGATTGGATCAAGTCTAATTGATTTATTGGATAAGCTAAGTGCAAGAAAGAACTAGTCCTAGTCTAACTAGGATTCGAATTAACCCAATTTTCTAATTTAATTAAAAAATAAATTAGAATTAAATTTAATTTAATATAATTTAATTAAGTCCTTAAATGGGTTAAGATCTTATTTAATTGGGTTGGTTTAATCTTGATTTTATTTGGTTAAAAGATCGTGTTTAACCAAGTCAAAATAGGAGTTCTAGTGTGACTAGGACTCCCTATCACTTGGCCACTGAATCCTCACGCCCCATGCCCTTTTTATTTCATTTCTTATATGATAATTCTCCACTCCCATGGATTGTCACATCCTCTTTCTCTTCTCCTTTTCTCATAAGGCAATTTGTTGGAAGACTAAGTCAAAAGAGGAGTTTGTTTTGCTTAGGATTCTATGAGATAGAATCCTTGTTGACCAAAACACCTTCCCATGAATGCTGCCCTCTTTTTTAATTAATTCTTCTTCTATTCTATGAAAGTAATCTTTTTTTTGTACATCCTCCCTTGCTGGTCCACACCAATAATTATGGAGGAGGCATCTAAGAGTTGGGCACCCCGACAACTTTCCATGTTTGGATATTCCTAGTCTATGATTTTGATCTAACTTGGACTCTTCTTTTTCTCTATTTATTAAATAAATTTTATTTTAATTTTTTTATAAAATACAGAGCATTGGGAGAGTTTTGGGGTGTACAAAAATCAGAGAAAGAGGATCCTTGGGTGTGAGGGTTCCATAAGCACAAAACTAGGTGTCTAGGTGAGAGAAAAGAGAAGAAGAAGAGGGTCTTCTTCTAGGGCTATTTTATTTTCAATCTCTCCTCCTTTTTTGAGCTTTTTTTTAGAAGTCTCAGATCAATAAACTCTCATCTTTCTTCTCATATTTTGGAGAGTCTAAATTTCAAAGAAGAAAATATCAGATCGATCATCGAAGAAGGATCGGCATAATACTAGCATGCTGTGCTGATTTTCTGCATCGGACTTCAGATCAAAGATCGTAGGCTCGCGTAGATGACTCCTAGAGGTCAGACATGTGTATGGCTCGTGACATCATCCTCAAGCTTAGATCAGCAAGTTAGAATATCTAACTTACTCAGATAATAGATATGATCTATAAACTTCATACCTGCATTTGATATAGTGTAGATCTACGTTGATTTGATCAACCCTTTACTTTATTATTTAATTTTAATTTTTAATTTAATATCATGCCTTGATCATTTAATAGATCTGAGATTATGTGTTTACATATTTATTTAAATAAATATTTAATTTATTTAAATCATTCGCTGCATGATCTTGAAAAAGTTTCAAAATCTACCCATGAAATCCTAGATCTGGTTCCTTCATACTAGACTTCTGTGAAGTATATCCTTAAGTATTTAAGAAAGATTAAGGATATATTCTTGATCTTTGGTAATAGAGAACTCCAGATCCAAGGTTATACAGACTCAGACTTTGTGTCTAATATAGATGATCGAAAGTCGACATCTGATAGTCTGTTTGTATGCAACGATGGTGCTATCAGCAAAAAGAGTTCCAAGCAGTCCATGATAGCGGATTCCATCATGGAAGTAGAGTACATCGCTGCATTGAAAGTTATAAAAAAGACATTCTAGAATAAGAAGTTCACTACAGAGCTCAGAGTGATGCCATTGGATGCCGTCCCTCTATACTGTGATAATAATGGTGTCATAGCTTTGGCTAAGGAGCTGAGGTCTCATCAGAAATACAAGCACATCAAGCGGTGATTCTATCTCATCCATGATTACCTCGAGAAGGATTATATCGAGACCAAGAGAGTCGACTCCATGGACAACACAATAGATCCACTAACGAAGCCTTTAGGCTAGCAGAAGATTGAAGCCCACCATAAGAAGATGGGACATAGATTTGTAGCCAATTGACTTTAGGTCAAGTGGAAGTTTGTTAGATCTATTTCCCTAGAAGCTAGATTGGCTGACACTTGTAATACACTTCTAAGGATAATTTTATAATTTTGATTATAAATTTATAAAAAAAATATTATTCTATCATAGTATGTATTTAAAAAAATCTGTGATACATTATTTGAGTTAATGATAATGATAATTTATATTTCTAAGAGTTAAAAATTTAAGATATAAATTTTCATAATTAACTCATAAACTGCTCCAGACCATAGGATCGTGATGAGGATGGTGATCGATCTAGAAGGTTGGTGTATGATCATTTTCTTTGGATAGATGAGTCTTGTGTCAATGGTATGAAAACACTGAAGCGAAAGTACAGGTACTCATTAAAGAATGAGGGCACTAAGTGTGACCACCTCGAGCAATCATAAGGAAGTCTGTCTTCTCATCAATGACTGGCTTGATGCTGCAGTTGTATGTCAGGTTCTTTGACTTGAGGTGCATCAGCAATTCATCTTGAGTGTGTTATAGTTTGATTATACCATAACTCAATCTCCTAATCATTCAAAATTCTGAGGTGCATATTGGCTAAAGCATGTTCATTGTAGGATCTGGATTGCACTAAGATGGGATCTATCAACATCGGTTGTAGAGGAGTAGTCATATGATGGTCAAAAGATTGAGTTCTTAAGCTCATGTCCATGGCAATATGATATAATAGAAAAGAGTTTTCTATTAGAGTTTCACATCAGACTCAAATCGAGTGATTCATTCATATGATGGATGTTGGGTTTTGACGCATTTATCTTAAACCCTAATCCTATCCGACTCATAATAGTAGAATCGATTCACACAGATAGCTACACCGAGATGTTCACTTTTAGTTCTGATGGGTTGCCACCATATGCTGCTAGGTGTCACTGGTGGATTTTAAGAGCAATTGTAATGGTCTTGATGATCGATCATTCTAATTATATGAATTAGAAAAATTTTGATCCATCGAAGGATGTTTCGATGATGTCAATGATAGAGATCATGACATATCTCATTACCATATGGAAGTTAACCTAACTGGATCACACATACAAGGGTTTGAGTCTAGTTGTGATCAATTGGACTGAGTCAATTCAATTGATTTGGATTAGATCTTATTATGTTCAAGAAAATCATGCTAGCACATGATTGAACCTAAAATTCTCCTTCTGTAGCCTTTCTGATTCATCACGGATGAATTTGACTCAAACAAAATCCTAAATGGAGCTTAGGTTGTCTTAATTTATCAGATAATTTTTAGGACAATACCTACCATTTTTGATCACCTATCATTTCTGATCACCTACCTTTTTCTATCGCACACCAGGGTCAAAGGTTGACCCTGTTGTAAGAAAGAAGAGACTAGGAGCGCACACCCCCCAAAGATTTTCTAGGGGCACATGATCCACTGATTTGGTATGGCATGGTGAGGGCGCATGTTCCCCTAGGCATGCATCCAAAGTGGATAGGCTTTGACTTCAAATTTCAGATTTGACCAGACAAGGAGGTTTGATAGAGATCAAACTCTAAGAGAGAAGGAAGAGTCCATCACGCACTAAACTTCCTTCCCTTCTCCCTACCTATTTTACATGATATTATATGGAATATTTAGGGTGGCAATTCTATTGTGATTTGGCATGAAAATTAGTCAAGAAATTAGAATTAAATCAAGCAATTGGTTGCTTGATCGATTGAAACACTGAGGTGGCACAGGGCTCTATTTAAGAGACCTTGCACCCTAGGGTTTCTCATGATGATTGTTGCTCTATGCCCCAAGCCCCCACTTGCTGTCATCCCCTCTTTCTCCAAGCCCCTCCTCTCCTTCTTCTCCATGCCCAAAGGTTGGGCCAAGGTTCCAAGAGAAGATCCATAGGAATTGGTGCAAAGGTTTCAAGAAAAGAGATGACGTTCGTGAGATGAGCGCACTACCTTCATCTGTTGATTCGAAGGCTCCACAAAATTAGATTTAGATCTAATTTTTGATGATCAATCCAAAAGGAGATCACCTCTAGATCCAACCCAAGTGGACTCTAGTAGAGGCCAGGCACATGCGTGGCTTGATTCAGAACCCAAAGCTTCTGTAGATCATTGACAGGGTAAAAGCAGTTTACCCTAAAGGTAACATCAGATGTTACTGTTTTAATTTTAATTTTAATTTTTAATATCAAATCTTTAAAATTAGATTGAAGAACTCTCTGGTCTAATTAAATTCTATAAAAATATTTTTAAAATATTTTCTACAGATCTTGTTAGATCAGATCGATCCTATGGTGGAAAAAGTATTTTTCCTTCACGATCGATTTGGACTATGTTGAAGTTCGCTACTTGGAGTCCTATAGCCCACCTCATTTCATCGGTCTGTCAATCAAGCAGTGATTTCCTTCATTATTCAATTCATCTAGATGAAGTTCATCACACCTCGATGAATTCTATGATGATTGAATGTAGGTTGCTATTCATGTTTGAGAAGGTTGTCTGACATATATAAATTGGAGGTCACCCAAACTTCGATGGGAATTATTTTACCTCCAACACATGTCTCCCTACTCTTGAATTTGAAGTTTGAACAAAAGAAGTATAAGATTGCAACAGCCAAAGTCCTAAGTCAGTTTCCCGCTCTTGGAAAATGAAAAATTTTGGCCCTTTCTAAATTCATGTTGAAGTTCCTACAATTTTGAATGACTTGAAAGGATGTTCGTTTCAAAATTTGTCTCAGCATAGTGCTCTAAAGATAGCTCTTTAAATACTCTACCATGATAGTGGGACACGTGTCAGGTGAGGAATGGAGGGAGAGGGTTTGCAATCATAACTTCCTCTGACCTTCTCTGACTATTTTAGTCCTCTTCCTTCTTTCGACTTTCCTACCTTCGTCCGTGCCTTCCCTCTCTTCCCTTTGCTCTTCGTCTTCTCCAGTCATTCTGCTCACCTTCTATCATAATTTTTTCGACCATCAATGTCTTTTCCATCTGCCTTCTATTTTTTCGATCATCCCTTTGAGTTCTCCAATCTATTTAGGTTAGTCTCTTATCTTCTTTATCTTATTTCTTTGCTTTTCTTCCTCTTCCCATGGTTCTGGTTTCTTCACGGAGGTTTTACCATTTCACAACCCTTTTCCTTTTGATTCTTTTTTTGACTAGTTTGATCCAAATGTCCTTGAAGGTATCTTCATCTTCTGATTCTAGGAACTCAGCTGACCCAAACTCCTAAAACCCTACCACTACTCCAGAAGTTGTTGCAACTACACCCAGGTCAGTTTCACCTGATGAATCCACCATCCTTGCACCCTTTGAGCAGAGTGGAGTGGTAGAGAAGAAAAAGAAAACCACCACCAGGAAAGTTAAAAGGAGTGCATGAGGATTCGGTGGCAATAATAGTTCCAGCCCAGAGCTGGATTCCTTGGATGATTAGGGGGTTGTCCAGCCCTTGATGGAAGGTTGTGTCCTTCCCAATCTCCTTGAGAAGATGGTCCACCTGAGTTATGAAGATTGGCTGTGAGACTCTTATGCAGCCTTCCTCGATGTAATTAGCTTCTTTCTTTAGTCAGTTATTAATTCAATTGTAATTCATACCATGTTACTTGCAGCTAGGGCATCATTTGTACGCCTATGGAAAAGTTTTGAGCTGCTAAAAAGAAAAGGCTTCAAAAGCAATCAAAGAAGCTTAGGCGGAAGCCAAAAATGCTCGAGCCAAGGTTGAGAACCTGAGGGAGACTCACTCTATCGAAGTCGAGCACTTTCAAGAGACACACTAGATGGATGAGTAGACCTTAGTGGAACTGAAGGTAGCTCTAATTTTGGAGGAGAACAAGTGGAAGAGGGCTTCATATCTAGGATACTTTTTCAAAACTTTTTCGAATTTATGAGCAACAAAAGACATAGATTAAATAATTTAACCTATAACATACATGTGATCTGATTACTAAACCCTACATCCAGGATCTACAACATGCCATGATGCAAACATAAATCAAAAAAATAAAACCTGAAAAGTTGGTATCGATCAAATGAATACCTAGATCTAGAACTATTATAGAAATCCTAGATCATATCTTGGTCAGCAAAGAAATCTTATCTCTTACCTTTGCATTGGTCGAGATCATCACGATTGAGTCCCATTATTATCCTTGTTGCTTGAAGCTACACACATATCCAGCTTCTACAGGTAATCCACATAAGGTTGCAACATTGATTGAAGGTTCGTGGAATGAAGATCCGCTTGAAGTGCTAGCTTTTTGTGAATCCTTCCTAATGGTTAATCAAAAATATTCTTTGGATCTCTTGGACACTCCAAGAGATGAAGAATACAAGGAGGATTGAGGGAGAAGTCAAACCCTTAGATCTCCTAAAAATCAAAAAAAAAAAATCTAGAGAAAAAGGTCCTAAGAGAAGACATATCTTCTCTTTCAGGACATCAATAATTGATGTCCTTAACACATCTCCATGATAGACAAGAGGAGACCTTCTCCTTTAAAATTTTTTCAATGTTTTACATCTATTACTCTCTAACTTTTTTCATAGAAAAATTCTACATAAAGATGGAGAATAAGGGTTCTCAAGGAAACCCTAAGAGAAGATCTTTTTCTCTTCTTCTTTTCTCTTCAAGATACGATAAGATCATGTCCAAAACAAAACACCATGCCCCAACTCATTGGAGCATCCTGTTAGATGTGTGCCCTAGAAGTCGGACTGGCTAAACACTTGTAATAAACTTCTAATGATAATTTTATAATTTTGACTATAAATTAATAGAAGGATTATTTTCTATCATAGTGTGTATTTAAAGTATCTGTGATACATTCTTTGAGTTAATGGTAATAATACATATTTTCAAGAGTTGAAGAATTTAAGATAGGAATTTTTATAATTAACTCATAAAATGCTTCCTATTGTAGGATCATCACGAGGATGGTGATCGATTTGGAAGGCTGGTGTACAATTACTTTCATAGGATAAATATATCTTGAGTCTACAGTGTGGAGATACCGAAGTAAGGGTATAGGTACTCATTAAAGAATGAGGGCACTGAGCATGACCACCTCGAGCAGTCATAAGAAAGTCTATCTTCTTATCGATGACTAGCTCGATGCTGTAGTGGTGTATTTGATTCTTTATTTGAGGTGCATCAATAGTTCACCTTGAGGGTGTTATAGTTTGACTATACCGTAACTCAATCTCCAAGCCATTTAAAATCCTGAGCTGTATGTTGGCTATAGTATGTTTATTTTATGAATTTGATTGCATCAAAAGGGGATCAATCTATCTCGGTAGATTAGGAGTAGCCCTATGATAATTATGAGATTGAGTTCTTAAGGCCATGGCCATGGTAGTGTGAAGATGATAGAAAGAGTTTCTATTAGGGTTCTACATTGGACTCAAATCAAATAATTAATTTATATGATAGATGTTGGGTTTGATGAGTTCACCTTAACCCTAATCTTGTTGGGGCTCAAGACAAAAGAACCCAATCACACAGGTAACTCTACTGAGAGGTTCACTTTCAGTTCTAATGGGTTGCCACCATATGCTGTTAGGTATATTGGTGGATTTTGGAAGTAATTAGAATGATTTTGATGATCGATCATTCTAATTATATGAATCAAAAAATTTTTGATTGGTCAAAAGATGTTTCAATGATCTTGATGATAGAGATTGGGCATATCTCATTATTATACAAAACTAAATCTAATTGGGTCATACAAACAATGGTTTGAGTTTGGATGTAATCAATTAAGCTAGCTTAGTTCAATTGATTTGGATTAGATCCAATCAGAATCAAGGTAATCGTGCTAGCACGTGATTGAGCCTGACTTTCTCCTTTTTGTAATCTTTCTGATTTATCGCGATCGAGCCAAATTTGATGTGACTCATTCATGTATTTTGGATGGAATTATTTTCATCTGACTGAAATCTATTCAAGTTAGATTAATTATAGAAATTAAATCCATTCATAGTATAATTGGACTAGGGTCAAAAGTTTACCTAATTGAGAGAATTGAGGGTCACCTGATCAAAGGCTTCTAGAAAATTCTCTGGAAATCATTTTGCTTTGATTTTTGGATATATGATTGGGCTCAAGTCATATCTTGGGTCAGTTCAATTTCATGATTTTTTGTGATGCCTAGATTGGGTTTCTAATAGAGTTTGATTTGGATCAAACTCTTGAAGGGAGGAGTCCCACGCACCATGGACTCCTCCTTATCCTTTCTTCTAGACAACGTGGGATGACTTTTGGGTGACAAAACCTGAGAAAGATTAGGATGCCAACATGGGCTATCAGATTGGAGTCCTAGGTAATCAAGCAAATAAGTTGCTTGATCACTTAGGAGTCTAGATGGTGCAAGGGACTTCTGTGAAAACTCCTGTGCATAGGGCTTTTAGAAGAATTATGATTGCCACATCCATATGCTGCCACCCCATCTATCTTTTATTTCCACTCTAATCCACTCTTTCCTATGTGTCAAAAGTTAGGCACAAATTAGAGAAGAAAATCCAATTAAATTTGTGAAGAGTTCAGCAACGATGCAACGGTGTTCATGAGATGGACAAGCTGCCTTCAGAAGTTATTTTGAAGGTTCTTCAGATTAGATTCAGATCTGATCTTTGAGGTAAGATTCATGAGGAGAAGATGTCCAAATCCTATCTGAGTGGATACCAATAGAGGTCAGACACATGCGTGGCTCCTTCAAGAACCTCAGAAAAGATCAGGATCATTATAGGATAATCAGATTATCCAAACAAGATAAAAAATTAAATTTGATTTAATTTGATTTTAATTTTTAATATTAGATCACCATGATAAGATCTAAGAACTCTTAGATCTAATTAGATTATTTAAAATTTTAAAAAAAAATCCACCTCAGATCTGATCAGATCTGCACGATCCTACGGTGAAAAATGAGATTTTCCTTCAACTGGTATCAAAAATGCATTTGCAGTTCTTCAGATCTATTTTAGATCTAATTTAATTTTTATTTATAATATGAGATTAAATAATTTTAGATGTCACATCAGTTATGATTAGATCTAAAATTAAATAATTAAAATTAAATAATTTAGATCTACAATGTATGAGATGCATGACTAGACTAGGTATAGAATAGTTCTATATGTAGTCTAGTATAATCATGTTTTTAATTTGACTAAAAATAATTTTAGATCTACTTAATTTTTATTTTTTTGAAGTTATAATTATTGTAACCAAATATAAAAATAGAAAATAGAATTTTAATTTATTTATATGAGATATGAAAGATTCATGCTTAGACTAGTTATAGAATAGTTCTATAAAATATCTGAAATAGTTTTATTTTGATGCGATCAAAATTAAATTCTATTTTTTAGATATTATATATGATATATTAGATCTGAAAGAATGCATGTTTAATTTAGTTATAATATATGAGTTGTATGCAAAAGATGTATAAGTTAGATCATTAATTGTATATGCGATATATGATTTAGATCTAACTAGTTTCGTAGTAGAAATTATATTTTTGATTAAGGCATTCCACTTAGCCGTCCGATCATAAGAACAAAGTAGGATTTAAAGGCCCTCTCCTTTCATTTGATGGGGTGTTCTTATGACGTATAGGGGTGCTATGCCTTCATACTTAATCAAAAATTAGAACTTATTTTTCTATAAAATCCTAGATCCTGAAATCCTAAGATTTTATTACATGTTTTGTTCATAAAACTAAAACTTAATTAAGAATTAAGATTATAAAATTAATTAGATCTAAAAATTATGATATATTCATAAAATTGGGTTCGGGCTTGGGTAGCTCAATTAGGTCTAGTGATTGATCAAATCGAATCTAGAGCTGATTAGGTAGGATCAAAGAAAGCTTAGATTTGACCAGGCTAATAGGATTATGTTTGGGTCAAGATCGAATCACATTGAGATATGACTCAATCAAGTCAAGACTTAATTTAGCTCCATGGTTCGAGCTTGGATTGTAAGATAACCTAATTGGTTCTGATTTGATAATTTGGTGTCTAAGATAAGTCTGGCTGATATGATCAACTGATTTTTAATTTGGAGCTACTCGATCTGAATGCATTCTTATTATATTAATGGCATATCTCTTCCACAGGTCTCACTTATTTGATCATTTATGTCGATCCAGTTCTGATTTGAGATGGCTAACAATTTGAGCCAACCCATGCCACTAGGTTAGTTATAATTCTTATGACTAAGTCAAGTCAACTTTAAAAAAACCTAAATTAAATCTTCCTAAAAAAATATTAAGTCTAAGATCTTCCATCATTGTAGATGTGCAGGCCCTTCCCGAGGTTGATTATTTTTGGTTGGTTATAGTGGCTCAGTTGCACCGAAAAGATGCAACCACATTTATTAGACAATGGATGCTATGGGTTGGGTTCAATATTTAGGATATGGTGAGGGACCCAATTAAGAATCTAATGAATGCAAATGGTGGGTCTAACCTAACTAAGAGTGGATCAATATTTTAGACACGATGAGATTCATGAATTAGAGATCAGGTTTGGATGCACCATAATCAGAGAATCATTGGACAAGAGTTGTTCACTTATCAATTGATGCATCACCAATAATTGTTAGGTGAGATGATGAGCCAGTCGGTGGGACCATACCACCCACTAAAAATCTATAATCATGAAGACTTTTGCATCTCTACCAAGAGAATGTAGAATTTGAGTAAATAGTGGGAGCTTAATTTATTTAAAAATAAAATTTCTAAATAAATTGATTAAGTCTAATTATAAAATCTAACTAGAAACTTTGACTCTCTACAGAAAAATATCTGCATCCAACCCACTAGTCCGTATCCTGAACACCCATTGACTGACCAGACCCAACTACAAGGATTGGCTCTGAAATTTTAAAATTATTTTAGGTTTTGAGAAGTTGACTCATGTATTGAAATAGATCCTCCAACTTTACCAGCACGTTCGTCCACTGATTAGAGAGCATCTCTTGAAAAATGAATGGATGGAGATAACAAAGCCAGGTATTACATATTGGGCTCAATGACTGATGAGCTCCAATGCCAACATGAAGACATTAAGACTACCTGCCAAATGTTAGCTCACCAACAAGAGTTGTTTGGCGAACAAAGTTGCATAGCAAAATATCAAGTCACTAAGAGACTATTTAAGGCTCAAATACATGATGGACAGTCGATCCAAGATCATTATCTGATGACGATCAAGTACTTAGAAAAGCTCGAAAAGCTTGGTGTCATGCTAGATCAGGATCTGTAGATTGATATAATTCTGCAGTCCTTAACTGATGCGTATGGAAAGTTCATCATAAACTACCATATGCATAAACTTCAGAATATCTTGGCTGAACTTATGAACACACTGGTTACTGCTGAGCTTTCTATGAAAGGTTCTAAAGGCTCAGTACTTACTGTGAAGTGGACTTCTTTCAAGAAAAAGTCTTTTGAAAAGAAAAAAAAGTCCATGAAGAAGCAGAAGGTGGATAGTGGGAAGAAGAAGAAGACAGAGCCAAAAAAGAAGGCCGCTGACAAAGAAAAATATTTTCATTACAATACTAATGGCCATTGGAAGCAGAACTACCCTTTGTACTTGGCCAGCTTGAAGAATAAAAATGAGATAGATCCTTTTGGAGGTATGCCCATTATAGAATCTAACCTTACGATTTCTTCTACATCTAGTTGGATGCTTGACTCTAGTTCTAGTGCTCATTTATGTACTTTCATGTAGGATCTTGAGGAGAGCTAGAGGCTGAGGGATGGTGAGATGATCCTATGCATCGAAAATAGAGCAAGAGTTACTGCTGTGGCTGTGGGAACCTATCCTCTTCGATTATCGACTAAATTAGTTTTAGCTCTTAGGGACTATTTTTATGTGCCTACAGCAAGCAAAAATTTGATTTCTATTTCATGTTTAGCACAAGAAGGCTATATAATTAGTTTACTTAAGGACCATTGTAATATTCTTTTTGAAAGAAATAAAATTATAAGTGATTTTTTAATAAATGATCTCTATCAGTTACATATTGATGTTTCTATTTTTAATATTGAGCAAAATGTAAATGCCATAGGATCAAAGCGACTTAGTGATAGTCTAAACGATAGGTATCTTTGGCATGTTAAGCTAGGTCTTATTGCTGAAGATAGGATTAACGAATTGGAGAAATGCGGGCTATTGAGTCCATTGACTTTCGAGTCATATCCTATTATTGAATCATGCCTTCATGGTAAAATGACCAAGCTCCCTTTTATAGGACATGGGAAAAAGGTCACAGACTTACTTGCCCCAGTACATACTAATGTGTGCAGCCCATTTGATGTGCCAGCTAGAGGCAACTATGTCTACTTCATCACTTTTATCAATGATTTATCTTAGTATGGATATGTGTATTTGATACGACATAAGTCTGAAGTCTTTGAAAAGTTCAAAAAATTTAGACTCAAAGTAGAAAAATAAATAAAAAATTTATTAAGGTTCTTCGATCAGATCGAGGAGGAGATTACCTTAGTCGAAAATTTTTAGACTATTATAGGGATAATGGCATAGTCTCTCAATGGACTCCACCTAGAATGCCTCCACTCAACGGGATTTTGGAATAGAGAAATCAGACCTTATTAGATATGGTCTGATCCACGATGAGCTTCATGGATCTTCCTGAGTTCTTTGGGGACATAGTCTGATGACTGCTATATATTTACTGAATAGGATTTCCTCTAAGACCGTTCCTACCACTCCGTATGAGATATGACATGGTAAGAAACTAAATCTGAGTCATCTTAGAATTTGGAGTTGTCAGATCCATGTCAAGAGACAATAGGCTGACTAATTAGAGTCTAGGTCCTTTAGAGCTTGGTTTATTGGATATCCTAAAGAGTCATTAGGATATTATTTCTATCTTTCGAAAGATCATAATAAGATTGTGAGTTGACACGCCATCTTTCTTAAAAAATAATTTATTCTAGATGGTGGCATCGGAACATAGATTAGACTCGAGGAGAAAGTCTCGAATGAGAAATGAGCTATGGAACCTATGGAACCCAATCAAATTGAGTTAACGAAGATAATACCTCCTCCACCTCGTAGATCAAGTAGAATTTTTCATCCTTCTGAAAGGTACTTAGGTACTATATTAGAAGATGTAGAGAAAATATTCCTCATAGAAAATAGGGTTCATGATGATGACCCCAAAATCTATGACGAGGCAATATCAGATATCAACTCTGAGAAATGGTTAGAGGCAATGGGGTCAGAGATTAACTCAATGCATTCAAACCAAGTATGGATCTTGGTAGATCTACCTGAAGGTATAATACCTATCGAGTGTAAATGGATCTTCAAGAGAAAGATAGGTATTAATTAGAATGTAGAGACATTCAAAGCAAGGCTCATAGTGAAAGGGTATAGTCACTGCGAAGGCATTGACTATCAGAATACTTTTTCGTCAGTAGCCATGCTCAAATCCATCCATACATCGCTTGTTGTTGCAACCTACTTCAATGACGAAATATGGCAGATGGACATTAAAATGGCATTCTTAAATGGATATCTTAAGAAAAATATCTATATGGAATAGCCGCTAGGTTTCACATCCAGTGATAATGATCACAAGGTATGCAAGCTGCAAAGGTCCATATATGGACTTAAGCAAGTATCTCGGAGCTGGAATGCTCATTTTAATGATGTAATCAAATAATTTAGATTCATCAAGAATGAGAAGGAGCCCTGTATTTTCAAAAAGGTCAATAAGAGTGCTGTTGTCTTTCTTGTGCTGTACGTGGATGACATCCTTCTAATTTAGAATGATATTCCCATGTTGACTATGGTCAAAATGTGGTTTTCTAAGAAGTTCTCTATAAAAGATCTAGGAGAGGCATCCTTTATTCTTGGAATTAAGGTCTATAAGAATAGACCGAATAGGATGCTGGGTCTCTCACAGAAGATGTACATAGAGGAGGTGCTAAAAAGGTTCAGCACTAAAAACTCCTAGAGGAGATTAGTATGCTTCGGACATGGCATTCATCTCTCCAAGAAGATGTGCCCTAGCACACCTGAGGAGATTGAACACATGAGCAAGATTCCTTATGCTTTGGCAATAGGGAGGCTCATGTATGCCATACTATATACACGACCTGATATTAACCATGCTGTGAGTGTCACGAGCAGGTAACAGTCAAATCTAGGTGAAGAGCACTGGACTTTTGTGAAATGTATCCTTAAGTACTTGAGGACTAAAAATATATTTCTAGTTTTTGGTAATGAAGAACTCCAGGTAGGGGTATACAGACTTGAATTTTATGCCTGACATAGATGATTGAAAGTCGATATCTAAAAGTCTATTTATTTGTAATGGTGGAGCTATTAGTTAGAAGAGTTCCAAGCAGACGGTGATAGCAAACTCCACCATGGAAGCAAAGAACATCGCTGCATCGGAGGCTGCAAAGAAGGCATTCTGGTATAAGAAATTTATCACAGAGCTCAGAGTGATACCATCAGATGCCATCCCTCTATATCGCAATAACAATGGCACCATAGCACTTAGGAGCTAAGGTCTTACCAAAAATTCAAGCACATCGAGTGACGATATCATAATTGAAGGAAAAATCCTATTTTCTGGGTCAGGTTCGTTCAGATCTTGATTTGATGAAGAGGGATATTTCAAAAATTTTTCTCTTAGATCCAAATTAGATTTGAGATTCTTCAAATCTAATTTTATCAATCTGATAAAATAAATTTAATTTAATTTAATTTAATTTAATTTATTTGTATCTTGTTATAGGTAATCCTATTACCCTATGATGATCCTGATGTTTGCCTAAGGTTCTGGATATAGCCAATCAAGCACCTGACCTCTACTGATATCCACTCAAGCAAGATCTGGAGATCTTCTCCTTCTTAATCTATACTCCAAAAATCAGATCTGGATCTGATCTTGAAGGTCTTCAAAATGCCTTTCGAAGATCAATTGTTGTCTTTTGCAGCAGTGCTGCCTTCTTCCTTTCCTATCACTTTTCTCTTGCTTGGATCGCACCAAACTGGAGCCCAAAGCCTCTTGAGCATGGAGAGGAGAAAGAGGATTAGAGGGTGGTATGGAGAAGAAGGGAGAAGGGCTATGTGGCATGGGCAAAGGGAAAATCTCAAAATCGTAGGCGCAGATAGGGTTTATATAGACCCTGCTGCGCCATGCAGTGCCACATCATATCGGCCAATCATGGCTCTTTATGCAATCAGATCTAAATCTAATTAGTGGGATGACATCATCTAATCTAATCAAATTAGAGTCCCTAACAAACCTCCTTAGGTGGTGCCAAGACTGGTCAAAGAAGAGTCTTTGGCGCCACCCAACTAGAGAGCATGAAGCAACTTGGAGTCCCATCTGTATGGGACTCTAGGTGTCATCCTCTTTGGGCGCATGCCTCCCTAGGAATGCGCCCCATCACTTTCTTCTTTTTAGTAGGGGGACAAAGCCCCATCTTCTCTCCTATGGGTGCATGACACATAGGCAGATGTCTAAGTATCAAAGGTCAACGTTTAACCAAAGTCAAAAGACGAGATTTAGCAGGTGATGAAAAATGGTAGGTGTTGTCTTAAATTTATCTCATAAATTAAAACAATCTTTTTCTAATTTGGACAAGCTCCAGTCAGACCAAGTAAAGATTCTAGAGTGAGTCCAAACATATTTGGCTCAGTCAAGACAACTTTTAATGATTGTTGAAGGAGAACATTAGGCTTAATTATGTGCTAGAATGATTTTCTTGAACCTAATTGAATCTTATTCAAATCAATTGAACTGGGTTAATTCAATTGATGATATCTAGATCCAAATTCTTATTTGTATGATCTAGTTAGGTTCAGTTCTATATGGTAATGGGATATGTCATGATCTCTATCATCGACATCATCGAAATAACTTTCGATGGATCAGAGCTTTTCTGATTCAGACAACTAGTATGATCGATCATCCAGATCATTCTAACTTTTTCCAAAATTCACCTGTGACACCTAGCAGCATATGGTGGTAATCCATCAGAGCTAAAAATGAACCTCTCGATGCAGTTACCTATGTGATTAAGTTTCTCTATCTTGAGCTCCGATCGGATTAGGGTTAAGGTGATCTCATCACACCCTAATTTCCGTCATATGAATTAATCATTCGATTCAAATCTGATGTGACGATCCTAATAGAAACTCTTTCTATGTTTCACTCTGCCATGGCCATTGGCTTATAGACTTGATTCTCATGATCATCATAGGGCTTCTCCTCATCTACCGAGGTAGATAGATCTCCTATTGGTGCAATCCAATTCCTGTAATGAATATGCTATTGCCAACATACAACTCAGGGTTCTGAATGGCTAGGAGAATGAGTTATGGTGTAGTCAAACTATAACACCCACAAGATTAATTGCCGATGCACCTTAGATCAAACAACCAAACACACCACTGCAGCTTCGAGCCAATCATTAACGAGAAGGTAGATTTCCTCATGATGGCTCGAGGTGGTCATGCTCAGTGCCTTCGTTCTCTAATGAGTACCTATACTCTAGCTCCAGTGTCACTACACCATAGATAAAAAGACTCATCTATCCTAAAGAAGCAATCATACACCAATGTTCTAGATCAATCACCATCCTTATGATGATCCTACGATCAAGAGCATTTTATGAGTAAATAATGAAAATTCATGTCTTAAATTTTCAACTCATGAAAATATGAACTATCAATACCATTAACTTAAGGGATGTATCACAGATACTTTCAAATACACACCGTGATAAAAAATAATCTATTTTATTATTTATAGCTAAAATTTAAATTTTGCCCTTAGATGTGTATTACAAGTGTTAGCCAATTCTGGCCATCAGTGTCGCAATAAAAACATTTTCCTTTCTCAGCGGTCTTCTTCTTCAACTCTGCCTTCTTTTTCTTTCCTCCTTCCACCTTCTATCTTTTCACAGACTTCTTCTTTCTAAAAGACTTTCTTTTGGAAGAAGTCCATTCCATAGTAAATACTGAGCCTTTAGAATCTTTCATTGAAAGCTCAGCAGTAACCAGCATGTTCATAAGCTCGACCAGAGTATTTTGAAATTTATGTATATGGTAGTTCATGATGAACTACCCATATGCATCAATCAAGGATTGCAGAATTATATCATTCTGCAGATCTAGGTCCAACTTCACTCCGAGCTTCTCAAGCTCTTCCAAGTCCTTGATCATCATCAGATAATGATCTTGGACTGACTACCCGTAACACATTTTAGTCTTGAATAGTCGTTTAGTGACCTAATATTTTGGCTGTGCGACTCTATTCACCAAACATCTTTTGTAGGTGAGCCAACATTTGGTGGACAATCTTAATATCTTCATGTTGGCACTGAAGCTCATAAAACATTGAGCCCAACATGTAGTATCTGGTCTTGTTATCTTTGTCCATCCACTTATCAAGAGATGCTCTCTATTCAGTAGATGGATGAGTTGGTAAGGTGGGATGATCCTGATCCAATACATGAGTTAACATCTCAAAACCAAAAATGATTTTGAAGTTTTGAAGTCAATCCTTATAATTAGGTCTGGTCAGTCTATGGGTGTCCAGGATACGTGCTAGTGGGTTGGATGTACATATTTTATTTTTTTTGTAGAGAGTCAAAGTTTTTAGTTACATATTACAATTAAGACTTAATCAATTTATTTAAAAATTTAATTTTTAAATAAATTAACTTTCACTATTTTTTTGGATCCCTATACTTCCTCTATAGAGATGCAAAAATCTTCATGATTATAGATTTTTAATGGGTGGTGCAGTCCCACCAACAGACTCATCACCCCACCTAATAGTTATTGGTGATGGGTTAGCCAATGAGTGGATAACTCTTGTCCAATAATTCTCTAATCATGGTGCATCCAAACTTGATCTCTAATTCATGAATCTCACTATGCTCGAAATATTGATCCACTCTTTAGTTATGTCAGACCCACCATTTGCATAGATTGGATTTCTAATTGGGTCTCTTATTGTATCCAAAATATTGAGCCTAATTTATCCTCCAACCCATAGCATCTAATGCCTAATAGACATGGTTGCATTTTTTTGGTGCAACTGAACCACTGTGACCAGTTGAGAACAATCAACTCTGGGAAGGGCCTACATATCTACAATGGTGGAAGACCTTAGACTTAATCTTTTTTTTAGGAGATTTGATTTAGGTCTCTTTAAACTTGACTTACAATAGCCATAACAATTATGACTAACCTAGTAGCATGGGTTAGCTCGGATTGTTAACCACCTTAGATTAGGACTGGGTCGATAAATATGGCTAGGTAAGTGAGATCGGTGGAAGGGATATGCCATTAACTCGATAAGAATGCATTTGAGTCGAGTAGCTCCCAATTAAAAACCTATCGATCGTATCTACCAGTCTTACCTTAGACACCAAATTGTTGAGCCAGAACCAATTAGGTTAGCCTACAATCTAGACTCTAACCACTGAGCCTAATTAGGTCTTAGCTTGATCGATTACTCATGTGATTCGATCTTGACCCAGACTTAATCCTATTAGGTTGGTCAATTTAAGCACTCTTGATCCCATCTAGCCAACTCTTGATTTGGTTTGATCAACTGCTAGGCCTAATTGAGCTACCCAAGCCCAAACCCAATTTTATGAATATATCTTAAATTTAAAAATTCTTAATTTTTAGACTTAACATATTTCATAATCTTAATTTTCAATTATGTTTAGGGTTTACAAATAAAACATGTAAATAAAATCCTAGGATTTCGGGATCTAGGGTTTTGCAAAAAATAAGTTTTAGATTTCTAATTAAGGACGAACATGCAGCACCCCTACACATCATAAGAACACCCTATCGAATGAGAGGAGAGGGCATTTAAATCTTACTTTGTTCTTATAACTGGATGGCCAAGGAGAATGTTTTAATCAAAAATATGAAAACTATAAAACTAGTTAGATCTACATCATATATCTCATATATAAAAAATTGATCTAACTATAAACATATTTTGCATACATCTTCATGTATCATATCATGCATATTTTTAGATCTAAATTATCTCATAATCATCTAAAAAATTAAATTTAAATTAATCATTTCAAATTAAAATCTATTCTAGATAATTATGTAGAACTATTCTACAACTAGTCTAAACATGCATTCATCATATCTTATATGAACAAAAATTAAATAACTTTATTTTCTAATTTTTAGATTTTATTATAATATTTATAATATTAAAAAATAATAAATAAATAGATTTAAAAATTATAAGTAATCAAATTAAATTATGATCATGCTAGACTATACATAGAATAATTATATTCTACAACTAGTCATGCATCTTGTACAACTTAGATCTAAATTATTTAATTTTTAATTTTTTTGATTTTAGATCTAATCACATCTTATGTGACATCTGAAATCATCTAATTATCATATTAAAATTAAAATAAAATTAGATCTAATAGAAAATGCAACCTAGCTTTGATACCAGTTGAAGGAAAAAATCTAGTTTTTTGGTTTTGGTTCATTCAGATTCGAGACTTTTAAGATCTGATATTATTAATCTAATAAAAAAATAAAATAAAATAAAAAATAAATTAAATCTAATTTAATTTATCTTATTGAGGATAATCTTATTACCCTGTGAAGATCTTGATGTCTACCTAAGGTACTGGATCTAGCCATGCAAGTGCCTAGCCTCTATCGGTATCTACTCAGGTAGGATTTGAAGATCATCTCCTTTTTTATCACCTTCCAAAAATTAGATCTAGATCTGATTTTGAAGATCTTCAAAACTCCTTTCGAAGATGTGAGTTGTCTCTTGCAGTAGTGCGGCCTTCTTCCTTTTCTTGTCATCTTTCTCTTGATTGGATCGCACCAAACTGAAGCCCAAAAATTCTTAGAAGTTGGTAGGAGAGAGAAGACCTGAAGATGGCATGGAGAAGGGAGAGGGGTAGCCTTGTGGCATGGGCAATGGGTCAAAATTTTTGATCTTGGCGTAGATAGGGTTTTATAGACCTTTTTATGCCATGCAGTGCCACATCATCCCGGCTAATCACGATCTTTTATGCAATCAGATCTAAATCTAATTGGTGGGATGACATCATCTGATCCAATCAGATAAGAGCCCCTCTGAATCATCCTTAGATGGTGCCAAGACTGATCAAAGATAAGTCTTTGGCATCAGCTAGGTAGAAACCCTGAAGCAATTAGAGTCCCATCTATATGGGACTCCAGATGCTTTATCAATGGGCACATGCCTCCCTAGGCATGCGCCCCTTATCCATCTACTAAAAGAGGTGTGCGCCCCTTATCCATCTACTTTTTAGCAAGTGTACTAGTCCAAAAATTCTCTTCTATGGGTGCATAACACATGGGTAGATGTCTAAGTATCAAAGGTCAATGTTTGACCAAATGTTTGAAACAGGATTTAGCAGATGATGAAAAATGGCAGGTGTTATCTCAAATTCATCTCATAAATTAAGACAATCTTTTTTTGACCTGGACAAGCTCTAGTCAGACCAAATGAACGTACTTGAGTGAGCCCAAACATATTTGACTCAGTCGAGATAACTTTTAATGATAATTAAAAGAGAACATTAGGCTCAATCGTATGCTAGCACGATTTTCATGCACCTAATTGAATCTTATTCAAATTAATTAAACTGGATTAGTCCAATTGATGATATCCAAATCAAAACCCTTATTTGTATGATTCAGTTAGGTTCAGTTCTATATGGTAATGAGATAAGTCGCGATTGACATTATCGAAATATCTTTCGATGGATCAGAACTTTTCTGATTCAGACAACTAGTATGATTGATCATCTAAATCATTTTAATTGCTCTCAAAATCCATCAGTGACACCTAGCAGCATATGGTGGCAACCCATTAGAACTGAAAAAGAATCTCTCGATGTAGTTATCTATGTGATTAAGTTCTTCTATCATGAGCTCTGATAGGATTAGGGTTAAGGTAATTTCGTCAAACCCTAATATCCATCATATGATTAATCATTCGATTCAAGTCCCATATGAAAATCTTAATAGAAACTCTTTCTATTATTTCACTTTGCCATGGCCATGGGCTTATGGACTTGATTCTCATGATCATCATAGGGCTTCTCTTTATCTACCGAGGTAGATAGATTTCCTATTGGTGCAATCCAATTCCTACAATGAATATGCTATAGCCAACATACACCTCAGGATTTCGAATGGCTAGAAGATCGAGTCATGGTGTAGTCAAACTATAACACCCTCAAGAAGAACTGTCGATGCACCTCAGGTCAAAGAACCAAACACACAACTACAGCTTCGAGCCTGTCATTGACGAGAAGGTAGACTTCCTAATGACTGCTCGAGATGGTCACGCTCAGTACCCTCATTCTCTAACGAGTATCTATACTCTCGCTCTAGTATCTATACACCATAGACTCAAGACTCATCTACTATAAAGAAATGATTATACACCAATCTTCCGGATCAATCACCATCCTCATGATGATCCTACGGTCAAGAGTATTTTATGAGTTAATAATGAAAATTCATGTCTTAAATTTTCAACTCTTAAAAATAAGAACTATCATTGCCAATAACTCAAGGGATGTATCACAGACACTAAATACACATTATGATAGAAAATAACTCATTTTATTATTTATGTCAAAATTATAATTTTGCCCTTAGAAGTGTATAACAAGTGTCAGCCAATTCTGACTTCTAGGGCACACATATCTAACACATTTTTCTTTTCCAACAACTACTCCAAGGCTTACAGTGGTCAAATCTCCTTCTCCAACCAACTCTAAGACCATTAAAGGCTAAAGAATCTTTTAGGAAGCAAGATTGTGAGATTTTAATGAAAAAAATATTTAGATTTCTGAGAGCTTCATTACATATCATTAGAGAGGGAAAAAGAGAGGAATTAAGCATAGTTTTCAGAGAGCTTTCAAGTGCATTCTTCTTCATCATCTCCAACATCCTCTCAAGCTTCAAAGAAGAATGATCAAGCCTCAAAAGAGTGAATCATTTAGCCTTGTCTTTGCGGTCAATGAGTTCAAATTTTCTATTTTTGTTTTGAACTAAAATTTCTATTCTTATACTTTCATTTTTTTTATAAGTTTCTTTAGATGAAAGAAACTTAGGATAAAGATCCGCCAAGCTCAGAATTGGATATTGTAGTTTTCTATTAGTGAGCTTATAAAATCTATTGGATTTAATTATGATCCAAGAAAATATTGTATAAGATTTGGTTGGTGATCCTGAAAAACTAATTAGGTTTATTTGTGAGCCCAGGTAAAACACATATATTATAACTAAAAGATTATAGTAATTTTTTTAAGAAAAGCTTAGGAAGTGCATTTAGATGCGGGGTTACACTAAACCACTATAAACCTTTTTATGTTTGGATTGTACTCTATTTTCTTGCTTTACTTACTTTGCACTAGTTTAATGCTTTCATAGTCTGATTTTACATTTTCATTTCATTATTGCACATATTATATACCTCACAAATGCTCAAGATAGCTTTAAATTAAAATACATACTTGCTTAGATTATTGAATTTGCTAAATTTTTAAAGAACCCAATTCAGCCCCCCCCCCCCCTTCTCGGGTTGCTACTTTCTGCATAACAATTGATATCGAAATAGGTGATCTTACATATATTATTAACCTAGCAATCTAGAGTGAAAGATCATGGCAACTCTAATTGGTTCCTCATTTACTGAAGGCCAATCTACATCAAGATCATTACTATTTAGTGGTATAAATTATACATTTTGAAAAGCTAGAATGAGAATTTTCATACAAGCTTTAGATTATGGTATGAGGAGAGTCATAACTAGAGGACCACACATACTCATAATTAAAATAAATGGAATGTCTCTTCCAAAACTAAAAAAAAATAGGATGAGAATGATAAGAAGATGGTTCAATTAAATGTTAAAGCCATCAATATACTTTATTGCTCATTAGATATACAAGAATATAATAGAATATCAACTTATACATTAGCTAAAGAAATTTTGGATAAATTAGAAATAACTCATGAAGGAACAAGCCAAGTTAAAGAGTCTAAAATTAATTTATTTTTTCATAAATATGAAATGTTCAAAATGAAACAATATGAGCCTATTTCTGATATATTTATCAAATTTACTAAAATAATTAATGCTTTAAATGGGCTTGGAAAAAAGTATAACAACCATGAGCTTAATTACAAAATTTTAAGGTATTTGCCAATGATATGGAAAGCAAAAGTGACAGCCATATAAGAAGCGAAAAATCTTTCCAAGCTATCCACAAAAGAATTGATAGGTTCACTCATAACTTAGGAGTTGAGCATGGCTCAATGGCAGGAAGAAAAAGAGCCAAAAAAGAAGAAGACTATCGCCTTCAAATCAACTACATATTTAAAAGAAAGTAATGAGCCAGAAGAAGAAAAAGATGAAGAAGAGAGTGAAAATGAAGATGAGGACATGGTGCTACTCACTAAAAGATTTAAAAAGTTCCTCATGAAGAAAAGTTTGAAATAGAAAGAAGATAATGAAGAAAAAGAGAGAGGAAATATCACTTGCTATAAGTGCAATAAGAGGAGACACTACAATCTAGATTGCCCCTACTCAAAAAGCACCCCCAAAGGACCAAAAAGAGTACAATGTTAGACATTTGGGGAGATAGCAATGTTTCTAGTTTGGATGAGTAAGAGGTTGCTGCAAATATTTGTCTCATGGCTAATGATGATGAGGTATATCCTAAAAATTCTTTTGAGTTTACTTTTGATGAATTATTTGAAGCCTTTAATGACCTAATGGATGAATATAAAAAGTTAAGACTAAAAAATAAAGAACCTAAAAAATCTAATATATTTTTGGCTAAAAAGAAAAATAAAATATGGATGAAAAAGATCTTTTGAAAGAAAAGAAAATACTAGTTTAAGAAAAAGAAAAGCTTTTGAAATCTTAAAAATCTTTTTTGAAGCAAATGCCAAACTAAGATAAGAGAATAAAAATATGAAAGCCTATGTTTGAAAAGTTTACTTTTAGATCACAAAAGCTTCAATCAATTTTTAATAATCAAAAGACTATTTTCAATAAAGCTAGAATTAGTTGTAATTCCCTGAGAAAATAAAAATTTGTTAAAAATATATTTTGTAAAGTCTTATTTGAAAATCATTCTATCATATGCTTTAAATATAATAAAGTTGGCCACAAAATTTTTGAATGTAATACTAAAAGAATAGGCCACACTTTAATTAAACAACTTTGGATTTCAAAAGGATCCATGTGCTCTAACCTTAATTGACCAAAGTTAACTTAGGTACCAAAAATTAGAAAATAATTTTACAAGTATGCTAAGAATCCAATGGACTGACAGGAGCAAATTCTTATGGATAGATTCTTAGGACTTAAATAGATAGATGATGATATTCCATAAAACTTAAACTTCTCTCACATCATATCATCATTAATTTACTGAATTTATTTAGAATAAATAATTAATTTTGATGATTTAACATTGCTTATAATGATTGTTGGTGTAGAAAATAGTACTGACACCAGAGTTTGCTAAAGCTGGAGAAGATGAGGCTATTGGTGAGACCTATACGATAAAGTCCAAACCAGAGATGGGTGGCTCCAGCAGGATTCTCTGATGATCAAGTTAGTTTTTTGATCAATAAGAATGAAATACTTAGAAAAATATAAGTAGAGATGAGAGGTTAGACAGAAAAACGTATCTAAAGGATCTCATATATAGACGGAGTCTGTAATATAATAAAAGTGACAACCATAATAAAATATTAGTAGGCCATTCGAGCCACGTGAAATTTGTTATGGAGAGTGGACTGTCATTTATCATGACTTGTAGGTGATTAAGTTTCATTTGACAGAGTTTGGATGAGAGGTTGGAACCATAGAAGTGGCACTCCTAAGTCTTGAAAATATGAGAAGATAGGTCATGGGAAGACGGAAGCAAGCCGAAAAAAGAATCAATCTCAATAGTAAAGTTCAAAAATTGGGTCGACTCACTCTGAGACTGAGTTAGCTCAATTGGGAACTAGGTCGGCTCAGTCTTGGATTGGGTCGACTAGGTCTCAGAGAAAAATCTAGATAGAAAGCAGCATTTTTGGACTGTTGGCATGGTACACAACTGGGTCAGCTCAGTATGGGACTAAGCCGACCCAATCGTAGGTTAGCCAGTTTAGTCTGAAACTTGGCCGGCTCAATGACTAAGCCAGCTCAATTTTCATGGGGTATTATTTTGTGTACGTGGGTTGTTTGGATTTGGAGAGTTTTTCTATGAGCTTGGGCTTGATCCTTTGTAAAGTATATATACTGAAAATAGGTCAAGGTTGTTAGAGTACTGAAATGTGCTGAATAAAAGTTCTTTTCTCTCAAAAATCTTTTCTTCTCTTCTTCTCTATTCCTTGATTTATTTGATTATGCATCCATAAAGATCTCTAAGAAGTACTTCCTTGATTGCTTGGCCAATCACCAGCAACCACATCGATCCATGTGGGAAGAGCGCATATTTCCAACATTTGATATCAGAGTTGTGTTGCATGGAAGGAAGGAAGACACCTAGGATTTACTACATCCAGGATCTGTTGCATCAAGTTTTATCCTAAAACTTCTAGTTTGCTTCATGGTTGTCTCTAGATTGAGGTGGAGATTGTTTACATGGAGGAATGATGATACAGAAGTTTGGAAAGAAGATCTAGGGCTAGTTAAATCTTCTGTGAAGGGTAGTTTTACTAGTGTGTGATCATGAAGGGTGTTAGGGATCTATTCTTGACTTGTTTGAAGTCATGGGATCAAGTGGATTCAAGGTGAATTTTGAGAAGTTCGACGACAAGAAAAACTTTACGTTATGGCAGCAAAGATTAAAGGACTTGTTGGTTCAGTAGAGGATCTACAAGGTCTTGACAAAAGAAAGACTGAAAAAGATCAGTGCTGAGGATTGGAAAGAGTTAGAGCAAATTACTTTTAGCACAATCTGGATGTGCTTGGCTGATCAGGTTTTGCCCAAGGTTTGCATAGAGACTATGGCAAAGGGGCTCTGGAAGAGACTGGAGAACACATGCCTAGGGAAGAACATGACGAACAAGCTATGGTTGAATAAACAGCTGTATAGTCTGAGGATGTTCGAAGGTGGAGATCTTGTTGTACATATCCAAAAGTTCACTCAGGTGTGTTCTGAGGTGATGAGTTTGGATGTGAAGATCGATGAGGAGGATCGGGCATTGCGGCTATTATGTTCTCTCCCAAGTTTGTATGATGGTCTCATAACAACTCTAGTTTATGGGAAGGAGACCCTAAACTATGAAGAGGTTGTTGGTGTGCTCAGATCAAATGAGCAAAGCAAGAAGATCTACTAGGGAGACCCTAAGTCTGAGATCTTGGCTATGAATGAAGGATAGGAAAGATCAAAGGAGAAGACAAGAGGAAAATCCAAGGATAGGTCAAAGTCTCACGATCAGAGGAAGATGACATTGAAATGTTATAAATGTCATCAGCCTAGACACTTGAGGAGAGATTGTCCTCTTTTAAGATCAGAAAAAGAAAAGGCTAGCAAGAAAGATGATACAGCTTCTATGGGTAGTGGAGAAGATCTGCTAGTTATATCAGATGGATCCATAGAGTATGATACTATATGGATATTAGATTCAGCATGCTCGCACCACTATACTTCTCATCGAGAGTGGTTTGTTATCTACCAGAAGATCGATGATGAAAGTGCCAGCCTTGGAGATGATCATTCATACAAAGTAGCTAGAATTGGCTCTATCCGGATGAGGATATACGACGGAATCATTCATACATTATCAAATATCAGGCTTGTACTGGAGTTGAAAAGGAATTTGATTTCTTTGGGCTACTTGGAGGAGCAGGTTTATTCTTTTAGTGGCTAGGCTGGGAGTGGATGTCTGAAAATTTCTAAGAAAGCTTTGGTGGTGATGAGAGGTAGAAGACTGAGCAACAATCTTTACAGAATGGAAGGCTCAGTGGTAAATGATAATGCAGAGGTGCTAGCAGTAGCATAGGAGGAGCAGATTTTATATCAACTGTGGCACTATCGGATGGGTCATATGAGTGATCGTGGGCTCACGAAACTAAGCAGAAGACGTATGATCCCAGCCCTGAAAAAGGAAGGCATAGATCTTTGTGAGCCGTGTATCTTTGGCAAATAGCATAGGATGAAGTTTGCCAAAAGTACCAAGTGCAGCGAAGGAGTGCTGGATTTAGTGCACTCGAATGTGTAGGGATCAGCTCCTATATCAGCTAGAGGTGGGGCAAAATACTTTGTTACTTTCATTGATGATTTCTCAGGGAAAGTATGGGTTCATCCGATTAGAAAAAAATCAGAGGTGTTTGCCTGGTTCAGAGCCTGGGGAGCTGAAGTAGCGGAGTCAGAAAGATATGTAAAGTGTCTGAGGTTGGATAATGAAGGAGAGTATACTAGCCTGATGTTGAGGAGGTACTGTGAGAAAACTGGCATCAAACACCGTTACATGATGTGGATGACTCTCTAGCAAAATGGTGTCATGGAAAGGATGAACCGGACACTGACCAAGAAGGCAAGGAGTTTGAGGCTGCAGACATCACTTCCAAAATCCTTTTGGGATGATCCTCTAACTTTTTCTTATTTTTTTGTGAATAGGTCCCCTCCTTATAAGCTGAATGGAGGCATTCCAGAAGGGGTATGGAGTGGGAAGAAGGTGGATCTTGGCCACCTGAAAGTCTTCCGTTGCACAGCCTATGCACATATGGAGGCAATCGAGAGGAGCAAATTGGATCTAAAATCTCAGAAGATGGCATTCATAGGGTATCCACAAGGAGTCAAGGGGTACCTGCTGTGGGACTCCTAGGCACAGAAGTCAGTGATCAGCAGGGATGTTATCTTTGATGAGAAGAGCATCTTGAGGAGGTCTGGAATAGATGAAACTGGGAAAATAAAGGTGAACAACGATGGCCAGTCAGAGAATGATGGCATGCAGGTTACATCCACTTACAGGAGTGTTCCTATTAAGGTGGAGCCGAGCAGAAAAGTATTGTCTCAGATTGAAAATCAGCATAGAGGGCTGACAGTTCAGACAAATATGCAGTAGCAGCCATAGACATCAGGCAGAGATGTGCCAGTGGAAGTGGCTTTGCATAAGCTCCACCGTACTATTAGAAGATTGATCAAATATGGTATTGATGAGGTTATCTCCTATGCACTCATCACTGCTAATGGAGATCCAGAGAATTATGCAGAGGCCACAGAGAGTGAGGATCATATTCATAGATGTAGGCCATGATGGAGGAGATGGAATCACTTGAGAAGAATCAGACATGGCAGTTGGTGGATCTTTTAGAGGGTGGTCGATCTATTGGCTCAAAGTGGGGTTCACAAAGAAAGAAGCACCTTCAAAACAAGGTGGAGTTAGATTCAAAGCAAGACTGGTAGCAAAGGGATACTCACAAAGAAAAGAAATTGACTACATAGAAATTTTCTTTCCTATGTTGCATCATACATCTATTGGAGTTTTTCTGTCACTGCTGGCATAACAGAATATGGAATTGGAATAGATGGATGTGAAGATGGCCTTCCTGAAGGAGAAAAGTCTATTTCCCAGGTCAGATTCGTTCAAATCTGATTTGACCAAGATAAATATTTCAAAAGTTTTTCTCTTAGATCTAAATTAGATCTGATACTTTTTAGATCTGATTTGATGGATCTAATAAAATAAATTAAATTAAATTAAATTAAATTTATACATTATTTTTGGATAATCCTATTACCCTATGATGATCTTGCTGATTGCTTGAGGTTTTGGATGTAGCCACACAATCGCCTGGCCTCTACCGGTATCCACTCGGGTTGGATCTGGAGATCCTCTTCTTCTCTATCTTTTCTCCAAAAATCAGATCTGGATCTGATCTGGAGGATCTTCAAAACTCTTTTGAAGATTCGCATTCGTCTTTGCAGCAGCGCAGCCTTCTTGCTTTTGATCGCCTTTCTCTTGATCTGAATCGCACCAAACTAAGTCCAAAACCTTTTGGACGTGGAGAGGAGAGAGAGGAAGAGGTATGGCATGGAGGAGAGAGGGAGAGGCTTGGGCATGGGCAAGGGGATAACCTCTCTAAATTAGGGCGCAGGGTCTTATTTATAGACCTCTGTGATCCAACTCCTCTTCTTCCCAACCAATCACAACCCTTTGTGAAATCAGATCTAAATCTGATTGGTGGGAATAGAGAGTCCCCTAATGATTAGATCCCTTCCTCCTTAGGGGCACCTAAGACCAGTCAAAGTTGGATTCTTAGGAGAACTCTAATTGGAATCCAAAAGGAGATGGAGTCCTTGTCCAAAGGACTCCTAGGCTCCTTACTTGGGCACACGCCACCCTTGGCGTGCGCCCCCTCCTTGCCAGGTTCTGGCAGGGGGACAGGCCCCACCAGCTCTCCAATAGGTGCATGACATGTGGTCAAAATGTTTCAAGTCAAAGGTAACTTTGACCAAAGTCAAAAGAACAAGAAATGGCAGGTGACCAAAAATGGCAGGTAATGTCTTACAAAATAAGACAACCTTTTCTGACTTGGACAACCTCCAGTCAGACCATATGAAGGCCTCTGATTGAGCACAAACTCCTTTGGCTCAGTCAGGACAACTTATTTATGATAGTAAAAGAAGAACGTTAGGTTCAATCGAGTGCTAGCACGATTTCCTTGAACCTAATTGAATCTCATTCAGATCAATTGAACTAGATCAGTTCAATTGATGATCACCAGATTCAAACCCTTGTTTGTGTGACCCAGTTAGGTTCAGTTCTGTATGGTAATGGGATATGTCATGATCTCTATCATCGACATCATCGAAACTCCTTTCGATGGATCAGAACTCTTCTGATTCGAACAGCTAGAATGATCGATCATCTAAATCATTCTAATTGCTCCCAAAATCCACCAGTGACACCTAGCAGTATATGGTGGCAACCCATCAGAGCTGAATGCGAACCTCTTGGTGCAGCTACCTGTGTGATTAAGTTCTTCTATCTTGAGCCCCGATCAGATTAGGGTTAAGGTGAACTCGTCAAACCCTAGTCTCTGTCATATGATGTAATCATTCGATTCGAGTCCAATGTGAAAATCTAAATAGAAACTCTTTCTATTATTTCACTCTACCATGGCCATGGGCTTCTGGACTTGATTCTCATGATCATCATAGGGCTGCTCCTCTACCACCGAGGTAGATAGATTCCATCTTGATGCAATCCAGTTCCTACAATGAACATGCTATAGCCAACATACACCTCAGGGTTCCATATGGCTAGGAGACCGAGTAATGGTGTAGTCAAACTATAACACCCTCAAGGTGAACTGCCGATGCATCTCAGGTCAAAGAACCAGACACACTACTGCAGCATCGAGTCAGTCATTGACGAGAAGGTAGACTCCCTAATGACTACTCGAGGTGGTCACGCTCAGTGCCCTCGTTCTCTAACGAGTACCTGTACTCTCGCTCCGGTGTCTCCACACCGTAGACTCAAGACTCATCTACTAAAGAGAAGCGATTGTACACCAACCTTCCGGATCAATCACCATCCTCGTGATGATCCTATGGTCGGGAGCATTTTATGAGTTAATAATGATTATTCATGTCTTAAATTTTCAACTCTTGAAAATATGAATTATCATTACCATTAACTCAAAGGATGTATCACAGACACTAAATACACATATGTGATAGAAAATAACCCATTTTATTGATTTATAGTCAAAATTATAATTTTGCCCCTAGAAGTGTATTACAAGTGTCAGCCAATTCTGGCTTCTAGGGCACATATATCTAACAATCTCCCACTTGTCCTAAAGCCAATTGGCTACAAGTCTAAGTCCCATCTTCTCAAGGTGGGCTTCGATCTTCTGCTGGCCCAACGGCTTTGTAAGTGGGTCTGCCACATTATCTGTGGAGTTGACTCTCTTGACCTCGACGTAACCCTTTCTCGAGGTAATCGCGGATGAGGTGGTATCGCCGCTCAATGTGCTTGGATTTCTGGTGAGACCTCGGCTCCTTAGCAAGGGCTATGGCGCCATTGTTGTCGCAGTATAGAGGAATGGCATCTGATGGCATTACTCCAATTTCTGCAGCAAACTTCTTGTACCAGAATGCTTCCTTCGCAGCCTCTGATGCAGCGATATATTCTGCTTCCATGGTGGAATCTGCTATCACAGTTTGCTTGGAACTCTTCCAGCTGACAGCACCACCATTGCACACAAACAGACTTCCAGATGTCGACTTTCGATCATCTATATCGGACATGAAATCCGAGTCTGTGTATCCCTGGACTTGGAGTTCTCCATTACCAAAGACCAACATCATATCCTTAGTTCTTCTCAAGTACTTAAGGATACATTTCACAGAAGTCCAGTGTTCTTCACCTGGATTTGACTGATATCTGCTTGTGACACTCACAGCATGGGCTATATCAGGTCGTGTACATAGCATGGCATACATGAGGCTCCCTATTGCAGAAGCATAAGGGATCTTGCTCATGCGTTCTATTTCCTCAGGTGTGCTAGGGCACATCTTCTTGGAAAGATGAATACCATGTCTGAAGGGTATTAATCCCCTCTTAGAGTTTTCCATACTAAACCTCTTTAGTACTTTCTCTATGTACATCTTCTGTGAAAGTCCTAGCATCCTATTCGGTCTATCCCTATAGACCTTAATTCCTAGAATAAAGGATGCTTCACCTAGGTCTTTCATGGAGAATTCCTTGGACAACCACATTTTGACTGATGTCAACATGGGAATATCATTCCCAATAAGGAGGATGTCATCCACGTACAATACGAGGAAGACAACAGCGCTCCCACTGACCCTTTTTGAAAACACATGGTTCCTCTTCATTTTTGATGAAACCAAACTTTTTGATCACATCATTGAAATGAGTGTTCCAGCTCCGAGATGCTTGCTTAAGTCCATATATGGACCTTTGCAGCTTGCAAACCTTGTGATCAGTATCACTGGATGTGAAACCTAGCGGCTGTTCCATATAGATATCTTCCTCAAGATATCCATTTAAGAATGCCGTTTTCACGTCCATTTGCCATATTTCATAATCGAAATAGGCTGCAACGGCAAGCAATGTGCGGATGGATTTTAGCATAGCCTACTGGGGAAAAGGTATCCTGATAGTCAATGCCTTCGCGTTGACTATAACCTTTTGCCACTAGTCTAGCCTTGAATGTCTCCACATTCCCATCTGCACCAATCTTTCTCTTGAAGATCCATTTACACCCAATAGGTACTATACCTTCTGGTGGATCTACCAAGGTCCAGACTTGGTTTGAGTGCATCGAGTCAATTTCTGACTGCATTGCCTCTAGCCATTTCTCGGAGTCGATATCTGATATCGCCTCGTTGTAGGTTTTGGGATCATCACCATGAGCACCATTACCTACGAGGAACATTTTCTCTACTTCCTCTGAAATAATACCTAAGTATCTTTCAGGGGGATGGAAACTCTTTCCGATCTACGAGGTGGAGGAGGTAGTGTTCTTATTGGCTCAACCTGATTTGGTTCCAACTTGGTCCTTAGCTCGTTGTACTTGTGAGACTTTCTCATCAAGCTTAATCTGCTTTCCAATGCCGCTATCTTGAATAAACTATTTTTCAAGAAAGATGGCATGTCGACTCACAATCACATTGTGGTCTTCTGGAATGTAGAAATAGTATCCTAATGACTCTTTAGGATATCCTATGAATCGAGCTCTAAAGGACCTAAACTCTAACTTGTCCGCTTGTTGTCTTTTGACATGAGCCGGACAACCCCAAATTCTGAGATGACTCAGACTTGGTTTCTTACCGTGCCATATCTCATACGGTGTGGTAGGAACGGTTTTAGAGGGAACCCTATTCAGTAGATAAGATTGAAGTTAACAATGATGAGTGTCCCCAAAGAAAATCAGGGAGGTCTGTGAAGCTCATCATGGATCGAACCATATCCAATAGAGTCCGATTTCTCCATTCTGAAACCCCGTTGAGTTGAGGTGTTCCTGGTGGAGTCCATTGAGAGACTATGCCATTTTCCTTGAGATAGTCTAGGAATTCCTCGGCTAAGGTATTCACCTCCTCGATCTGATCGAAGAACCTTAATGGGTTTTTCCAGTTTGTTTTTCTACTTCATGTCTGAATTCTTTGAACTTTTCAAAAGCTTCAGACTTGTGTCTCATAAGATACACATACCCATACCTAGACAGATCATCGGTAAAGGTAATGAAGTAGACAAAATTGCCTCTAGCCGGCACATCAAATGGGCCGCACACATCAGTATGTACTAGGGCAAGGAGATCTGTGGCCCTCTCCCCATGTCCAACAAAAGGGAGTTTAGTCATTTTGCCTTGAAGACAAGATTCACAAGTTGGATATGACTCAAAAGTCAATGGACTCAATAGCCCATTTTTCTCCAATTTGTTGATCCTATCTTCTGCTATATGACCTAATCTCAGGTGCCATAGATATCTATCGTTTGGACTATCCCTAGGTCGTTTGGCATTCACGTTTTGCTCGATAGTTAGAACAGGTACATCAATATGTAGCTGATAAAGACCATTAATAAGGAAACCATTTGCAATTTTATTTCTTTCATAAAGAATGTTACAATGGTCCTTAAAGAAGGTGATCACATAAGCCTTCTTGTGCTAAGCATGAAACAGAAATCAAATTCCTGCTAGCTGCAGGCACATAATAACAGTCTTTCAAAACTAAGTCTAAACCAGATGGTAATCGAAGAGGGTATGTTCCCACGGCTACTGCAGCAACTCTTGCTCCATTACCGATGCGTAGGATCATGTCTCCATCCCTCAGCCTCCTGCTATCCTCAAGACCCTGCATAGAAGTGCACAGATGAGCACTAGAACCAGAGTCAAGCACCCAACTGGATGCAGAAGAAACCGTAAGGTTAGACTCAATAACGAGCATACCTCCAGAAGGACCTTCCTTCTTGTTCTTCAGGGTGGCCAGGTAAGTAGGGCAGTTCCGCTTCCAATGGCCGTCGCTGTTGCAATGGAAACACTTTCCTTTGCCATCGGCCTTTTTCTTCGGTTCTGCCTTCTTCTTCTTTGATCCTTCCACCTTTTGCTTTTTCACAGACTTCTTTTTCTTTCCATAAGACTTTCTTTTGGAAGAAGTCCGTTCCATAGCAAGAACTGAGCCTTTAGAACCTTTCATAGAAAGCTCAGCGGTAACCAGCATATTCATTAATTCGGCCAAGGAATTTTGAAGTTTATGCATGTGGTAATTCATGATGAATTGCCCATATGCATCAGTCAAGGATTGCAGAATAATATCGTTCTGCAGGATCCAAGTCCAACTTCACACCGAGCTTCTCAAGCTCTTCCATGTCCTTGATCATTGTCAGACAGTGATCTTGGACTGACTGCCCATCACGCATCTTAGCCTTAAAAAGTCATTTCGTGACTTGATATTTGGCTGCGCGACTCTGTTCACCAAACATCTCCTGCAGGTGAGCCAACATTTGGCGAGCAGTCCCGATATCTTCATGTTGGCGCTGGAGCTCATCAGACATCGAGCCCAACATGTAATATCTGGCCTTATTATCTTCGTCAATCCATTTTTCCAGAGACGCTCTCTGTTCAACAGTGGATGGACGGGCTGGTAAGGTGGGAGGGTCCTGGTCCAAAACATGGGTTAACTTCTCTGAACCCAAAATAATTTTGTAGTTCCTGAGCCAATCTTTATAATTGGGTCCAGTCAGTCTATGTGTGTCCAGGATACGTGCCAATGGGTTGGACGCAGACATTTTCCTGTAGAGAGTCAAAGATTCTAGTTAGATACTGTAATTTTGACTTGACCAATTTATTTAGGGATTTTATTTTTAAACAAATTAGCTCCCACTATTTTCTCGGATCCCTACACTCCCTCTGTAGAGATGCGAAAATCTCCACGATTAATGATTTCTAGTGGGTGGTGCGGTCTCACCAACTGACTCATCACCTCACCTAACAGTTATTGGTGATGGGTTAGCCAATGAGTGAACAACTCTTGTTCAATGATTCTCTAATCATGGTGCACCCAAACTTGGTCTCTAATTCATGAATCTCACCGTATCCGGAAATATTGATCCACTCCTTAGTTAAGTCAGACCCACCATTTGCATAGACTGGGTTCCTAATTGAGTCTCTCACCGTATCCAAAATATTGAGCCCAACTCATCCTCCAGCCCATAGCATCCAATGCCTAATAGACATGGTTGCATCTTCCCGGTGCAACTGAGCCACTGTATCCAGCCGAGAACAATCAACCCCGGGAAGGGCCCGCACATCTACAATGGTGGAAGACCTCAGACTTAATCTTTTCTTAGGGAGAATTGATTCAGGTCTCATTAAACTAGACTTGGCTTAGTCATAACAATTATGACTAACCTAGTGGCATGGGTTAGCTCGGATTATTGACCACCTCAGATCAGAACTGTGTCAACAGATATGGCCAGGTAAGTGAGACCGGTGGAAGGAATATGCCATTAACTCGTACAAGAACGCATTCAGGTCGAGTAGCTTCCAATTAAAAACCAGTCGGTCGTATGTGCCAAACTTACCTTAGACACCAAATTGTTGAGTCAGAACCAATTGGGTTAGCCTACAATCCAGACTCTAACCTCTGAGCCTAATTAGGTCTTGCTTGATTGATCGTGACTCGATCTTGACCCAGACTTAATCCTATTAGGCTGGTCAATTTAAGCATTGTTGATCCCATCTAACCAACTCTTGATTCGGTTTGATCAACCGCTTAGACCTAATTGAGCTACCCAAGCCCGAACCCAGTATTATGAATATGTCTTAGATCTGAAATTCTCAATTTTAGACCTAATTAATATTCCATAAACTTAATTCTTAATTAAGTAGGGTTCATAAACAAAATATGCACAATAAATCCTAGGGTTTCAGGATCTAGGGTTTTGCAGAAAGTAAGTTTTGGATTTCTGATTAAGGACGAACACGCAGCACCCCTACACATCATAAGAACACCCCATCGAATGGGAAGAGAGGGCCTTTAAACCCTTCTTCGTTCTTATGACCGGACGGCCAAGAGGAACGCCTTAATCAGGAACATTCAATACTACAAAACAGTTTATAGATCTATATCATATATCTCATATACAAAATTAGATCTAATCATGGCATATTTTGCATACATCTCATGTATCAAATCATGCATATTTTCAGATCTAAATTATCTCATAATAATCTAAAAAATTAGATTTAAATTGATCTAATCAAAATAAATTCTAATCTAGACAATTATGTAGAACTATTCTACAACTAGTCTAGACATGCATCAATCATATCTCATATGATATTTAAAATTAAATAATTTTTATTTGCTATTTTTTAGATGTTATTATAACACTTATAATATCAAAAAATAGTAAATAAAAGATCTAAAATATGATTTAATCAGATTAAATCAAAGACATGCAAGACTATTCTATAGAACTATTCTATTCTAGAACTAGTCATGCATATCTTCTAATCTTAGATCCAAATCATTTAATTTTAATTTTTTCTGATTTCAGATCTGATCACATCTCATGTGACATCTAAAATCACTTTATTTTCTAATTAAAATAAATTTAAAATCAGATCTAAACAATTTTAGAACCATGGCTCTGATACCAGTTGAAGGGAAATCCTGATTTCCCGGTCCAGGTTCGTTCCAGATCTGATCAGATCAAGAGATATATTTTAAAAAAATTTTTCTCTTGATCTCAATCAGATCTTGATATTTTTAGATCTGATTATTATTATTTTAATAAATAAAATAAAATAAGATAAATTAAATCAAATTTAATTTACCTGATTTGGGTAATCCTATTACCCTGTGATGATCCCTGATTGCAGCGGAAGGTTCTGGATCTAGCCACGCAAGCGCCTGGCCTCTACCGGTATCCACTCGGGTTGGATCTGGAGATCCTCTTCTTCTCTATCACCTCCAAAAATTCAGATCTGGATCTGATCTGGAGGATCTTCAAAACTCTTTTGAAGATCAGCAGTCGTCCTTTTGCAGCAGCGCAGCCTTCTTGCTTTTGATCGCCTTTCTCTTGATCTGAATCGCACCAACCAAGTCCAAAACTCCTTTTGGACGTGGAGAGGAGAGGAGAAGAAGAGGTTATGGCATGGAGGAGAGAGGGAGAGGCAGCCTTGGGGCATGGGGAATTGAAAATTCTCTTAAATTGAGTTGGGCGCAGGGTCTTATTTATAGACTCTTGTGATCCAACTTCTCTTCTTCCCAACCAATCACAACCCTTTGTGAAATCAGATCTAAATCTGATTGGTGGGAATAGAGTCCCCTGGATTCCTCCTTAGATGGATTCCTCCTTAGAGGGTGCCTAAGACCAGTCAAAGTTGGATTCTTAGGTAGAACTCTAATTGGAATCCAAAAAGGAGATGGAGTCCTTGTCCAACAAGGACTCCTAGGCGCCTCCAACTTGGGCTCACGCCACCCTTGGCGTGCGCCCTTCTCCTTGCCAGGTTCTGGCAGGGGGACAGGCCCCCACCAGCTCTCCAATAGGTGCATGACATGTGGTCAAAAGTCAAAGTCAATGGTCAAATTTGACCAGTCAAAGGTAGACTTTTGACCAAAGTCAAAGAACAAGAAATGGCAGGTGACCAAAAATGGCAGGTAATGTCTTACAAAATAAGACAACCTTTTCTGACTTGGACAACCTCCAGTCAGACCATATGAAGGCCTCTGATTGAGCACAAACTCCTTTGGCTCAGTCAGGACAACTTATTTATGATAGTAAAAGAAGAACGTTAGGTTCAATCGAGTGCTAGCACGATTTCCTTGAACCTAATTGAATCTCATTCAGATCAATTGAACTAGATCAGTTCAATTGATGATCACCAGATTCAAACCCTTGTTTGTGTGACCCAGTTAGGTTCAGTTCTGTATGGTAATGGGATATGTCATGATCTCTATCATCGACATCATCGAAACTCCTTTCGATGGATCAGAACTCTTCTGATTCGAACAGCTAGAATGATCGATCATCTAAATCATTCTAATTGCTCCCAAAATCCACCAGTGACACCTAGCAGTATATGGTGGCAACCCATCAGAGCTGAATGCGAACCTCTTGGTGCAGCTACCTGTGTGATTAAGTTCTTCTATCTTGAGCCCCGATCAGATTAGGGTTAAGGTGAACTCGTCAAACCCTAGTCTCTGTCATATGATGTAATCATTCGATTCGAGTCCAATGTGAAAATCTAAATAGAAACTCTTTCTATTATTTCACTCTACCATGGCCATGGGCTTCTGGACTTGATTCTCATGATCATCATAGGGCTGCTCCTCTACCACCGAGGTAGATAGATTCCATCTTGATGCAATCCAGTTCCTACAATGAACATGCTATAGCCAACATACACCTCAGGGTTCCATATGGCTAGGAGACCGAGTAATGGTGTAGTCAAACTATAACACCCTCAAGGTGAACTGCCGATGCATCTCAGGTCAAAGAACCAGACACACTACTGCAGCATCGAGTCAGTCATTGACGAGAAGGTAGACTCCCTAATGACTACTCGAGGTGGTCACGCTCAGTGCCCTCGTTCTCTAACGAGTACCTGTACTCTCGCTCCGGTGTCTCCACACCGTAGACTCAAGACTCATCTACTAAAGAGAAGCGATTGTACACCAACCTTCCGGATCAATCACCATCCTCGTGATGATCCTATGGTCGGGAGCAATTTTATGAGTTAATAATGATTATTCATGTCTTAAATTTTCAACTCTTGAAAATATGAATTATCATTACCATTAACTCAAAGGATGTATCACAGACACTAAATACACATATGTGATAGAAAATAACCCATTTTATTTTTAAATTATAAATTTTGCCCCTAGAAGTGTATTACAAGTGTCAGCCATAAATGCTACAGACACTAAGATATTCCCAGCGCAAACCTCCTTAGGTGGTGCCAAGACTGGTCAAAGAAGAGTCTTTGGCACCACCCTAGTAGAGAGCATGAAGCAACCTATAGTCCCATCTGTATGGGACTCCAGGAGTCATCCTCTTTGGGCACACGCCTCCCTAGGCATGCGCCCCCTCTATTTTCTCTTTTTAGCAAGAAGACAAATCCCCATCTTCTCTCCTATCGGTGCATGATAAATGGGCAGATGTCTAAGTGTCAAAGGTCAATGTTTGACCAATGTCAAAAGACAAGATTTAGCAGGTGACGAAAAATGATAGATGGTGTTTTAAATTTATCTCATAAATTAAAACAACCATTTTTTGACTTAGACAAGCTCTAGTCAAACCAAGTAAAAGTTTCTGATTGAGCCCAAACACATTTGGCTCAGTTGAGACAACTTTAATGATTATTGAAGGAGAATATTAGGCTCAATCGTGTGCTAGCATGATTTTTTTGAACCTACTTGAATCTTATTCAAATCAATTGAATTGGATTAGTCCAATTGATGATATCTAGATCCAAACCCTTATTTGTGTGATCCAGTTAGATTCAGTTCCATACGATAATGGGATATGTCATGATCTCTATCATTGACATTATCGAAATACCTTTCGATGGATCAGAACTTTTCTAATTCAGATAACTAGTATGATCGATCATCCAGATCATTCTAATTGCTCCCAAAATCCACCAGTGATATCTAGCAGCATATGGTGGCAACGCATCAGAACTAAAAACAAACCACTCAGTGCAGTTATCTGTGTGATTAAGTTTCTCTATCTGGAGCCTCGATCGGATTAGGGTTAAGATGATCCCGTCAAACCCTAATTTCAGTCATATGAATTAATCATTCAATTCAAGTCCGATGTGAAAATCCTAATAGAAACTCATTCTATTATTTCACTCTACCATGCCCATGGGCTTATGGACTTTATTCTCATGATCATCATAGGGCTGCTCCTCATCTACCGAGGTAGATAGATCTCCTATTGGTGCAAACCAATTCCTACAATGAACATGCAGTAGCCAACATACACCTTAGGATTCTAAATGGCTAGGAGATCGAGTTATGGTGTAGTCAAACTATAACACCCTCAAGGTGAATTATCGATGCACCTTAGGTCAAAGAATCAGACACACCACTTCATCTATCCTAAAGAAGCAATCGTACACCAACCTTCCGAATCAATCACCATCCTCATGATGATCCTACGGTCGAAAGCATTTTATGAGTAAATAATAAAAATTCATGTCTTAAAATTTCAACTCTTGAAAATATGAACTATCATTACCATTAACTTAAGGGATGTATCATAGACACTTTCAAATACACACTATGATAGAAAATAATTTATTTTATTATTTAAAGCCAAAATTATAATTTTGCCCTTAGATGTGTATTATAAGTGTTAGCCAATTCTGGCTTTTAGAGCACACATATCTAACAAACTTCCACTTGACCTAAAGTCAATTGGCCACAAATCTAAGTCCCATCTTTTCAAGGTGCATTTTGATCTTCTACTGGCCCAATGGCTTTGTTAGTGGGTCTGCCACATTGTCTGTGGAGTTGACTCTCTTGACCTTGACCTAACCTTTCTTGAGGTAATTGAGCATAAGGTGGTATCGCCGCTCAATGTACTTGGATTACTGGTGAGACCTTGGCTACTTAGTAAGGGATATGATGCCATTATTATCGCAGTACAAAGGAATGACATCTAATGGCATCACTTCGATCTTTGCGATGAATTTCTTATACCAAAATGCCTCCTTCGCAGCTTCGGAAGTAGCGATGTATTCTGCTTTCATGGTGGAATCTGCTATCACTATTTGCTTGGAACTCTTCTAACTAACAGCACCACTATTACACACAAATGGACTTCCAGATGTTGACTTTTGATAATCTATATCGGACATAAAATATAAGTCTATATACCCCTAGACTTAGAGTTCTTCATTACCAAAAACCAACAACATATCCTTAGTTCTTCTCAAGTACTTAAGGATACATTTCACAGTGTCCAGTGTTCTTCACTGGATTCGACTGATATCTGCTCGTGACACTCACAACATGGGCTATATCAGGTCGTGTACATAACATGTCATACATGAGGCTCCCTATTACTGAAGCGTAAGGGATCTTGCTCATGCGTTCAATCTCCTCTGGTATGTTGGATCACATTTTTTTGTAGACATGAATGCCATGTCTCAGGGGAACCAATCCCATCTTTGAGTTTTCCATGCTAAACCTTTTTAGCACTTTCTCTATGTACATCTTCTATGAAAGACCTAGCATCCTATTCGATCTATCTCTATAGACCTTAATTTCTAAAATGAATGATGCTTCTCCTAGATCTTTCATGGAGAATTCATTGGACAATCACAGTTTAACTATGGTCAACATGGAAATATCATTCCCAATAAGAAGGATATCATCCACGTATAGTACGAAGAAGACAATAGCGCTCCTATTAACATTTTTGAAAACACATGGTTCCTCCTCATTTTTGATGAAACTAAATAATTTGATCACATCATTAAATCGAGTATTCCAGCTCCAAGATGCCTGCTTAAATCCATATATGGACCTTTGCAGCTTGCATACTTTGTGATCAGCATCATTGGATGTGAAACCTAGCGGCTATTCCATATAGATATCTTCCTCAAAGTATCCATTTAAGAATGTCATTTTCACATCCATTTGATCTATTTTATAATTGAAATAAGCTGCAACAGTAAGCAATGTGTGGATAGATTTTAGCATAGCTACTGACGAAAAGGTATCCTGATAGTCAATGCTTTCACGCTGACTATAACCTTTTGCCACTAATCTAGCTTTGAATGTCTCCACATTCTCATCTGCACCAATCTTTCTCTTGTATATCCATTTACATCCAATAGGTACTATACCTTTTGGTGGATCTACCAAGGTCTAGACTTAGTTTGAGTGCATCGAGTTAATTTCTAACTTCATTGCCTCTAACCATTTCTCAAAGTCGATATCTGATATCGCATCATCATAGATTTTAGGATCATCACCATGAACCCCATTACCAGCGAGGAACATTTTCTCTACTTTCTCTGAGATAGTACCTAAGTACCTCTCAGGAGGATGGAAAATTCTTTTCGATCTACGAGGTGGAGGAGGTAGTGATTGTATTGGCTCAACCTGATTTGGTTCCATAGGGTCCTTAGCTCGTTGCTCTTGTGAGACTTTCTCCTCGAGTTTTATTTGCTTTCCAATGCTGCTATCATGAATAAACTATTTTTCAAGAAAGATGACATGCCGACTCACAATCACATTATGGTCTTCTGGAATGTAGAAATAATATCCAAATGACTCTTTAGGATATCCTATAAATTGAGCTCTAATGGACCTAAAGTCTAACTTGTCCACTTATTGTCTTTGGACATGACCCGGACAATCCCAAATTCTGTGATGACTCAGCCTTGATTTCTTACCATGCCTTATCTCATACGGTGTGGTAGGAATGGTTTTAGAGGGAACCCTATACAGTAAATATATTATAGTTGACAAACTATATCCCCAAAGAAAATCAAGAAGGTCTGTAAAGCTAATCATGGATCGGATAATATCTAATAGGATCCGGTTCCTTCATTCTGAAACTCCATTGAGTTGAGGTGTTCCAAGTAGAGTTCATTGGGAGACTATGCCATTTTGTTTGAGATAGTCAAAAAATTTCTGACTAAGGTATTCACCTCGTCAATCTGATCGAAGAACCTTAATGGGTTTTCCAGTTTGCTTTTCTACTTCGTGCCTAAATTCTTTGAACTTTTTAAAAGCTTCAGACTTGTGTCTCATAAGATACACGTACCCATACCGAGATAAATCATCGGTAAAGGTTATGAAGAAGATAAAGTTGCCTCTAATCTGCACATCAAATGGGCCGCACACATCAATATGTACTAGGGCTAGTAGATCCGTGGCCCTTTTTCAATGTCCCACAAAAGGGAGCTTAGTCATTTTGCCATGAAGACATGATTTATAAATTGGATATGACTCAGAAGTCAACAAACTCAATAGCCTAGTTTTCTCTAATTTGATAATCCTATCTTCCGCTCTATGACCAAGCCTTAGGTGCCATAGATACCTATCGTTCGGACTATCTCTGGGTTGTTTTACAGCATTCATATTTTGCTCGATATTAAAAATAGATACATCAATATGTAACTGGTAGAGATCATTAATGAGGAAACCACTTGCAATTTTATTTCTTTCATAAAGAATATTACAATGGTCCTTAACAAAACTAATTACATAGCCTTCTTATGCTAAAGATGAAATAGAAATCAAATTCCTAGTTGCAGCAGGCACATAATAACAATCCCTAAGTACTAAATCTAAGCCAGATGGTAGTCAAAGAGGGTATGTTCTCACGGCCACAACAGCAACTCTTGCTCTATTTTTGACGTGTAGAATCATCTCACCATCCCTCAGCCTCCTGTTATCCTCAAGATCCTACATAGAAGTGCACAAATGAGCACTAGAATCGAGTCAAGCACCAACAGGATGTAGAAAAAATCTTAAGGTTAGATTCAATAACGAGCATACCTTTAGAAAGACCTGTCTCCTTCTTATTCTTCAGGATGGCCAGGTATATAGGATAGTTCCGCTTTCAGTGGCCGTCAGTATTATAATGGAAACACTTTTCTTTGTCAGCAGTCTTCTTCTTCAGCTCTACCTTCTTTTTCTTTTCACCATCCATCTTCTGCCTTTTCACAGACTTCTTCTTTCCAAAAGACTTTCTCTTGGAAAAAGTCTGTTCCATAGTAAGTACTGAGCCTTTAGAATCTTTTATAAAAAGCTCAGCAATAACCAGCATGTTCTTATGCTCAGCCAGAGTACTTTGAAGTTTATGCATATGGTAGTTCATGATGAACTGCCTATATGCATCAGTCAAGGATTACAGAATTATGTCATTCTACAGATCCTGATCTAACTTCACTCTAAGCTTCTCAAGCTCTTTCAAGTCTTTGATCATCATCAGGCAATGATCATAAACTGACTGTCCATCATGCATTTTAGTCTTAAACAGTCATTTAATGACTTGATATTTGGTTGCGCGACTCTGTTCACCAAACAACTCTTGCAGGTGAGCCAACATTTGGTGGGCAGTCTTGATATCTTCATGTTGGTGCTGAAGCTCATCAGAAATCGAGCTCAATATATAGTATCTGACCTTGTTATCTTCATCCATCCATTTATCAAAAGATGCTCTCTATTCAATGGATGGATGGGCTGGTAAGGTGGAGGGATCTTGGTCTAATACATGAGTTAACTTCTCGAAATCCAAAATAATTTTGAAGTTTTGGAGCCAATCCCTGTCATTGGGTCCAGTCAGTCTATGGGTGTCCAAGATATGGGCTAGTGGATTGGATGCAGACATTTTTCTTTTCCTATAGAGGGTCAAAGTTTCTAGTTAGATTTTGTAATTAAAACTTGAACAATTTTTTTGGGGGTTTGATTTTTAACAAATTAGCTCCCACTATTTTCTTGGATCCCTACACTCCCTCTATAAAGATGCAAAAATCTCCATAATTAATGATTTCTAGTGGATGGTGTAGTCCTACTAACTGACTCATCATCTCACCTAATAGTTATTGTTGATGGATTAGCCAATGAGTGAACTACTCTTGACCAATGATTATCTAATCATGGTGCACCCAAACTTGATCTCTAATTCATAAATCTCATCGTACCCAAAATATTGATCCACTCCTTAGTTAAGTTAGACTCACCATTTGCACAGATTGAATTCCTAATTGGATCTCTTATCGTATTCAAAATATTGATCCCAATCCATCCTCCAGCTCGTAGCATCCAATGCCTAATAGACATGGTTGCATCTTTTCGATGCAACTGAACCACTATGACCCATCGAGAATAATCAACCCCGAAAAGGGCCCGCACATCTGCAATGGTGGAAGATCTTAGACTTATTCTTTTCTTAGGAAGATTTGATTTAGATCTCTTTAAACTTGACTTGACATAGCCATAACCATTATGACTAACCTAGTGGCATGGGTTAGCTCGGATTATTAGCCACCTCAAATGAAGACTAAGCCGATAAATATGGCCAAATAAGTGAGATCGATGGAAGGATTATGCCATTAACTCGATAAGAACGCTTTCGAGTTGAGTAGCTCTCAATTAAAAATTAGTTCGTCGTATCTGCCAAACTCATCTTAGACACCAAATTGTTAAGCCAGAACCAATCGGGTTCGTCTACAATCCAGACTCTAACCACTGAGCCTAATTAGGTCTTAACTTGATCGATCACTCATGTGACTCAACCTTGACCCAGACTTAATCCTATTTGGCTAGTCAATTTAAGCACTCTTGATCCCATCTAACCGACTCTTGATTTGGTTTGATTAACTGCTAGATCTAATTAAGCTATCCAAGCTCGAATCCAATTTTATGAATATGTCTTAGATTTAAAATTTCTTAATTTTAGATCTAATATATTTCATAATCTTAATTCTTAATTAAGTATAGGATTCATAAACAAAATATGTAAATAAAATTCTAGGATTTCAGGATCTAGAATTTTGTAGAAAATAAGTTTTTGATTTCTGATTACGGACAAACGCGCAGCATCCCTACACATCATAAGAACATCCCATCGAATAGAAGGAGAGGATTTTTAAATCCTACTTCATTCTTATGACCTGACGACCAAGGAGAATGCCTTAATCAGAAACATGATGAATCTACAAAATTGATTAGATCTACATATATATCACATATATAAAATTGATCTAACTTAAAAATATATTTTGCATACATCTCATATATCATATCATGCATATTTTTAGATCTAAATTATCTCATAAATATCTAAAAGATAAAATCTAAATTTGATCATATCAAATTGAATTTATTCAAGACAACTTTGTAGAACTATTCTACAACTAATCTAAACATGCATCTATAATATCTCATATAAAAAAAATTAAATAAATTTATTTTTTATTTTCTAAATTTAATTATAATATTTATAATATTAAATAATAATAAATATATAGATATAAAAATATAATTAATCAAATTAAAATTATGATCATCCTAGATGATATATAGAATAATTCTATTCCTAGTCAAGTCATGCATCTCATACATCTTAGATCTAGATTATTTAATTTTTCTTAATTTTTAATTTTAGATCTAATCATATCTAATGTGATATCTAAAATAATCTAATTATGAAATCTGAATTATATTAAAATCATATCTAAATAATTATGGAACCTGGTTCTGATACCAGTTGAAGATAAAACTCTATTTCTTGGATCAGGTTCGTTCAGATCTGATTTGATCAAAAAGGATATTTTTAAAATTTTTCTTTTAGATCTAAATTAGATATGAGACTCTTTAAATTTGATTTTATCAGTTTGATAAAATATAATTAAAAAAAATAAATTGTATCTAATTTAATTGTACCTTGTTATGGGTAACCCTATTATCCTGTGACGATCCTGGTGTTTGTCTGAGGTTCTGAATGTAGCCACGCAAGTGCCTGACCTCTATCGATATCCACTTAGATAGAATCTGAATATCTTCTTCTTCTAAATTTGTACTCCAAAAATTAGATCTGGATCTGATCTTGAAGATCTTCAAAACACCTTTTGAAGATAAACTGTTGTCTCTTGCAGCAGTGCTGCCTTCATCCTTTCCTATCGCCTTTCTCTTGATTGGATTGCACCAAACTATAGCCCAAAGACTCTTGGGCATGGAGAGGAGAGAGAGAAGTAGAGGGTGGCATGGAGAAAGATGGAGAGGGGCTATGTGGTGTGGGCAAAGGGAAAACTCTCTAATCCTAGGCGAAGATAGGTTTTATATAGATCCTGCTGTGCCATGCAGTGCCACATCATCCCGACCAATCTTGGCACTTTATGCAATTAGATATAAATCTGATTGGTGGGATGACATCATCTGATTCAATCAAATTAGGGTTCCTCACAAACCTCCTTAGGTGGCATCAAGACTGGTCAAAGAAGTCTCCTTGGCACCACCCAAGTAGAGAGCATGAAGCAACCTGGAGTCCCATCTGTATGGGACTACAAGCATCATCTTCTTTGGGCGCATGCCTCCTTAGGCATGCACCCCCTCTATTTCTTCTTTTTAGTAAGGGAAAAAAGCTCCATCTTCTCTCCTATGGGTGCATGACACGTTGGCAGATGTCTAAGTGTCAAAGGTCAACATTTGACCAAAGTCAAAAGATAAGATTTAGCAGGTGATAAAAAATAGCAAGTATTATCTTAAATTTATCTCATAAATTAAGACAACCCTATTTTGACTTGGACAAGCTTCAGTCAGACCAAGTAAAGGTTTTTGAGTGAGCCTAAACATATTTGGCTCAGTCGAGACAACTTTAATGATTGTTGAAGGAGAATATTAGGCTCAATCGTGTGCTAGCATGATTTTCTTGAACCTATTTGAATCTTATTCAAATCAATTGAACTAGATTAGTCCAATTGATGATATCTAGATTCAAACTCTTATTTATTTGATCCAGTAAGATTCAGTTCTATATGGTAATGGGATATGTCATGATCTCTATTATTGACATCATCGAAACACCTTTCGATGGATCAGAACTTTTTTGATTCAAACAACTAGTATGATCGATCATCCAGATCATTCTAATTGCTTCCAAAATCCATCAGTGACACCTAGTGCCATATGGTGGCAACCTATTAGAATTGAAAATGAATCTCTCGATGCAGTTACCTTTGTGATTAAGTTCCTCTATCTTGAGCCCCGATTAAATTAGGGTTTAGGTGATCTCGTCAAACCCTAATTTTCGTCATATGAATTAATCATTCAATTCAAGTCTGATGTGAAAATTCTAATAGAAACTCTTTCTATTATTTCACTCTACCATGGCCATCGACTTATGGACTTGATTCTCATGATCATCATAGGGCTGCTCCTCATCAATCGAGGTAGATAGATCTCCTATCGGTGCAATCCAATTCCTACAATGAACATGCTATAGACAACATACACCTCAGGATTCTGAATGGCTAGAAGACCAAGTTATGGTGTAGTCAAACTATAACACACTCAAGGTAAATTGCTGATGCACCTCAAATCAAAGAATTAGACATACCACTGCAGCTTTGAGCTAGTCATTGACGAGAAGGTAGACTTCCTCATGATTGCTCAAGGTGGCCACACTTAGTGCCCTCGTTCTTTAGCGAGTACCTGTACTCTTGTTCTAGTGTCTCTACACCATAGGCTCAAGACTCATCTATCCTAAAGAAGAGATCGTACACCAATCTTTCGGATCAATCACCATCCTCATAATGATCTTACGGTCAGAAGCATTTTATGAGTCAATAATGAAAATTCATGTCTTAAATTTTTAACTTTTGAAAATATGAATTATCATTATCATTAACTCAAGGGATGTATCGCAGACACTTTCAAATATACACTATGATAGAAAATAATTTATTTTATTATTTATAGTCAAAATTATAATTTTGCCCTTAGATGCATTTTACAAGTGTTAGCCAATTTTGGCTTCTAGGGCACACATATCTAACACCTAAGGTTAGGTAATATAGCAGATGATAGGGTTAATAAATTAAAGAAAATCAGACTATTGAATTCATTGACTTCCGAGCCATATCCAATTTGTGAATCATATCTTTATGGCAAAATGACTATGCTCCCTTTTGTAGTACATGGGGAAAGGACCATGGATCTACTTGCCCTAGTACATACTGATGCGTGCGGCCCATTTGATGTATCGACTAGAGGCAACTTTGATTACTTCATAACCTTTACCGATGATTTATCTCGATATGAGTATGTATATCTTATGAGACACAAGTCTGAAGCCTTTAAAAAGTTCAAGAAATTCAGACATGAAGTTAAAAAGCAAACTGAAAAACCCATTAAGGTTCTTCGATCAGATCGAGGAGGTGAATACCTTAGTTGAAAATTCTTGGACTATTTCAAGCAAAATGGCATAGTCTCTCAATGGACTCCACCTAAAACACCACAACTCAATGGGGTTTTAGAATGAAGAAATCGGATCCTATTAGATATGGTTCGATCCATGATGAGCTTTACAGATCTTTTTGATTTTCTTTGGGAACATAGTCTGTTAAGCGCTATATATTTACTGAATAGGTTTCCCTCTAAAACCATTCCTACCACACCATATGAGATATGGCATGGTAAGAAACCAAGTCTGAGTCATCTCAGAATTTGGGATTATCTGGCTCATGTCAGAAGACAACAAGCGGACAAGTTAGACTATAGATTCTTTAGAGCTTGATTTATAGGATATCCTAAAGAATCAATAGAATATTATTTCTACATTTCAGAAGACTATAATGTGATTATAAGTTAGCTTGATATTTTTCTTAAAAAATAGTTTATTCAAGATAGCGACATTGAAAAGCAGATCAAGCTAGAGCAGAAAGTCTCCCAAGAGCAATGAGCTAAGGACCCTATGAAATCAAATTAGTTTGAGCAAATACAATCACTACCTCCTCCACCTCATATATCGAAAAGGATTTCCCATCCCCCTAAGAGGTACTTAGTTACTATTTTAAAGAAGATAGAGGAAATATTCCTCGTAGGCAATTGGATTCATGGTGATCCCAAAATCTATGACGAGGCAATATCAGATATCGACTCTAAAAAATAATTACAGACAATGAAGTCAGAAATTGACTCGATGCACTAAAACCAAGTCTAGACCTTGGTAGATCCACCAGAAGGTATAGTACCTATTAGGTGTAAATGGATCTATAAGAGAAAGATTGGTATAGATTAAAATGTGGAGACATTCAATGCTAGATTAGTGGCAAAAGATTATAGTCAGTATAAAGGCATTGACTATCAAGATATCTTTTCGCCAATAGCCATGCTTAAATCCATTCGCATATTGCTTGCTGTTGCAGCCTATTTTGATTATGAAATATGGCAAATGGATGTAAAAATGACATTCTTAAATGGATATCTTGAAGAAGATATCTATATGGAACAACCACTGAATTTCACATCCAGTGACACTGATCATAAAGTATGCATGCTGCAAAGGTTTATATATGGACTTAAGCAAGTATCTCGAAGCTGGAATACTCGTTTTAATGATGTGATCAAATTATTTGGTTTTATCAAGAATGAGGAGGAATCATGTGTTTTCAGAAAGATCAGTGAGAGTGCTATTATCTTTCTCATACTGTACGTGGATGATATCCTCCTTATTGAGAATGATATTCTCATGTTGACCATAGTTAAAATATGGTTATCTAAAGAATTCTCCATGAAAGACCTACGAGAAGCATCCTTCATTCTTGGAATCAAAGTCTATAGAGATAAATCGAATAGGATGCTAGGTCTTTCACAGAAGATATACATAGAGGAAGTGCTAATGAGGTTTAGCATGGAAAACTCCAAGAAGGATTTGGTACCCCTCAGACATGGCATTCATCTCTCCAAGAAAATATATCCCAACACACCAGAGGAGATTGAATGCATGAGCAAGATCCCTTATGCTTCAGTAATAGGGAGCCTCATGTATGCCATGTTATGTACACGACCTGATATAGCCCATGCTGTTAGTGTCACGAGCAGATATCAGTCGAATTCAAGTGAAGAACACTAGACTTCTATGAAATGTATCCTTAAGTACTTAAGAAGTACTAAGGATATGTTGTTGGTTTTTGGTAATGGAGAACTCCAAGTCTAGGGGTATACAGACTCAAATTTTATATCCGATATAGATGATCGAAAGTCAACATCTGAGAGTCTATTTATGTGTAATGATGGTGCTGTCAATTGGAAGAGTTCCAAGCAGATAGTGATAGCAGATTCCACCATGGAAGTAGAATACATCACTGCATCAGAAGCTATGAAGGAGGCATTCTGGTACAAAAAATTTACCATAGAGATCAAAGTGATGCCATCGGATGCCATTCTTTTGTACTGTGATAATAATGATGCCATAACCCTTGCTAAGAAGCCAAGATCTTAGCAAAAATCTAAGCACATCGAGCGGCGATACCACCTTATCCGTGATTACCTTGAGAAAGGTTATATCGAGGTCAAGAGAGTCGACTCCGCATACAATGTGGCAGACCCATTCACAAAGCCGTTGGGCTAGCTAAAGATCGAAACCCACCTTGAGAAGATGGGACTTAGATTTGTAGCCAATTGATTTTAGGTCAAGTGAAAGTTTGTTAGATATGTGTGTACTAGAAGCCAGAATTGGCTGACATTTGTAATACACATCTAAGGGTAAAATTATATTTTTAACTATAAATAATAAAATAGATTATTTTCAATCATAATGTGTATTTGAAAGTGTTTGTGATACATCCCTTGAGTTAATGGTAATGATGGTTTGTATTTTTAAGAGTTAAAAATTTAAGACATGAATTTTCATTATTAACTCATAAAATGCTCTCGACCGTAGGATCATCATGATGATGGTGATTGATCCGAAAGGTTGGTGTATGATCGCTTCTTTAGGGTAGATGAGTCTTGAGTCTATGGTGTAGAGACACCGGAGTAAGAATACAGGTACTCGTTAGAGAATGAGGGCATTGAGCGTGACCACCTCGAGCAGTCATAAGGAAGTCTACCTTCTCATCGTTGACTGGCTCGAAGCTATAGTCCTATGTCTAGTTCTTTGATCTGAGGTGCATCGACAGTTCACCTTAAGGGTGTTATAGTTTGACTACACCATAACTCAATCTTCTAGCTATTGGAATCCTGAGGTGTACGTTGGCTATAGCACGTTCATTGTAGGAATTGGATTACACCAATAGGAGAACCTCGGTAGATGAGGAGCAGTCCTATGATGATCATGAGAATCAAGTCCATAAGCCCATGACCCTGGTAGAGTGAAATAATTGAAAGAGTTTCTATTAGGATTTTCACATTAGACTTGAATCGAATGATTAATTCACATGACGGAAATTAGGATTTGATGAGATCAACTTAACCCTTATCCGATCGAGGCTCAAGATAGAGGAACTTAATCACATAGATAACTGCACCAAGAGGTTCATTTTTAGTTCTGATGGATTGCCACCATATGCTGCTAGGTGTCACTGGTAAATTTTGAAAGCAATTAGAATGATTTGGATGATCGATCATACTAGTAGTTTGAATCAAAAAAGTTCTGATCCATCATAAGGCATTTCGATGATGTCGATGATAGAGATCGTGACATATCCCATTACCATACAAAACTAAATCTAACTTGGTTACACAAATAATGGTTTAGATCTGGATATTATCAATTAGACTAATCCAATTCAATTGATTTGAATAAGATTCAATTAGGTTCAAGGAAATCTTGCTAGCACACGATTGAGCCTAATGTTCTCCTTCAACAATCATTAAAGCTTGTCTCGACTGAGCTAAATATGTTCATTCTTACTCAAAAACCTTTACTTGGTCTGACTCGAGTTTGTCCAGATCAGAAAAGAATTATCTTAATTTATGAGATAAATTTGAGACAACACCTACCATTTTTTATCACCTGCTAAATCTTGTCTTTGGACTTTGGTCAAATGTTGACCTTTAACACTTAGACATCTGCCCATGTGTCCACCCATAGTAGAGAACATGGGGTTTTGTCCCCCTACTAAAAGACAAAAAGGGAGGGGGTGCACACCTAGAGAGGCATGCGCCCCATGAGGATCATGCCTGGAATCCCATATAGATGGGACTCCAGGTTGCTTCATGGTTTCAAATTAGGTGGCGCTAAGGAGTCCTATTTGATCAGTCTTGGCACCATCTAAGGAGGTTTATAAGGGACTCTAATCTGATTGGATCAGATGATGTCATCCCACCAATCAGATTTAGATCTGATTGCACAAAGAGCCATGATTGATCATGATGATGTGGCACTGCATGGCATAGCAGGGTCTATATGAACCCTGTCTATGCCTAGAATTAAGAGTTTCTACCCTTTGCCCATGCCACAAGGCTTCTCTTCCTCCCTCTCCATGCCAACTTTAGGTCCTCTCTCTCCTATCCACGTCCAAGAGTTTTTGGGCTTGAGTTTGGTGCGATCTGAGCAAGAGAAAGGCAATAAGAAAGGAAGAAGGCAGCACTGCTGCAAGAGACAATGGCTGATCTTCAAAAGCTATTTTGAAGATCTTCAAAACCAGATTCAGATTTGATTTTTAGAGCATAGATTGAGAAGGAGAAGATCTTCAGATCCTGATTGAGTGGATATCGGTAGAGGCCAGACGTTTGCGTGGCTACATCCAGAACTTCAGGCAAACATCGAGATCATCATAAGGTAATAGGATTATCCATAACAAAGATATGATTAAATTAGATTTAATTTAATTTTATTTTATTTTATCAGATTAATAAGATTAGATCTGAAGAATCTCAGATCTGATTTTGATCTAAGAGAAAAAATTTTTTAATTATTCCTCTTGATCCAATCAGATATGAACAAACCTGACCTGGGAAATAGGGTTTTTCTTTTCAGCCACCCCTTCCATCTTTCATGCCCCCTCTGATCCTCTATTTTCCTTTCTTCTACATGCCAAAAGTTGGGCACAAATCAGAGAAGAAGATGCAATTAAATTTATGAAGAGTTCAGCATCTATGTGATGGTGTTCGTGAGACAGACAAGCTACCTTCAAAAGTTATTTTCAAGGTTCTTTAGATCAGATTTAGATTGAATCTTTGAAGGTAAGATTCATGAAGAGAAGACATCTAGATCTTACTTAAGTGGATACTACTATAGGCGAGGCATGTGCGTGGCTCGTTCAAGAACCTCAGAAAAGATCAGGTTCATCACAGGATAATCAGATTATCCAAACAAGATAAGAAATTAAATCTAATTTAATTTTATTTTAATTTTTAATATTAGATCACCATGATCAAATCTAAAATCTCTTAGATCTGATTGGATCATTTAAAAATTTTTTAAAAAATCCACCTCAGATCTGATCAGATCTACACGATCCTATAATGAAAAATGAGATTTTCCTTCACATCCATCCTCCATGCCCTCTCCCTCTCTCTCAAAAATTTTTCTTACAAAAAAATAATACAAAAATAAGAAAGAAATAGACTTGAAAGAAATTCTCAAGAGAAGACAATCTTCTCTCTTACCTTTGTCTCAATAAGACATCAACATTTGATGTCTTAATGAAACCTCTCCTCCAACAATCCTAGCACCCCAAACCTTCACGCCACCTCCTCCTTTTCTTTTGGATTTTCCATAAATTTTTTGGGATTTTTCATGTTCAAAAAATCTCATAGGAGGTGCCCCAATTACATAAGGAAGACAAGGTCAAACCTAGTCTTATGTGGACTCTAGGGAGGAGTTTTAGGGGGCGTCCAACTCTTGGATGCCTTCTCCACTATTTTTTGGTGTGAAGACTAGAAAACCATGTAAAAACAAAAGCAAATAAGTGCACAAAAAAAATAGAGGCATGGAGAAAAAATTTCATAAGGAAATAAGGTATTTTGGAGAATCGGGACTCTATCAAATAGAGTCCAAGTCTTAATTACTTTCTTTATTTGACCAAGTCAAATAAAATTCCAAAATCACCTAGTAGGGCATATGGAAAACCTCTCTTAGGTGTGGAGAAGCTCAAAAAAATCTAGAATTAAAAATATAATGGGCATGGGAACTTTCTTAGGTGGCGCAAGGGTGAAGGGAAGAGTCCTAGTCTAACTAGGACTCTCCATTGTAGGCTAGCTCAAACTCAATTTAAATCTTAATTAAATTAGACTTGAGTCAACCTAATTAAAAGACAATCCTAATCCAATTAGAAAACTTATTCAATCAGATTAAATTAAATTTAAATCTAGTTTAATTTCTAATCAAATTAGAGATTAGGTGCACTTAACTTCTAATTGAACAAGGACTTGTTCTTCCTTGTAATTGGCTTGTCCAATAAATCAATTAGACTTAATCTAATAAAATTTAAATAAATTTTAATTAAACTTAATTTAATTAGACTTGATCTTAGCTTAATTGCTCAATCGAATTGAGTCAGTTAGCAATCTAATTGCTAATCGATCCTCCTACAACACTTGCATTAGGTCAAACATCAATCATATTGATTGTTTGACCTTAGAATGATTCTAAATTATCGATTAACTATCTGATCAGATTACAACCTCTAATGTATGTGATCCCATAGGTTCAAATCTAAGTTGATAGTATAGAAACTAATTTTTGTACTAATCAAAATGACCATCTAGCAATAGTACCCGACATCCGGATAGGTCGAATGTATGTAAAGCAACATTCTTAAAATCCTAGCCTATGGTTATAATATAATTTATTCCTATGATCAATAATGCTCAAGATCACTTTGAGTTAGCTATCGATACTCATACAAGTCATCCATATTGTGTTTCAAAATCTAGCAAATTTCGTGACTCCTTATAAGGATTACCCAGGCCTAGGTTTTACTAAATTAAAATACAGTGAGACATTCTCTTCCTGAAGTTAATCAAGAGTAATCAATCCCATCTTGACTCACACACCAACTCTACAAGTACTTGACTGAACCCAAAAATCTTTCAAATAAATAGTAGAAATACAAGCAGTCTAGCATCAAAGTGCAGTGAATTGCTTGCAAGTCACCATGGTGATCTAAGATTGGAGAGACACTTATACCCATTGCCCTAACTAGCTACTCTTGATAGTAAAGTGCTACATTGATCACATTCAGTATAGATGTACTTCTACATCTTACCTGTCTACCATACTAATGTTTCCATACCACTTGATTACGAGGACAATCAATGCATATGGCATACAAGGACCTACACTCAATAAGATATCATCCTTATTAATAACTTATCATTCGATCATGAATAATTTAAGAATCATTCGTTAAATTCTTCTTTATTGATTAAGTATGGTTCTATGAACTTCATCTTAATTTAGGAGTTCATTTAAGAAAGATAGAATTTCTATGATGAATAAGCGAGAGATAGAATTTCTATGATGAATAAGCCAAATAATAATTATTATTTGATAATTCATATACCAATTTCAGTCATCTATAACTTAGATGATTAGCTTTAGGATACATTTCCCAATAAGTTGAGGAGGAGATCGGCTTAGAGAGGAAATGGGCTATTGAATCCTTCAAGTCTTCAAAAGCTATGGAGGATATCAAGGTAGCTTTCACCCAGGAGGCCTTCTCCAAGGGTTTCGAGATTCGCTAGGGGAAGATTGTTGAGAAGTTTTTGGAGGTAGACCTGAAGGAAAATCCTGATTTTTCGGATCAGGTTCGTTCAGATCTGATCGGATCAAGAGATATATTTCAAATTTTCTTCTCTTTGATCCAAATCAGATCTAAGATATTGCAGATCTGATTTTTATTATTTTAATAATTAAAATAAAATATAGATAAATTAAATCATATTTAATTTACCTTGATGTAGGATAATCCTATTACCCATTGATGATCCTGTAAGCAGCGAAAAGTTCTGGATCTAGCCATGCAAGTACCTAGCCTCTACCGGTATCCACTCGGGCTGAATTTGGAGATCCTCTTCTTCTCTATCATTCTCCAAAAATTAGATCTGAATCTAACTTGGAAGATCTTCAAAATAGCTTTCAAAGATCAGCAGTTATCCTTTGCACCAGCGCAGCCTTCTAGCTTTCTGTCGTCTTTCTCTCATCTAGATTGCACCAACTGAGATCCCAAACTTCTTTGGACATGGAGAGGAGAGGGAGAAGATGAACTTGGCATGGAGGAGGAAGAGAGAGGCAGCCTTGGGGCATTATGAATTGCATTTCTTTTTGAGTTGGGCGCAGGGTCTTATTTATAGATTATGCAGGATCCAACTCCTCTTCATTCCAACCAATCACAATCCTTTGTGAAATCAGATCTAAATCTGATTGGTGGGAATAGAGTCCCTTGGATTCATCCTTAGATGGCGCCTAAGACCAGTCAAAGTTGGTTCTTAGGAGGAGTCTAATCGGAATCCAAAAAGGAGATAGAGTCCCTATCCAATAGGGATTCCTGGGTGCCTCAACCTAGCATGCGCCTCCTCCTTGCTACTTTCTGGTAGGAGGACAAGCCCCCACCAGCTCTCCAATAGGTGCGTGACATGTGGACAAGAAGTCAAAGTATCAATGGTCAACATTTGACCAGTCAAAGTCAACTTTTGACCAAAGTCAAAGGATGAGAAATGGCAAGTGACCAAAAATGGCAGGTATTGTCTTACAAAATAAGACAATCCTTTTCTGACTTGGACAGGCTCCAGTCAGACCAAGTGAAGGCCTCTGATCGAGCACAAACTTCTTTGGCTCAGTCAGGACAACTTATTTATGATAGTAAAAGAAGAACGTTAGGTTCAATCGAGTGCTAGCATGATTTCTTGAACCTAATTGAATCTCATTCAGATCAATTGAACTAGATTAGTTCAATTGATGATCACCAGATTCAAACCCTTGTTTGTGTGACCCAAGTTAGGTTCAGTTCTATATGGTAATGGGATATGTCATGATCTCTATCATCGACATCATCAAAACTCCTTTCGATGGATCAGAACTCTTCTGATTCGAACAGCTAGAATGATCGATCATCTAAATCATTCTAATTGCTCCCAAAATCCACCAGTGACACCTAGCAGTATATGGTGGCAACCCATCAGAGCTGAATGCGAACCTCTTGGTGCAGCTACCTGTGTGATTAAGTTCTTCTATCTTGAGCCCCGATCAGATTAGGGTTAAGATGAACTCGTCAAACCCTAGTTCTGTCATATGATGTAATCATTCGATTCAAGTCCGATGTGAAAACCTAAATAGAAACTCTTTCTATTATTTCACTCTTACCATGGCCATGGCTTCTGGACTTGATTCTCATGATCATCATAGGGCTGCTCCTCTACCACCGAGGTAGATAGATTCCATCTTGATGCAATCCAGTTCCTACAATGAACATGCTATAGCCAACATACACCTCAGTGTTCCGATATGGCTAGGAGATCGAGTTATGGTGTAGTCAAACTATAACACCCTCAAGGTAAACTACCGATGCACCTCAGGTCAAAGAATACACACAGAGTCAGTCATTGACGAGAAGGTAGACTTCCTAATGACTACTCGAGGTGGTCACGCTCAGTGCCCTCGTTCTCTAACGAGTACCTGTACTCTCGCTCCGGTGTCTCCACACCGTAGACTCAAGACTCATCTACTAAAGAGAAGCAATTGTACACCAACCTTTTGGATCAATCACCATCCTTATGATGATCCTATGGTTGGAAGCATTTTATGAGTTAATAATGATTATTCATGTCTTAAATTTTCAACTCTTGAAAATATGAATTATCATTACCATTAACTCAAAAGATGTATCACAGACACTAAATACACATATGTGATAGAAAATAACCCATTTTATTGATTATAATCAAAATTATAATTTTGCCCCTAGAAGTGTATTACAAGTGTCAGCAATTCTAGCTTCTAGGGCACATATATCTAACAATCTCCCACTTGTCCTAAATCCAATTGGCTACAAATCTAAGTCCCATCTTCTCAAGGTGGGCTTCGATCTTCTGCAGGCCCAACGACTTTGTAAGGGGGTCTACCACATTATCTATGGAGTTGACTCTCTTGACTTCGACGTAACCCTTCTCGAGGTAATCGCGGATGAGGTGGTATCGCCGCTCAATGTGCTTGAATTTTTGGTGAGACCTCGACTCCTTAGCAAGGGCTATGGCGTCATTGTTGTCGTAGTACAGAGGAATGGCATCTGATGGCATTACTTTGATTTCTGCAGCAAACTTTTTATACCAGAATGCTTCCTTTGCAACCTTTGATGCAATGATATATTCTGCTTCCAGGGTGGAATTTGCTATTACGGTTTGCTTGAAACTCTTCCAGCTGACAGCACCACCATTGCACACAAACAGACTCCCAGATGTCGACTTTCGATCATCTACATCGGACATGAAATTCAAGTTTGTGTATCCCAAGACTTGGAGTTCTCCGTTACCAAAGACCGTCATCATATCCTTAGTTTTTTTTAAGTACTTAAGGATACATTTCACAGAAGTCCACTGTTCTTCACCTGGATTTGACTGATATCTGCTTGTGATACTTACAGCATCGGCTATATCAGGTCGTGTACATAGCATGGCATACATGAGTCTCCCTATTGTAGAAGCATAAGGGATCTTGCTCATGCATTCTATTTCCTCAAGTGTGCTAGGTTACATCTTCTTGGAAAGATGAATACCATGTCTGAAGGGTACTAATCTCCTCTTAGAGTTTTCCATACTAAACTTCTTTAGTATTTCCTCTATGTACATCTTCTATGAAAGTCCTAGCATCCTATTCGGTTTATCCCTATAGACCTTAATTTCTAGAATAAAGGATGCTTCACCTAGGTCTTTCATGGAGAATTCCTTAGACAACCATATTTTGACTATCGTCAACATGGGAATATCATTCCCAATAAGGAGAATGTCACCACGTACAATACGAGGAAGACAACAGTGCTCCCACTAACCTTTTTGAAGACACATGGTTCCTCTTCATTTTTTATGAAACCAAACATTTTGTTCACATCATTGAAATGAGTGTTCCAGCTCCGAGATGCTTGCTTAAGTCCATATATGGACCTTTGCAGCTTGCAAACCTTGTGATCAGTATCACTGGATGTGAAACCTAGCGGTTGTTCCATATAGATATCTTCCTCAAGATATCCATTCAAGAATGCATTTCACGTCCTATTTGCCATATTTCATATCGAAATAGGCTGCAACGGCAAGCAATGTGTGGATGGATTTAGCATACCACTGGAAAAAAGGTATCCTGATAGTCAATGCCTTCGCATTGACTATAACCTTTTGCCACTAGTCTAGCCTTGAATGTCTCCACATTTTCATCTGCACCAATCTTTCTCTTGAAGATCCATTTACACCCAAGGTACTATACTTCTTGGGATCTACCAAGGTCCGACTTGGTTGAGTGCATCGAGTCAATTTCTGACTGCATTGCCTCTAGCCATTTCTGGAGTCATATCTGATATCGCCTCATTGTAGGTTTTAGGAGATCATCACCATGAGCACCATTACCTACGAGGAACATTTCCTCTACTCCTGAAATAATACCTAAGTATCTTTCAAGGGAACAAAAACTCTTTCCGATCTACGAGGTGGAGGAGGTAGTGTTCTTATTGGCTCAACCTGATTTGGTTCCAATTGGTCCTTAGCTCGTTGTACTTGTGAGACTTTCTTATCAAGCTTAATCTACTTTCCAATGCTGCTATCTTGAATAAAAATTTTTCAAAGAAGATGGCATGGACTACAATCACATTGGTCTTCTGGAATGTAGAAATAGTATCCTAATGACTCTTTAATATCCTATAATCGAGCTCTGAAGGATTCTAAACTCTAACTTGTCTGCTTGTTGTCTTTGACATGAGCCGGACAACCCCAAATTCTGAGATGACTCAGATTTGGTTACGTGCCATATCTCATATGATGTGGTAGAATTTTAGAGGAACCCTATTCAGTAGATAAATTGAAGTTAACAATGAGTATCCAAAGAAATCAGGGAGGTCTGTAAGCTCATCATGGATGAACATATCCAATAGGTCTGATTTTCTCCATTCTAAATCCCATTGAGTTGAGTTTCTGGTGAGTCATTGAGAGACTATGCCATTTTCTTAAGTCTGAATTCCCGACAAGGCATTCTCCTCGATCTTCGAAGAAACCTAATGGGTTTTTCAGTTTTTTTTTACTTCATGTCTGAATTCTTTGAACTTTTTGAAAGCTTCAGACTTGTGTCTCATAAGATACACTACCATACCTAGAATCATCGTTAAAGTAATGAATAGACAAAATTGCCTCTACGCACATCAAAGGGCTGCACACAAGTATGTACTGGGAAGAGACTTTGGCCCTCCCATGTCTGAAAAAGAGTTGTCATTTTGCCTTGAGAAAGATTTCACAAGTTGGATATGACTCGGAAGTCAGAGAGAGATGAATTAATGAAATTGCTGGTCATCGCTGACGCTTTTATGAAAGTTCTAAAGGCTCAGTTCTTGTATGGAAGAACTTCTTCCAAAAGAAAGTCTTATGAAAAGAAAAAAAGTCTCAAAAAAGCAAAGTGAGAAGGAGAAAAGAGAAGAAGGCAGAGCCGAAGAAGAGCGCCAATGCAAGGAAAGTGTTTCATTAGCACAGACGCCATGTAGAAGCGGAACTTACTTAACCTGCCACCTGAAGAACAAGAAGGAAGGTCCTTTGGAGGTATGCTCTATTATGAGTTAACTTGCGGTTTCTTCTGCATCCAGTTGGGTGCTTGACTCTGGTTCTAGTCTCAATCTTATGACTTCATGTGGGTCTTGAGGATAGCAGGAAGCTGAGGGATGGAACATGATCTTACCATCGAAGATGGAGCAAGAGTTCTGCGTGTGGTGGAAACATATCCTCTTCGATTACCATCTGGTTTAAGACTTAGTTTTAAAGACTGTTATTATGTGCCTGCAGCTAGCAGGAATTTGATTTTGTTTCATGCTTAGCACTAGAAGGCTATGTGATTACCTTCTTTAAGGACCATTGTAAATTCTTTATGAAATAAAAAAATTGCAAAATGTTTTCTTATTAATGATCTTTATCAGCTACATATTGATGTATGTGTTCTAACTATGAGCAAATGTGAATGCAAACAATCTAGGGATAGCCAAAACGATATTATCATGGCACCTAAGATTAGGTCATATAGCAGAAGATAGGATAACAAATTGAAGAAAAATGGGCTATTGAGTCCTTTG
>QRFJ01002763.1:78478-97015 GCA_006176705.1 Cocos nucifera
TTGGACCTTGATAGATCCACCAGAAGGTATAGTACCTATTGGGTGTAAATGGATCTTTAAGAGAAAGATTGGTGCAGATGGGAATGTGGAGACATTCAAAGCTAGACTAGTGGCAAAAGGTTATAGTCAACGCGAAGGCATTGACTATCAGGATACCTTTTCCTCAGTGGCTATGCTGAAATTCATCCGCACATTGCTTGCCATTGCAGCCTATTTCGATTACGAAATATGGTAAATGGATGTGAAAATGATGTTCTTGAACGAATATCTTGATGAAGATATCTATATCGAACAGCTGCTAGATTTCACATCCAGTGATATTGATCACAAGGTTTGCAAGCTACAAAGGTCCATATATGGACTTAAGCAAGGATCTCGGAGCTGGAACACTCGTTTCAATGATGTGATCAAAATATTTGGTTTCATCAAAAATGAAGAGGAATCGTATGTTTTCAAAAGGGTCAGTGGGAGCACTGTTGTCTTCCTCATATTGTACATGGATGACATCCTCCTTATTAGGAATGATATTCCCATGTTAACAACAGTTAAAATATGGTTGTCAAAGGAATTCTCCATGAAAGACCTAGGCGAAGCATCCTTTATTCTAGGAATTAAGGTCTATAGGAATAGACCGAATAGGATGCTAGGACTTTCACAGAAGATGTACATAGAGAAAGTACTAAAGAGGTTTAGTATGGAAAACTCTAAGAGGAGATTAATATCCTTCAGACATAGTATTCATCTTTGCAAGAAGATGTGCCCCAGCACACCTGAGGAAATAGAATGCATGAGCAAGATCCCTTATGCTTCTGCAATAGGGAGTCTCATGTATGCCATGCTATGTACACGACCTAATATAGCCCATGATGTGAGTGTCACAAGCAAATATCAGTCAAATCCAGGTGAAGAACACTGGACTTCTGTGAAATGTATCCTTAAGTACTTAAGAAGAACTAAGGATATGATGTTGGTCTTTGAGAATGGAGAACTCCAACTCCAGGGATACACAGACTCGGACTTCACATCGGACTCGAATCGAATGATTACATCATATGACAGAAACTAGGGTTTGATGAGTTCACCTTAATCCTAATCTGATCGGGGCTCAAGATAGAAGAACTTAATCACACAGGTAGGTGCACCAAGAGGTTCACATTTAGCTCTGATGGGTTGCCACCATATACTGCTAGGTGTCACTAATGGATTTTGGAAGAAATTAGAATGATTTAGATGATCGATCATTCTAGCTGTTCGAATCAGAAGAGTTCTGATCCATCGAAAGAAGTTTCGATGATGTCGATGATAGAGATCATGACATATTCCATTACCATATAGAACTGAACCTAACTAGATCACACAAACAAGGGTTTGAATTTGGTGATCATCAATTGAACTGGTCCAGTTCAATTGATCTGAATGAGATTCAATTAGGTTCAAGAAAATCGTGCTAGCACTCGATTGAACCTAACATTCTTCTTTTGCTATCATAAAAAAGTTGTCCTGACTGAGCCAAAGGAGTTTATGCTCAATCAGAGGCCTTCATATGGTCTGACTGGAGGTTGTCCAAGTCTGAAAAGATTGTCTTATTCTGTAAGACATTACCTGCCATTTTTGGTCACCTACCATTTCTTGTTCTTTGACTTTGGTCAAAAGTCTACCTTTGACTGGTCAAATGTTGACCATTGATATTTTGACTTTTGATCACATATCATGCACCTATTGGAGAGCTGGTGGGGGCCTGTCCCCCTGCCAGAACCTAGCAAGGAGGAGGGCACACGCCACCCTAGACGTGTGCCCAAAGTTGGAGATGCCTACGAGTCCCTGTTGGACAGGGACTCCATCTCCTTTTTGGATTCCAATTAGAGTTCTCCTAAGAACCAACTTTGACTGGTCTTAGGCACCCTCTAAGGAGGAATCTAAGGGACTCTATTCCCACTAATCAGATTTAGATCTGATTTCATAAAGAGTTGTGATTGGTTGGGAAGAAGAGGAGTTGGATCACGCTTAGTCTATAAATATGACCCTGCGCCCAACTCAAATAGAAATAGATGATTGAATCACAATTCCCCATGCCCCAAGGCTGCCTCTCCCCTCTTCCTCCATGCCAAACCACCTTCTCCCTCTCCTCTCCATGTCCAAAAGGGTTTTGGACCTTGGTTGGTGCAAGCTAGACAAGAGAAAGGCGAGTAAAAGCTAGAAGGCTGCGCTGCAGCAAAGGATGACTGCTGATCTTCAAAAAGAGTTTTGAAGATCCTCCAGATTAAATCCAGATCTAATTTTTGGAGATGTGATAGAGAAGAAGAGGATCTCCAGATCCAACCCGAGTGGATACCGGTAGAGGCCAGGCACTTGCGTGGCTAGATCCAGAACCTTCCACTGCATACAGGATCATCAACGGATAATAGGATTACCCATATCAAGATAAGTTAATTTGATTTAATTTATTTAATTTTATTTTGATTTTTAAAATAATAATAATTTGATCTGAAACATATCAAGATCTAATTGGGATCAAAAAAAAAATTTTTGAAATATATCTTTTGATCTGATCAGACCTGAATGAACCTGACCGGGAAATCAGAATTTTCCTTCACCTATGGTCGAGAGCATTTTATGAGTTAATAATGATTATTCATGTCTTAAATTTTTCAAACTCTTGAAAATATGAATTATCATTACCATTAACTCAAAGGATGTATCACAGACACTAAATACACATATGTGATAGAAAATAATCCATTTTATTGATTATAGTCAAAATTATAATTTTGGCCCTAGAAGTGTATTACAAGTGTCAGCCAATTCTGGCTTCTAGGGCACATATATCTAATATGACCAGAATTCCTTGATAGATTCTTTCAGTGATGAAGTAGGACCTTCGACTGCTGGCGTCGAAGCCCCTCATGCTAATCTTACCATCGTGACTATCGAACCTATCCTTGGGCCTGAGACTACCGAAGCCACACCAAGCTCATCTATTGTTTCTCCTCCAGATGTTGGAGGCCTTTAATAGTTGTATTTTTTTTTCTTCCACTTTCTTCTATAAAAATATTTTAATTAATGAAGGTAATTTTCTTTGTTTTTGCAATAACTATGTTATGATGCATTTTGCACATTAAATGCATTCTCCACTTGAAGCCGATCCTTTGCCTCAGGGTATCCCCTTAAAAGGTCTCATTAAAAATTTGAAAAAAGAAGTTTATCGACTCACTAAAATGCTAAGAAAAATCGAAGACGAGATCCAAAAGTTGAGAAAGAATTATACTGAGGCTTCCACAGAGATCAATCATCTTTTTCAGACATGCAAAAGGGATTTTAAAGAATATACCAATAAAAAAGGAATCACTTGAAGGAAGAACTTGAGGAAATTAAAAAGTGCACTAATGATAAAACCTGGGTGCTAACCACAAAGATCAGTTCTCTTAAAGTCGAGTTTAATGCAGCAAGGGAGAAGATCCAATTATTAGAGGGGAGCTCGGCATGGTCTACCAACCAATAGGAGTACGGTTAGGATTAGTGGAAAAAGATTTTTTGATCTTCAGTAATAGCTACTGAATGCTGAAAGGGCATATGACTCCTACGGAATCGGTTGGTGCGAGCAAATCAACAATTAGAGGAAGAAACTCAAAACTACAAATGCCGAAGTGATGCGACTTTAAAAGCTATTGGTGGAGAGGGTCGAGGTTAGCTCTAACAGTGATTTAGACGAGCTGCTTTCCTTAAGAAAGTCCTTGGAAGACTTATCCGAGACCTATGGGAAGGAAAAGGCCGAGCTGTAGTGGCTAAAGATTTAAATGGTTTATCAGGAAAGCATTGTAAAAGAAGCCAAGGCTGAATCGGCTATTCTAAGGAAGAGATTGAGAGAAGCTAAGGAGGACTTTCGAACATCTTAGAAATTGTTGGTGAAAGTTTGGTGATGAGGCAAGAACTCAAGGAGAAAATAAATGACTTGAAGTAAGCACTTGTGATGGCTAGGGCCAGTAGCCCGAAGTCCTAGTCCAAGTAGGACTTCTTGTTTTTTTTTTTTTTGTAATCAATCTTTGCGGACCTTCACTTGTAATGAACTTTATTTTAATAAAACATCATTCCTTTCACTTTTTCATAACCGTATCTTAATTACGTACTTATGAAATTTATCACTTTTTCGAGATTTATAATTGAAGAGTTGCCTCATAATAATGACTTTAGTTTACCATAAAATGTCCCCCATGCCTATAGGTGAAAACCTTCAGATGTAGCTTGAAAATGAACTTTTCTTATTTTGGTGTTTAGGCCATTATATTCTTTGCATTAGGATGAATTCCTTTTTCCATTGTTTGAATGAAGTTGACTTCCTGTCATAAATAATCGAAAGACTTCACCTTTGTTACGATGAGATTAACCTCTTGTCTTAGATAACCGAAGGTCTTAATCCTCGTTATGACGAGGTTAACCTCCTATCCTATCCTAAATAACTGGAGGCCTTCACCCTCACTATGATAAGGTTAACCTCCCATCTTAGATAACTGGAGGCATTCATCCTCGTTATGATGAGGTTGGCCTCCTGTCTTAAATAATCGGAGGCTTTCACCCTCGCTATGATGAAGTTGACCTCCTGTCTTAAATAATCGAAGGCTTTCACCCTCGCTAGGATGAGGTTAACCTCTTATCTTAAATAACCGGAGGTCTTTACCCTCACTATGATGAGGTTAACCTCCTATCTAATATAACCAGAGGCCTTCACCCTCGCTATGATGATGTTGACCTCCTATCTAAGATAATCGAAAGCCTTCACCCTTGTGCTAAGATGAGGTTAACCTCTTATCTTAGATAATCGAAGGCCTTCATCCTTACTATGATGAGGTTAAACTCCTGTCTTAAATAACCAGAGGCCTTCTACTTTATTTAAGAACAAAGTTTGGTTGGATTATTTCCTGTCATCATAGTTTTGCACTAAAGACATTAAAGTAAGAAAATTTTATTGAGATGAGATCATTGATAGTACATTCATAAATTTTTTGAGTTTCATGGTCATGGGAGTGTAGACTCTCTAAGTTCCTTTAGGTAATAAGTTTTCAGTCAGACGATTTCTCCAACCTTGTAAGGGCCTTCCCAATTTAGGGCAAGCTTTTCTTGATTTTATGGCTATGAAACATCAATTCATCGACGTACCAAATCTCCTACTTTAAATGTTTTGATTTTTACTTTGGAATTATAGTAATGGGCTATTTGCTTGTAAGCTGCCATTCTAATCTGAGCCATCTCCTGCTTTTCTTCCAATAGATCAAGATTTGCCTTGAGGTCTTGCTAGTTGGTTTGTTCACCGAAAGCTTCAACTCTTGCTAAGGGAAGTTCAAGTTCAATTAGGATGACTACCTCTATCCCAAAAGCTAGTGCAAAGAAAGTTTCATCGGTTGGTAATCTTTGGGTGGTTTGATAAGTCTAGAGCACATGATAGAGTTCATCCATCCATGTTCCTTTTGCACTTTCTACCCTTGCCTTTATTTCCTGAAGCAAAGTTCTGTTAGTTACCCTGGCTTCACCATTTGCTTGCGGATGAGCCATAGATGTAAAATGATAGAAAATATTCAGATCTTGGTAGAACTCGATAAATTTTGCTCCTGCAAATTGGCACCCATTATCAGTGATCAGAGTCTGAGGTAGGCCAAATCTATAAACAATTGACTTTCAGATGAAGTGCTACACCCTAGCTTCAAAAATTTTTGCTAGAAGATCAGTCTCTACCCATTTAGTAAAGTAATCCACTATTACCAAGAGAAATTTTTGTGGTCCGAACTATGCAAATGGCCATGGGTTGCTTAGAGGCGAGAGTTGTGAGGCTGGCTGTCTCTAAATATTAGCATTTCTTTGACATCAATCGTATTTCCTCACATATTCTTTGGCATCTTGTTCATAGTTAGCCAGTAATATCCTTGCCGAAGTAATTTATAAGATAGAGGCCTAGCCCCTAGATGGTTTCAACATATTTTTTTGTGAACATTCCTTAAAGTATAATCAGCTACAGAAGGTCGGAGACACATGAGAAGTGGCAATAAATACGACCTCTTATATAGCTTGTTTCATATAAAACATAGCAGGAGGTGTGATTTCTCAACTTTCTAGCTTCCTTAGGATCTCTAGGAAGAATACTATCTCTAAGACATGAAATTAACGGGTTGATCCAATTGGGCTTATGGTCGACTTGCATCACTGTTTGAGGCTCCTTTCAACTAGGTCGTTATAGAACTTCAAAGAAGACTTCTCTAGACAATTCATTTGGAGTCAAAGTAGCCAACTTGGAAAGAAGATCGGCCCTGGTATTTTCTATTCTAGGGATCTACTGAATATCATATCTACTAAAGGTCAAGACTAAGCTTCTTACCTTTTCCAAGTACCTCTTCATGCTTTTCTTCTGAGCTTCATTATTATTATTAACTTGCCCCACAACTAGCTGAGAGTCACTATAAACTTTCAAGTGTTCTGCTTCCAACTCTTGGGCTATTCTTAGTCCCGCAATCAAAGCTTCATATTCTACTCCGTTGTTAGTTGTAGGAAACTTGAAGCACCGAGCATATTCAGCAATAATTTTTTGGATTGATTAAAATCAAGCCTGCACCTACCCCTGAAGCATTGGATGAATCATCTATATACAAAGCCTAGAAACCTTTGGGAAGATCTGCTTTTTCTTTGGGAGAGTTCAACTGGTGCACAAGCTTCCTGGGATTCAAGTTCAGCTGGTTTTGGGATAGTGCATTCTATCATGAAGTTGGCTAATATTTGAGCTTTAATGGATGACCAAGATTGGAAATTAATATCAAATTCAGTAAGCTCAATCACGCACTTTGCTATTCTCCCAGAGGTATCAAGTCGATGAAGGACTACTTTGATAGGTTGATCAGTAAAAAGTGTAACTATATGCTTCTAAAAATAAGGTTGGAGCTTCCTAATTGCAAACAACAAGGTATAAGTTAGCTTTTCTAATTTGATATATCTTATTTCTACATTCATCAAAACTTGGCTTATATGGTAGATCGGCTTTTGCACTTTAGCTTCTTCTCTGACCAAAATAGTTCCAATAGCTACTGAAGATACAGCCAAGTATAGGAATAATTCTTCTCTAGATTAAGGTTTGATAAGAAGAGTAGGCGAGCTTAGATAATTCTTCAGTTCTTCAAAGGCTTGATGATACTCAGGAATCTAACATAAATTCTTTGGCTACTTGAGCTCATAAAAAAAGGGCATGCAATGTTTTGTGGATCATGAAACGAAGTGGTTCAGAGCTGCAACATTTTCTGTAAGGTGCTAGATTTCTTTTATTATCTTTGAGGTAGTAATTTCTTGGATGGCTCTGATCTTCTCTAGGTTTACCTCGATGCTGCATCTCAACACCATAAATCTTAGGAACCTTTCTGAAGTTATCCCAAAAGCATATTTTATAGGGTTTAGCTTCATCCTATAATTCTGGAGTGTGTTAAAGGTCTCCTCCAAGTCGGCAATGTGATTTGATGATGATTGACTTTTAACTAGCATGTCATTTATATAGATCTCCCTATTATGGCCGATCTGCTTCTTGAAGATCTTATTTATCAGGCATTGATAAGTTGGACCTACATTTTTGAGTCCAAAAGGCATGATCCTATAATAATAAAGACTATAGCCAGTAATAAAAGCAGTTTTCTCCTCATCTTCTAGCACCATTTGGATTTGATTATAACCAAAGAAGGCATCCATGAAAGTGAGGAGCTCATGGCCCGAGGTTGCATCCACCAGTTGGTCAATTCTAGATAAGGGATAGCTATCTTTTGGGCATGCTTTATTCAAGTCTATGAAGTCTATGCACATCCTCCCCTTGCCATTTGTCTTCTTAACAAGAAAAATATTTGCGATCCAGTTCAGATAGGATACTTCCTACATGAACTTGATTTCAAGGAGTTTATCGACCTCATCCACTATTGCCTTCTACCGCTCTGGTACAAAGCTATGCTTCTTCTATTTTACAAGTTGATATTTGAGATCGATACCTAGGTGATGCTCCATCACTTCAGTACAAAGCTACGCTTCTTCTATTTTACAAGTTGATATTTGAGATCGATACCTAGGTGATGCTCCATCACTTCAGCATCAATTATCAGCATATCTGCAGGTACCCAAGCAAAGACATCAGTATTTTTCTACATGAAGGTGATAAGTTACTTTTTGACTTCTCCCTGCAAATAGGAGCAAATTTGGATAGTAGACTCTTCATTACTGTCATTTAAAGGAATTGCGATAAGGTCATCAATTGGCTCCCCCAATTCTTCAATTAGATCATCATGGGCATCAAGACCATCTACTAGATTGGGGTCTGCTTGCCTTCCTCCTTGCAAAGCAATAGTGTAGTAGTACCATGCTAGAGCTTGATCTCTTCTCACTTCTCTGACTGCATATCCCATTGGGAACCTTATTTTTAGATAATAAGTCAAGACAACTACCTAAAGTACATTTAAATTAGGTCGACCAAGAATTGCATTGTAGGCGGAGGATGCCTTTACCACTAAAAATCAATCGAAGCTCTGGATTGCTTTGGGTATTGACCTGCTATAATTGGTAAAGTTATTACTCCTTCAACCAGTACTGCATCACTTGTCAGTCCTACTAGTGGGAAGCTCACTGGTCCCATTCTACTATTAGGTATGGATATTTTAATGAAATCATCGTCGAACGAAACATCAGCGAAGCTTTCATTATCAATCAAAACATGGCGTACATCATAATTGGTAATATTTAAAGTCACTATAGATGCATCATTACATGGAAATTGAGTCCTATGAGCATCTTCTTCTATGAAAGCCATGGGTTGTTTAGTCTTCTGCCTCTTTGCTGGCTTTGCCAATCTACTAGCCTCCCATTGCCGATATCCCCTAGCAATGATGTTGATGATCCTAAGTGGGGGCTGATCACCATGCGATTCGTCCCTCTGAGGTGGTTCAGGTTGTGGGAGGGCCCTTTGTCGATCCTCTCTTCTTTCCTACCGGCACCTGAGAAATCAATCTAATCGATCTCTTCTATTCAACTCCTCGATCTCGTCTTACAGCTAGATATATTCTTTAGAATCATGATCATGGTCATGATGGTAGAGGCAGTATTTGTTCGGGTTGCGCTTAGCTGGATGAGTCTTCATTCTTTTCAACCTCGGTAATTGCAACTTTGTTTCCATCAACACCTGAATCTTGGTGGCATTTAGGGGAGAGTAGTTATTGAATTTTTTGGGAGGGTAGCTCCGTTGCATTCTTCGATCCAAGCTTTTTTGTCTGTGAGCTCAAGGTAGAATTCGGGCTTGTTTGCTCTCAGAAGGGGTTCTAGAGTACAGCTGAGCTTCACTCGACTTCTTTACAACTATGGGCTTGCTAGATTAGCCCACTTGCCACTCTCCTGTAGCTTTTTCATCTTTCAGTTTGAAGGTCTTCTCTGCTCGAGTATAGCCTTTAGCTTAGGCAAGCATGTCGACAATGTTCTGAGGGTAATTCTTCCCCAAGAAAAAGAAGAGATCATTCTTCTGAAGGCCATCCTTCAGTGCAACTATTGCAATAGACTGGTCCAAATTTTGGATCTCTAAAGTAGCAACATTAAACTGGCTCACATAGGCTTGAATGGACTCCCCCTCTTTTTGCTTGATATGGATGAGGGAATCTGAGCCTCTTCTTTGATGTTGACTACTAATAAAGTAAGCCACAAATAGGTGGCTCATATGATCAAAGAAGAAATGGTACCCAGTTTGAGGCTCGAGTACTAGCTCCTCACTACTCCCTTTAGAATGGAGGAAAAAGCTCGGCACAAGATGGTATTAGGTGTGCCATAAAGTAGCATCTAGTTCTAAATGCTTCAATATGGTTGGTAGTGTCGGTGGTCCCAACATAAATCTCGAATTGAGGGAGGTTGAAGTTTGATGGGATGGGCTCTTAAATAATCCAGGCGGAGAATGGTGGGTCGGAGTAGATGTCATCATTGTGAACAAGGACAACATGGCAAAGTTCCATGATCCATTGATTCATTTCTTGGAGCTTCTAATCGAAAGTATCATCTCGATCACAAATCTTAAAGAATGGATAGCTGTAGGAGGGCAACGACCCTCCAGCGGTAGAATCATGATCAGAATAAGGGCTCTCTGCTTTCTAATTTCTCTTTCTAGGGGTTATTGGCCTACTTGCCTAGGTGGGCCTTCTCTGCACTGGCTCCTAATATTCTGGCAAGGGTCTCTCTGACCAAACTGGCATCGTAGGCTATTGTAGGGCTTGCATCGCTTTAGTGAAACCTTTAACCTACTACACCAGTAGGTTGAACTACTTCAAATCCACCATGGCTGCTAGTAGAGAGGGTTGAGGTGTTGGTGATGGAGTTCATGCCGGTGGATCTATATCAGATCTGATGGCAGAAGTGGTGGATCATCGAGTTGAAGCCTTCTTTAGTGGCATCTTACAGAATGAAGTAGAGATCAGAAGAAAAAGAACCAAAGAGTTGAAATGAAGAAGAAGATGAAATCAACTGAGCACTCCTTTAAGAATAAGAGCTCAGAGGGCCCTTCCTCTAGTGCCAATCTTGTTGGTGCAAAAAATGGTGTTGGCATCAGAGCCACTAAAGCTAGTGGAGATGAGATCACCGACGACACCTACAAGAAGAAGTCCAAACCAGAGGTGTGTGGCTCTGGCAAAATCCTCCGATGCTTAAGTCAGTTCTCTGGCCAACAAGAATTGAGTACTCAAGAGAATTAGAGTAGGGTAGAGAGCTTAGAAAGGAAGATGTATTTGGAGGATCCCTTTCATAGGTGGAGCTCATAATAGATCGATCGTGATGGTTATAACCATTTGCTAGTGGACCGTTTGGACAATTATGAGTTTGTTATGGAGAATAAGCTATCATTCTATTAAAATTTGTTGGCAGTTGAAGTTGATTTGCTAGAGTTCGGATGTAGTTTCTGCTTCTATTAGAGAGCCGTGCAAGCTGGGGTAGGCACCCTAAAGCTAAATAGGCTAAACTTAGGGATCAACCTCTAAGTGGCTAGTAATGAACTAGCAATCGATTAAAGCCTGCTAGTGCTACTTGCAATAGCATCGAGGAGTTCGACCGCTATGGAATTCGTCTAGAGATGTATTTAGCTACGTAAGGTTCCTAGCATAAGGTTGACAAGATATGCTATCAGCTATGAAGGAATTTGGTTGTATCCAAGGTTTGCCATTCATAGAATGGGGTATAGAGGTTTGATTGAGGAAGAGTTCTACCAATCTGAGGTCCTGAACGTGGGTCTGATGGAATCCACCAACTATGGTGGAGAGAATGTTAGGAGATTCAATCAGAGAGAAGTTTGGTTATCTCCAAGGTTGGCCAGATTGGACTATGCTGAAGTTCACCACTCAGAGTCCTACAACCACCTCATGTCATGGGTCAGTTGATCAAGCAGCAATTTTCTTCATTATTCAAGTTCATCCAAATGAAGTTCATCACACCTTGATGAATTCTGTGATGATTGAATGCAGGTTGCTGTTTGTGATTGAGAAGGTAATCTGACACATATGCATTGGAGGTCACTCGAACTTCGGTGGAAATTATTTTACTCCCAACACCTATGATTTATTTTGATGATTCCAAAATACTGAATATAAATGATACTAATCGTGTATTTCAAGGATGAATGTTGCTCTTTCTAGGTGTTTAAATTAAAAAAATTATTTTTGAAAAAGATGTCCTCAAAAGAAGCTAAGTCAAGGACTTTAAAGAAGAATTTTCAAGTTTTAGACTTAGTAGAGTCGACCCCAGAGGCTTTGAAGCCAACCATTGAATAAAAACAAGCTAAAAAGTGAAGAAATATCAAGCTCAGGATGTTCAAGAGTCGACCCTAGGAGAATGAGAGTCAACACTGGCATGCTGGAGGACACTAGCACATAGGTGAGTGGACTCATGAATAGTGCAAGACAACTCTCTCAAAGAAGATAGAGAGCTGAATTTTCTTCATGAGTTGACTAATGGATAATTAGAGTCAACCCCTAAAGAAATGAAGTTGACCCCAAGCATGGGATCAACATACTACAACATCTCGAATGGTCATTTTAAAGGGAGAAAACCTAGTTTTCCGGATCAGGTTCGTTCAGATCTGATTGGATCAAGAGAGATATTTCAAAAATTTTTCTCTTAGATCTAGATCAGATCTGAGACTTTTCAGATCTGATATTAATGATCTAATAAAAAAAATAAAATAACATAAAGAATAAATTAAATCTAATTTAATTTACCTAGTTGAGGATAATCTTATTATCCTTTGATGATCCTGATGTCTGCCTGAGGTTCTGGTTCTAGCCATGCAAATGCCTAGCCTCTATCGACATCCACTTAGATAGGATCTGAAGATCTTCTCCTTCTTTATCACCTCTCCAAAAATTAGATTTGAATCTAATTTTGAAGATCTTCAAAACACCTTTTGAAGATGTGAGTTGTCTCTTACAGCAGTGCGGCCTTCTTCAATTTCCTGTCGCCTTTCTCTTGCTTGGATCGCACCAAACTGAAGCCCAAAAATTTTTGGGCATGGGCAGGGGAGAGAAGACCTAAAGATGGTGTGGAGGAGGGAGAGGGGCAGTCTTGTGGCATGGTCAATGGGTCAAGCTTTTTGATCTTGGTGCAGACAGGATTTTATAGATCCTATTGTGCCATGCAGTGCCACATCATCCCGACCAATCATGGCATATTGTACAATCAGATCTAAATCTGATTGATGGAATGACATCATCTAATTTCATCAGATGAGAGCCCCTCTGAATCATCCTTAGATGGCACCAAGACTGATCAAAGACAAGTCTTTGGTGCCACCTAGGTAGAAACCCCGAAGCAACTGAAGTCGCATCTGTATGGGACTCCAGATGCTTTATCCATGGGTACACGCCTCCCTAGACATGCACCCCTTATCCATCTACTTTTTACCAGATGGACTGATCCAAAAATTCTCTTCTATGGGTGCATGACACATGGGCAGATGTCTAAGTGTCAAAGGTCAACATTGGATCAAATGTCCGAAACAGGATTTAGCAGGTGATGGAAAATGGCAGGTGTTGTCTCAAATTCATCTCATAAATTAAGATAACCCTTTTCTGACCTAGATAAGCTCTAGTCAGACCAAGTAAAGATACCTGAGTGAGTCCAAACATATTTGGCTCAGTCAAGATAACTTTTAATTATAATTAAAGGAGAACATTAGGCTCAATCATGTACTAGCACGATTTTCTTGAACCTAATTGAATCTTATTCAAATTAATTAAATTGGGTTAGTCTAATCGATGATATTCAGATCGAAACTCTTGTTTGTGTGATCTAGTTAGGTTCATTTCTGTATGATAATGAGATATGTCACGACTGACATCATCGAAATACCTTTCGATGGATTAGAACTTTTCTAATTCAGACAACTAGTATGATTGATAATCTAAATCATTCTAATTGCTCTCAAAATCTACCAGTAACACCTAGTAGTATATGGTGGCAACCCATTAGAACTGAAAAAGAACCTCTCGATATAGTTACCTGTGTGATTAAGTTCTTCTATCTTGAGCTCCGACAGGATTAGGGTTAAGGTAATCTCGTCAAACCCTAATATCCGTCATATAATTAATCATTCGATTCAAGTCCAATGTGAAAATCTTAATAGAAACTCTTTCTATTATTTCACTCTGCCATGGCCATGGGCTTATGGACTTGATTCTCATGATCATCATAGGGATTCTCCTCATCTACCGAGGTAGATAGATTTTCTATTGGTGCAATCCAATTTCCATAATGAATATGCTATAGCCAACATACACCTCAGGATTCCAAATAGCTAGGAGATCGAGTCATGGTGTAGTCAAACTATAATACCCTCAAGGAGAGCTACCGATACACCTCAGGTCAAAGAATCAGATACACAACTGTAGCTTCGAACCAGTCATTAACGAGAAGGTAGACTTCCTAGTGACTGCTCGAGGTGGTCACGCTCAGTGCCCTCGTTCTCTAACGGGCACCTATACTCTCGCTCTGCTATCTCTACATTGTTGACTCAAGACTCATCTACTATAAAAAAGTGATTATATATCAACCTTCCAGATCAATCACCATCCTCATGATGATCTTACGGTCAGAAGCATTTTATGAGTTAATAATGAAAATTCATGTCTTAAATTTTCAACTCTTGAAAATAAGAACTATCATTTCCATTAATTCAAGGGATATATCACAGACACTAAATACACATTATGATAGAAAATAATTCAATTTATTATTTATAGTCAAAATTATAATTTTGTCCTTAGAAGTGTATAACAAGTGTTAGCCAATTTTGGATTCTAGGGCACACATATCTAACAAACTCCAACTTGACCTAAAGCTAATTGGCTATAAATCTAAGTTCCATCTTCTCAAGGTGGGTTTCGATCTTCTACTGGCCCAATGACTTTGTAAGTGGGTCTGCCACATTATCTGTGGAGTCAACTTTCTTGACCTTGACGTATCCTTTCTCGAGATAATCATACATGAGGTGGTATCGCCGCTCAATGTGTTTGGATTTTCGATGAGACCTCAACTCCTTAGCAAGGGCTATAGTGCTATTATTACCACAGTACACAAGAATGGCATCTGATGGCATCACTCTGATCTCTGCAGTGAGCTTTTTGGTCCAGAATGCCTGATTTGCAGCTTCTGACATAGCGATGTATTTTGCTTCCATGGTGGAATCTGCTATTACCGTCTATTTAGAATTCTTCCAACTGACAGCACCACCATTACACACAAATAGATTCTCTGATGTCGACTTTCGATCATCTATATCTGACATAAAATTTGAGTCTGTATACCCTTGGACTTTAAGTTCTCCATTACCAAAAGCCAAGAACATATCCTTAGTTCTTCTCAAGTACTTAAGAATACATTTCACAAAAGTCCAGTGTTCCTCTCTTGGATTCGACTGATATCTACTTGTGACACTCACAGCATGGGCTATATCAGATCGTGTACATAACATGGTATACATGAGGTTCCCTATTGCAGAAGCATAAGGAATCTTACACATGCATTCTAGCTCCTCTGGTGTGCTGGGACATTTTTTTGGAGAGACGAATGTTATGTCTGAAGGGTACCAAACCCCTCTTGGAGTTTTCCATGCTAAACCTTTTTAGCACACCCTCTATGTACATCTTCTATGAAAGACCTAGCATCCTATTCGGTCTATCTCTCTAGACTTTAATTCCAAGAATGAAGGATGCTTCTCCTAGATCTTTCATGGAGAATTCTTTAGATAACTACATTTTAACTATGGACAACATGGGAATATCATTCCCAATAAGGAGGATATCTTCCATGTACAGTATAAGGAAGATAATAGCACTCCCACTGACCTTTCTAAAAATACATGGTTCCTTCTCAGTCTTGATGAAATCAAACAATTTGATCACATCATTAAAATGAGTATTCCAGCTCCGAGATGCTTGCTTAAGTCCATATATGGACCTTCGTAGCTTGCATACTTTGTGATCAGTATCACTGGATGTGAAACCTAGCAGTTATTCCATATAGATATCTTCTTTAAGATATCCATTTAACAACGTTGTTTTCATGTCCATTTGCCATATTTCATAATTGAAATAGGCTGCAATAGCAAGCAATGTGCGAATGAATTTAAGCATGGCTACTGACGAAAAGGTATCCTAATGGTCAATGCATTCGCGCTGACTATAACCTTTTGCCACTATTCTAGCTTTGAATGTCTCTACATTTCCATCTGCACCAATCTTTCTCTTGTAGATCCATTTACACCCAATAGGTACTATATATTTTGGTGGATCTACCATGGTCCAGACCAGGTTTGAGTGCATCTAGTCAATTTTTGACTTCATTGCTTCTAACCATTTCTCAGAGTCGATATCTGATATCGCCTCATTATAGGTTTTGGGATCATCACCATGAACCCTATTACCTATGAGGAATATTTTCTCTACTTTCTATGAAATAGTACCTAAGTACCTCTCAGGAGGATGGGAAATTCTTTTTGATCTTCGAGGTGGAGGAGGTAGTGATTGTATTGGCTCAACCTGATTTGGTTTTAAAGGGTCCTTAGCTCTTTGCTCTTGAGAGACTTTTTCCTCTAGCTCGATCTGCTTTCCAATACCACCATCTTGAATAAAGTATTTTTCAAGAAAGATGGCATGTCGACTCACAATCACATTGTGATCTTTTGGAATGTAGAAATAATATCCTAATGACTCTTTAGGATATCCTATCAATCAAGCTCTAAAGGACCTACAGTCTAACTTATCTGCTTATTATCTTTTGACATGAGTCGGACAATCCCAAATTCTGAGATGACTCAGACTTGCTTTCTTACCATGTCATATCTCATACGGTGTGGTAGAAATGATTATATAAGGAATCCTATTCAGTAAATATATAGCAATTAATAAACTGTATCTCCAAAGAAAATCAGAAAGATCTGTGAAGCTCATCATAGATCGAACCATATCTAAGAGGATCCAATTCCTTCATTCTGAAATCTCATTGAGTTGAGGTATTTCAGGTGGAGTCCATTGAGAGACTATACCATTTTGCTTAAGATAGTCCAAAAATTCCTAACCAAGGTATTCTCTTCCTCGATCTAATCGAAGAATCTTAATGGGTTTTCCAATTTACTTTTCTACTTCATGTCTGAATTCTTTAAACTATTCAAAGGCATCAAACTTGTGTCTCATAAGATACACATACCCATACCGACATAAATCATCAGTGAAGGTTATGAAGTTAACAAAATTGCCTCTAGCCGGCACATCAAATGGACTGCATACATCAGTGTGTATTAGGGTAAGTAAATCCGTGGCCCTTTCCCCATGTCCCATAAAAGGAAGTTTAGTCATTTTGCCATGAAGACATGATTCACAAATTGGATATGACTCAAAAGTCAATAGACTCAATAGTCTGATTTTCTCCAATTTGTTAATCCAATCTTCTGCTATATGACCTAGTCTAAGGTGCCATAGATACCTATCGTTTAGACTATCTCTGGGTCATTTTGATTTTATGGCATTCATATTTTGCTTGATATTAAAAATAGATACATGAATATGTAACTGGTAAAGATCATTAATAAGAAAACCACTTGTAATTTTATTTCTTTTCTTGCTCTATTCCAACGCATAGGATCATCTCACCATCCCTCAGTCTCCTGCTATCCTCAAGACCCTACATGGAAGTGCACAAATGAGCACTAGAACCAGAGTCAAGCACCCAACTGGATGTAAAAGAAATCATAAGGTCAGATTCAATAATGAGCATACCTTCAGAAGGATCTGTCTTCTTCTTATTCTTCAGGATGGCCAGATATGTAGGACAGTTCTGCTTTCAGTGGCCATCAGTGTTGCAATAAAAATATTTTCCTTTCTCAGCGGTCTTCTTTTTCAACTCTGCCTTCTTTTTCTTTCCTCCTTCCACCTTCTATCTTTTCACAGACTTCTTCTTTCTAAAAGACTTTCTTTTGGAAGAAGTTCATTCCATAGCAAATACTGAGCCTTTAGAATCTTTCATTAAAAGCTCAGCAGTAACTAGCATGTTCATAAGCTCGACCAGAGTGTTTTGAAGTTTATATATATGGTAGTTTATGATGAACTACCCATATGCATCAATCAAGGATTGCAGAATTATATCATTCTGCAGATCCAGGTCCAACTTCACTCCGAGCTTCTCAAGCTCATCCAAGTCCTTAATCATCATCAGATAATGATCTTAGACTGACTGCCCATAACATATTTTAGTCTTGAATAGTCGTTTAGTGACCTAATATTTGGCTGCGCGACTCTATTCACCAAACATCTCTCACAGGTGAACCAACATTAGGTGGATAGTCTTGATATCTTTATGCTGGCGTTGAAGCTCATCAGACATCGAGCCCAACATGTAGTATCTGATCTTGTTATCTTCGTCCATCCACTTATCAAGAGACGCTCTCTATTCAGCGGATGGATGAGCTGGTAAGGTTGGAGGATCCTGATCCAATACATGAGTTAACATCTTGAAACCCAAAATAATTTTGAAGTTTCAGAGCCAATCCTTGTAATTAGGTCTGGTCAGTCTATGAGTGTCTAGGATACGTGCTAGTGGGTTGGATGTAGATATTTTATTTTTTTTGTAGAGTGTCAAAGTTTTTAGTTAGATATTATAATTAAGAATTAATCAATTTATTTAAAGATTTAATTTTTAAACAAATTAACTTCCACTATTTTTTTGGATCCCTACACTTCCTCTATAGAGATGCAAAAATCTCCATGATTATAGATTTCTAATAGGTGGTGCAGTCCCACCAACAGACTCATCATCCCATCTAATAGTTATTGATGATGGGTTAGCCATTGAGTGGATAACTCTTGTCCAATAATTCTCTAATCATGGTGCATCCAAACTTGATCTCTAATTCATGAATCTCACTGTGCTCGAAATATTGATCCACACCTTAGTTAAGTCAGACCCACCATTTGCATAGATTGGATTCCTAATTGGGTCTCTCTCACTGTATCCAAAATATTG
>QRFJ01002763.1:97040-196807 GCA_006176705.1 Cocos nucifera
ATCATTAAAATGAGGATATTCCAGGCTCCGAGATGCTTGCTTAAGTCCATATATGGACCTTCGTAGCTTGCCATACTTTGTGATACAGTATCACTGGATGTGAAACCTAGCAGTTATTCCATATAGATATCTTCTTTAAGATATCCATTTAACAACGTTGTTTAAATGTCCATTTGCCATATTTCATAATGGAAATAGGCTGCAATGAGCAATGCAATGTGCGAATGAATTTAAGCATGGCTATCTGACGAAAAGGTATCCTAATGGTCAATGCATTCGGCGCTGACTATAACCTTTTGCCATATTCTAGCTTTGAATGTCTCTACATTTCCATCTGCACCAATCTTTCTCTTGTACGATCCATTTACACCCAATGGGTAACTATATATTTTGGGATGGATCTACCATGGTCCAGACCAGGTTTGAGTGCATATAGTCAATTTTTGCTTCATTGCTCTAACCATTTTCTCAAGAGTCGATTATCGATATCGCCTCATTTATAGGTTTTGGGATCATCACCGGAACCCTATTAACCTATGAGGAATATTTTCCTTACTTTCTATGAAATACGTACCTAAGTACCTCTCAGGAGGATGGAAATTCTTTTTTGATGCTTCGAGGTGGAGGAGGTAGTGATTGTATTGGCTCAACCTGATTTGGTTTTAAAGGGTCCTTAGCTCTTTGCTCTTGAGAGACTTTTTCCTCTAGCTCGATCTGCTTCCAATACCCACCATCTTGAATAAAGTATTTTTCAAGAAAGATGGGCATGTCGACTCACATCACATTGTGATCTTTGGAATGTAGAAATATATATCCTAATGTACTCTTAGGATATCTATCAATCAAGCTCTAGGACTACAGTCTAACTTATCTGCTTATATCTTTTGACATGAGTCGGACAATCCCCAAATTCTAGATGACTCAGACTTGCTTTCTTACCATGTCATATTCATTACGGTGTGGTGAGAAATGATATATAAGGAATCCTATTCAGTAAATATATAGCAATTAATAAACTGTATCTCCAAAGAAAATCAGAAAGATCTGTGAAGTCATCATAGATCGAACCATATCTAAGAGGATCCAATCCTTCATTCTGAAATCTCATTGAGTTGAGTATTTCAGGTGGAGTCCATTGAGAGACTATACCATTTTGTTAAGATAGTCCAAAAATTCCTAACCAAGGTTATTCTCTTTCCTCGATCTAATCGAAGATCTTAATGGGTTTTCCAATTTACTTTTCTACTTCATGTCCTGAATTCTTTAAAACTATTCAAAGGCATCAAACTTGTGTCTCATAAGATACACACATACCCATACCGACATAAAATCATCAGTGAAAGTTATGAAGTTAACAAAATTGCCTCTAGCCGGCACATCAAATGGACTGCATACATCAGTGTGTATTAGGGTAAGTAAATCCGTGGCCCGTTCCCCATGTCCATAAAAGGAAGTTTAGTCATTTTGCCATGAAAACATGATTCACAAATTGGATATGACTCAAAAGTCAATAGACTCAATAGTCTGATTTTCTCAATTTGTTAATCCAATCTTTCTGCTATATGACCTAGTCTAAGTGCCATAGATACCTATCGTTTAGACTATCTCTGGTCATTTTGATTTTTATGGGCATTCATATTTGCTTGATATTAAAAATAGATACATGAATATGTAACTGGTAAAGATCATTAATAAGAAAAACCACTTTGTAATTTTATTTCTTTTCTTGCTCTATTCCAACGCCATAGGATCATCTCACCATCCCTCAGTCTCCTGCTATCCTCAAGACCCTACATGGAAGGTGCCAAATGAGCACTAGAACCGAGTCAAGCACCCAACTGGATGTAAGAAATCATAAGGTCAGATTCAATAATGAGCATACCTTCAGAAGGATCTGTCTTCTTCTATTTTCTTAGGATGGCAGATATTGTAGGACAGTTCTGGCTTCAGTGGCCATCAGGTGTTGCAATTAAAAATATTTCCTTTCTCAGCGGTCTTCTGTTTTCAACTCTTGCCTTCTTTTCTTTCCTCTTCCACCTTCTATCTTTTCACAGACTTTTCTTTCTAAAAGACTGTCTTTTGAGAAGATTCATTCCATAGCAAATACTGAGCCTTTAGACATCTTTCATTAAAAGCTCAGCAGTAACTAGCATGTTCATAAGCTCGACCAGAGTTTTTGAAGTTTTATGTATGGTGGTATGATGAACTACCCATATGCATCATCATGGATTGCAGAATATTATTCTGCAGATCCAGGTCCAACTTCACTCGAGCTTCTCAAGCTCATCCAGTCCTTATCATCTAGTCAGTAATGATCTTAGACTGACTGCCCATAACAATTAGTTTGAATAGTCGTTTAGTGACCTAATATTTGGCTGCGCGACTCTATTCACCAAACATCTCTCACAGTGAACATTAAGGTGGTTAGTCTTTATCATGCTGGCGTTGAAGCTCATCAGACATCGAGCCCAACATGTAGTATCTGATCTTGTTATCTTCGTCATCCACTATCAAGAGACGCTCTCTATTCAGCGGATGGATGAAGCTGGTAAGGTTGGAGTCCTGATCCATACATAGTTCACATCGAAAACCAAATCAAGTTGATATTCAGTAGACCAGTAACAGAGGGTCACTGTTCATCATGGGCATAATTAAGTGATAGGATGGTGCTAATAGCGGGTGTGCTGATGTGCATAGGATACGTGCTAGTTGGTTGGATGTAGATTATTTTTGGTAGAGTGTCAAAGTTTTTAGTTAGATATTATAATTAAGAATTAATCAATTTATTTAGATTTAATTTTTAAACAAATTAACTTCCACTATTTTTTTGGATCCCTACACTTCCTCTATAGAGATCGAAAAATCTCCTGATTATAGATTTCTAATAGGTGGTGCAGTTCCCACCAACAGACTCATCATCCCATCTAATAGTTATTGATGATGGGTTAGCCATTGAGTGGTAACTCTTGTCCAATAATTCTTCTAATCATGGTGCATCCAACTTGAATCTCTAATTCATGATCTCACTGTGCTCGAAATATTGATCCACACCTTAGTTAAGTCAGACCCACCATTGGATATGATTGGATTCCTAATTGGGTCTCTCACTGTATCCAAAATATTGAGCCCAATTTATCCTTCAACCTATAGCATCCAATGCCTAATAGACATGGTTGCCTCTTTTCGGTGCAACTGAACACTATGATCAGTCGAGAAACAATCACCGGGGAAGGGCCTGCATATTACAATGTGGGAAGACGCTTGATTGAATCTTTTCTGTTGAAAAATTTGATTTAGTTCTATTAAACTTGACTTATAATAGCCTAACCAAATATGACTAACCTTAGTAGCATGGGGTAGGCTCAGATCTGTTTAACCACTTAGATTAGGATTGGGTTGATAAATATGGCTAGGTAAGTAAGATCGGTGGAAGGATATGCCATTAACTCGATAAAAATGCAATTCGAGTCGAGTAGCTCCCAATTAAAATTCTATCAGTCGTATCTGCTGGACTTACCTTAGACATCAAATTATTGACGCAGAACCAATCAGGTTAGCCTACAAGTCCAAACTCTAACCACTAAGCCTAATTAGATCCTAGCTTGATCGATTACCATGTGATCGATCTTGACCCAACTTAATCCTATTAGGTCTGCTCAATTAAGCACTCTTGCATCCCATCTAACCAACTCTTGATTCGATTTGATCAAACTGCTAGGCCTAATTGAGCTACCCAAGCCCGACCCAATTTTATGATATATCTTAAATTTGAAAATTCTTAATTTTTAGACTTAACATATTTTCATAATTCTTAATCATTAATTTAGGGTTTACAAATAAAACATGTAAAATAAATGCCCCTATCCAGATACGTTAAAATCAGGAATGGGAGCGGAAAGGGGTCAGGAAAAAAAGATCAAAGTCAATCAAATTGATATATCAGAGTGCTAAATTGAGCAACCTAATAAGGGATTAAGTCTGGGGTCAAGATCGGAATCAATGGGTAACTCGATCAAGCTAGGATCTAATTGGCTTAGTTGGTTAGAGTTTTGGATTGTAGGGCTAACCTGGATTGGTCTGGCTCAATTAATTTGATGTCATAATGGAGTTCCAGCAGATCAGATACGACTTGATAGAATTTTAATTGGGGCTATCGACTCGAATGCATTTTTATCGAGTTAATGGCATATCCTCTTCCACCGATGCTTACTTTACCTAGCCATATTTATAACCCAATCCTAATCTAAGGTGGGTTAACATCTGAGCTTCACCATTTGCTACTAGGTAGTTCATAATTGTTATGGCCTATTATAAGTCAAGTTTAAAGAGAACTAAAATAAAATTTTTTCAAAGAAAGATTAAGTCTAAGGTCTTCCACCATTGTAGATATGCAGGCCCTTCCCCGGTGTTATTGTTTTCTCGACTGATCATAGTGGTTCAGTTGCACCGAAAGATTGCAACCATGTCTATTTAGGATGGATGCTATAGGTTTGAAGGATTAAATGGGCTTTTGTGCTAGTGGGGGGATGAGATTTTTTTTTTTTAGAGAGTCAAAGTTTTTAGTTAGATATTATAATTAAAGATTAATCTTTTTTAAAGATTTAATTTTTAAAAAATTAACTTCCACTTTTTTTGGATCCCTACACTTCCTCTGAGATGCAAAAAATCTCCAGATTATAGATTTCTAATGGTGTGCAGTCCCCAACAGACTCTCTCCATCTAATAGTTATTGATGGGTTAGCCATTGAGTGGATAACTCTTGTCCAATAATTCTCTAATCATGGTGCATCCAAACTTGATCTCTAATTCATGAATCTCACTGTGCTCGAAATATTGATCCACACCTTAGTTAAGTCAGACCCACCATTTGCATAGATTGGATTCCTAATTGGGTCTCTCACTGTATCCAAAATATTGAGCCCAATTTATCCTTCAACCTATAGCATCCAATGCCTAATAGACATGGTTGCCTCTTTTCCGTGCAACTGAACCACTATGATCAGTCGAGAACAATCAACCCGGGGAAGGGCCTGCATATCTACAATGGTGGAAGACCTTAGACTTAATCTTTTCTTTGAAAAATTTGATTTAGGTCTCTTTAAACTTGACTTATAATAGCCATAACAATTATGACTAACCTAGTAGCATGGGTTAGCTCAGATTGTTAACCACCTTAGATTAGGATTGGGTTGATAAATATGGCTAGGTAAGTAAGATCGGTGGAAGGGATATGCCATTAACTCGATAAAAATGCATTCGAGTCGAGTAGCTCCCAATTAAAATTCTATCAGTCGTATCTGCTGGACTTACCTTAGACATCAAATTATTGAGCCAGAACCAATCAGGTTAGCCTACAATCCAAACTCTAACCACTAAGCCTAATTAGATCCTAGCTTGATCGATTACCCATGTGATTCGATCTTGACCCAGACTTAATCCTATTAGGTTGCTCAATTTAAGCACTCTTGATCCCATCTAACCAACTCTTGATTCGATTTGATCAACTGCTAGGCCTAATTGAGCTACCCAAGCCCGAACCCAATTTTATGAATATATCTTAAATTTGAAAATTCTTAATTTTTAGACTTAACATATTTCATAATCTTAATTTTCATTTAAGTTTAGGGTTTACAAATAAAACATGTAAATAAAATCCTAGGGTTTCAGGATCTAGGGTTATGCAAAAAATAAGTTTTAGATTTCTGATTAAGGACGAACATGCAGCACCCCTACACATCATAAGAACACCCCATCGAATGAGAGGAGAGGGTATTTAAATCCTACTTTGTTCTTATGATCGGATGGCCAAGGGGAATGTCTTAATCAAAAATATGAAAACTATAAAACTAGTTAGATCTACATCATATATCTCATATATAAAAAATTGATCTAACTATAAACATGTTTTGCATACATCTTCATATATCACATCATGCATATTTTCAGATCTAAATTATCTCATAATCATCTAAAAAATTAAATTTAAATTGATCATATCAAATTAAAATCTATTCTAGATAATTATGTAGAACTATTCTACAACTAGTCTAAACATGCATTCATCATATCTCATATGAACAAAAATTAAATAACATTATTTTCTATTTTTTAGATCTTATTATAATATTTATAATATCAAAAAATAATAAATAAATAAATTTAAAAATTATAAATGATCAAATTAAATTATGATCATGCTAGACTATACATAGAATAATTCTATTCTACAACTAGTCATGCATCTTGTACAACTTTGATCTAAATTATTTAATTTTTAATTTTTTTGATTTTAGATCTAATCACATCTTATGTGACATCTGAAATTATTTAATTATCATATTAAAATTAAAATAAAATCAGATCTAATAGAAAATGCAACCTGACTTTGATACCAGTTGAAGAAAAAAATCTAGTTTTTTGGTTTAGGTTCATTCAGATCTGATTGGATCAAGAGAGATATTTCAAAAAAAATTTTCTTAAGTCTAGATCAAATTTGAGACTTTTCAGATCTAATATTATTAATCTAATAAAAAAATAAACTAGAATAAAAAATAAATTAAATCTAATTTAATTTATCTTATTGAGGATAATCTTATTACCCTGTGAAGATCCTGATGTCTGCCTGAGGTTCTGGATCTAGCCATGCAAGTGCCTAGCCTCTACCAGTATCCACTTGGGTAGGATCTGAAGATCTTCTCCTTCTTTATCACCTTCCAAAAATTAGATCTGGATTTAATTTTGAAGATCTTCAAAACTCCTTTCGAAGATATGAGTTGTCTCTTCCAGCAGTGCTGCCTTCTTCTTTTTCTTGTCATTTTTCTCTTGCTTGGATCGCACCAAACTGAAGCCCAAAAATTCTTAGAAGTTGGTAGGAGAGAGGAGACCTGAAGATGGCATGGAGGAGGGAGAGGGGCAGCCTTGTGGCATGGGCAATGGGTCATGCTTTTTTATCTTGGCGCAGTTAGGGTTTTATAGACCCTTTTATGCCATGCAGTGCCACATCATTCCGGTCAATCACGATCTTTTGTGCAATCAGATCTAAATCTAATTGGTGAGATGACATCATCTGATCCAATTAGATGAGAACCCCTCTGAATCATCCTTAGATGGTGCCAAGACTAGTCAAAGATAAGTCTTTGGCGCCAGCTAGGTAGAAACCCTAAAGCAACTGGAGTCCCATCTATATGGGACTCCAGATGCTTTATCAATGGGTGCATGCCTCCCTAGGCATGTGCCCCTTATCCATCTACTAAAAGAGGTGTGCGCCCCTTATCCATCTACTTTTTAGCAAGTGGACTGGTCCAAAAATTCTCTCCTATGGGTGCATAACACATGGGCAGATGTCTAAGTATCAAAGGTCAACGTTTGACCAAATGTTCGAAACAGGATTTAGTAGATGATGGAAAATGGCAGGTGTTATCTCAAATTCATCTCATAAATTAAGACAATCATTTTCTGATCTGAACAAGCTCCAGTTAGATCAAATGAAGGTACTTGAGTGAGCCCAAACATATTTGGCTCAGTCGAGAGAACTTTTAATGATAATTAAAAGAGAACATTAGGCTTAATCGTATGCTAGCATGATTTTCGTGCACCTAATTGAATCTTATTCAAATTAATTAAATTGAGTTAGTCTAATTGATGATATCTAGATCAAAACCCTTATTTGTATGATCTAGTTAGGTTCAGTTCTATATGGTAATGAGATATGTCGTGATTGACATTATCGAAATATCTTCCGATGGATCAGAACTTTTCTGATTCAGACAACTAGTATGATTGATCATCTAAATCATTCTAATTGCTCTCAAAATCCACCAGTGATATCTAGCAGCATATAATGGCAACCCATTAGAACTGAAAAATAACCTCTCGATGTAGTTACCTGTGTGATTAAGTTCTTCTATCATGAGCCTCGATAAGATTAGGGTTAAGGTAATTTCGTCAAACCCTAATATCCATCATATGATTGATCATTCGATTCAAGTCCAATATGAAAACCTTAATAGAAACTCTTTCTATTATTTCACTCTACCATGGCCATGGGCTTATGGACTTGATTCTCATGATCATCGTAGGGCTTATCTTTATCTACCGAGGTAGATAGATTCCCTATTGGTGCAATCCAATTCTTACAATGAATATGCTATAGCCAACAAACACCTCAGGGTTTTGAATGGCTAGAAGATTGAGTCATGGTGTAATCAAACTATAACATCCTCAAGGAGAACTGTCGATGCACCTCAGGTCAAAGAACCAGACACACAACTATAGCTTCGAGCCAGTCATTGACGAGAAGGTAGACTTTCTAATGACTGCTCGAGGTGGTCACGCTCAGTACCCTTGTTCTCTAACGAGTATCTATACTCTCACTCTGGTGTCTCTACACCATAGACTCAAGACTCATCTACTATAAAGAAGTGATTGTATACCAATCTTTTGGATCAATCAGCATCCTCATGATGATCCTACGGTCAGGAGCATTTTATGAGTTAATAATAAAAGTTCATGTCTTAAATTTTCAACTCTTGAAAATAAGAACTATCATTGCCAATAACTTAAGGGATGTATCACAGACTCTAAATATACATTGTGATAGAAAATAACTCATTTTATTATTTATAGTCAAAATTATAATTTTACCCTTAGAAGTGTGTAACAAGTGTCAGCCAATTCTGACTTCTAGGGCACACAAGTCTAACACATTTTTCTTTTCCAACAAGTACTCCAAGGCTTACAGTGCTCACATCTCCTTCTCCAACTAACTCTAAGACCATTAAAGGCTAAAGAATCTTTTAGGAAGCAAGATTGTGAGATTTTAATGAAAAAAATATTTAGATTTTTGAGAGCTTCATTACATATCATTAGAGAGGGAAAACGAGAGGAATTAAGCATAGTTTTTAGAGAGTGTTCAAGTGCATTCTTCTTCATCATCTCCAACATCCTCTCAAGCTTCAAAGAAGAATGATCAAGCCTTAAAAGAGTGAATCATTTAGCCTTTTCTTTGCGCTCAATGAGTTCAAATTTTCTATTTTTGTTTTGAACTAAAATTTCTATTCTTGTACTTCCATTTTTTTTATAAGTTTCTTTAGATGAATGAAACTTAGGATAAAGATCCGCCAAGCTCAGAATTGGATATTATAGTATTTTATTGGTGAGCTTGTAAAATCTATTATATTTAATTATGATCCAAGAAAATATTGTATAAGATTTGGTTGGTGATCTTGAAAAACTAATTAGGTTTATTTGTGAGCCCAGGTAAAACACATATATTGTAACTAAAAGATTATAGTAATTTTTTTAAGAAAAGCTTAAGGAGTGCATTTAGATGCGGGGTTACACTAAACCACTATAAACCTTTTTATGTTTGTATTGTACTCTATTTTCTTGCTTTACTTACTTTGCATTAGCTTAATACTTTCATAGTCTGATTTTACATTTTGATTTCATTACTGCACATATTATATACCTCACAAATGCTCAAGACAGCTTTAAATTAAAATACATACTTGCTTAGATTATTGAATTTGCTAAATTTTTAAAGAACCAATTCAGCCCCCCCCCCTCTTGGGTTGCTACATTCTGCATAACAATTGATATCGAAATAGGTGCTCTTACATTTATTATTAACCTAGCAGTCTAGAGTGAAAGATCATGGCAACTCGAATTGGTTCCTCATTTACTGAAGGCCAATCTACATCAAGATCATTACTATTTAGTGGTATAAATTATACATTTTGAAAAGCTAGAATGAGAATTTTCATACAAGCTTTAAATTATGGTATGAGGAGAGTCATAACTAGAGGACCGCACATACTCATAATTAAAATAAATGGAATGTCTCTTCCAAAACTAAAAAAAAAATAGGATGAGAATGATAAGAAGATGGTTCAATGAAATGTTAAAGCCATCAATATACTTTATTGCTCATTAGATATACAAGAATATAATAGAATATCAACTTGTACATTAGCTAAAGAAATTTTGGATAAATTAGAAATAACTCATGAAGGAACAAGCCAACTTAAAGAGTCTAAAATTAATTTATTTTTTCATAAATATGAAATGTTCAAAATGAAACAATATAAGCCTATTTCTGATATATTTATCAAATTTACTAAAATAATTAATGCTTTAAATGGGCTTGGAAAAAAGTATAACAACCATGAGCTTATTTACAAAATTTTAAGGTATTTTCCAATGATATGGAAAGCAAAAGTGATAGCCATATAAGAAGCAAAAAATCTTTCCAAGCTATCCACAAAAGAATTGATAGGTTCACTCATAACTTAGGAGTTGAGCATGGCTCAATGGCAGGAAGAAAAAGAGCCAAAGAAGAAGAAGATTATCACCTTCAAATCAACTGCATATTTAAAAGAAAGCAATGAGCCAGAAGAAGAAAAAGATGAAGAAGAGAGTGAAGATGAAGATGAGGACATGGTGCTACTCACTAAAAGAATTAAAAAGTTCCTCATGAGGAAAAGTTTGAAATAGAAAGAAGATAATGAAGAAAAAGAGAGAAGAAATATCACTTGCTATAAGTGCAATAAGAGGAGACACTACAAGCTAGATTGCCCCTACTCAAAAAGCACCCCCAAAGGACCAAAAAGAGTACAATGTTAGACATTTGAGGAGATAGCAATGTTTCTAGTTTGGATGAGTAAGAGGTTGCTGCAAATCTTTGCCTCATGGCTAATGATGATGAGGTATATCCTAAAAATTCTTTCGAGTTTACTTTTGATGAATTATTTGAAGCCTTTAATGACCTAATGGATGAATATAAAAAGTTAAGACTAAAAAATAAAGAACCTAAAAAATCTAATATATTTTTGGCTGAAAAGAAAAATAAAATATGGATGAAAAAGATCTTTTGAAAGAAAAGAAAATACTAGTTTAAGAAAAAGAAAAGCTTTTGAAATCTCAAAAATCTTTTTTGAAGCAAATGCCAAAGTAAGATAAGAGAATAAAAATATGGAAGCCTATGTTTGAAAAGTTTACTTTTAGATCCCCAAAGCTTCAATCAATTTTTAATAATCAAAAGACTATTTCAATAAAGCTAGAATTAGTTGTAATTCCCTGAGAAAATAAAAATTTGTTAAGAATATATTTTGTAAAGTCTTATTTGAAAATTATTCTATCATATGCTTTAAATATAATAAAGTTGGCCACAAAACTTTTGAATGTAATGCTAAAAGAATAGGCCACACTTTAATTAAATAACTTTAGATTTCAAAAGGATCCATGTGCTCTAACCTCAATTAACCAAAGATAACTTAGGTACCAAAAATTAGAAAATAATTTTACAAGTATGCTAAGAATCCAATGGAGTGACAGGAGCAAATTCTTATGGATAGATTCTTAGGACTTAAATAGACAGATGATGATATTCCATAAAACTTAAACTTCTCTCACATCATATCATCATTAATTTCCTAAATTTATTTAGAATAAATAATTAATTTTGATGATTTATTATTGCTTATAATGATTGTTGGTGCAGAAAATAGTGCTGACACTAGAGTTTGCTAAAGCTGGAGAAGATGAGGCTATCAATAAGACCTATACGATGAAGTCCAAACTAGAGATGGGTGGCTCCAGCAGAATTCTCTGATGATCAAGTTAGTTTTTTGATCAATAAGAATGAAATACTTAGAAAAATATAAGTACTGATGAGAGGTAAGAGAGAAAAACATATTTAGAGGGTCTCTTATATAGACGGAGCCTATAATATAATAAAAGTGACAATCATAATAAAATATTAGTAGGCCATTCAAGCCACGTGGAGTTTCTTATGGAGAGTGGACTGTCATTTATCATGACTTGTAGGTGGTTAAGTTTCATTTGATAGAGTTCGGATGAGAGGCTGAACCATCTGTGAGCTCAGAAGTGGCACTCCTAGGTCTTGAAAATATGAGAAGACAGATCATGGGAAGATGGGAGTGAGTCGAAAGAAGAATCAATCTCAATAGTAAAGTTCAAAAATTTGGTCGACTTACTCTGAGACCGAGTCAGCTCAGTTGGGAACTAGGTTGGCTCAGCCTAAGATTGGGTCGACTAGGTCTCAGAGGAAAATTTAGATAGAAAGCAGCATTTTTGGGCTATTGGCATAGTACACAACTGGGTCTGTTGGCATGGTACACAACTGGGTTAGCTCAGTATGGGACTGAGCTGACCCAATCACAGGTTAGCCGGCTTAGTCTGAAACTAGGCCGGCTCAATGACTAAGTCAGCTCAATTTTCATGGGGTATTATTTTATGTACGCGGGTTGTTTGGATTTGGAGAGTTTTTCTATGAGCTTGGGCTTGACCCTTTGTAAAGTATATATACTGAAAATAGGTCAAGGTTGTTAGAGTGCTGAAATGTGCTAAATAAAAGTTCTTTTCTCTCAAAAATCTTTTCTTCTCTTCTTCTCTATTCCTTGATTTATTTGATTGTGCATCCGTAGAGATCTCTAAGAAGTACTTCCTTGATTGCTTTGCCAATCACCAGCAACCACACCGATCCATGTGGGAAGAGCGCATATTCCCAACATTTGATATCAGAGTGGTGTTGCGTGGAAGGAAGAAAGACACCTAGGATTTACTACATCCAGGATCTGTTGCATCAGGTTTTATCCTAAAACTTCTAGTTTGCTTCATGGTTGTCTCTAGATTGAGGTGGAGATTGTTTACGTGGAGGAATGGTGATACAGAAGTTTAGAAAGAAGATCTAGGGCTAGTTAAATCTTCTGTGAAGGATAGTTTTACTAGTGTGTGATCGTGAAGGGTGTTAGGGATCTGTTCTTGACTTGTTTGAAGTAATGGGATCAAGTGGATTCAAGGTGAATTTTGAGAAGTTCGATGGTAAGGAAAACTTTACCTTATGGCAGCAAAGATTAAAAGACTTGTTGGTTCAGTAGTGGATCTACAAGGTCTTGACAAAAGAAAGGCTGAAAAAGATCAGTGCTGAGGATTTAGAAGAGTTAGAGAAAATTGTTTTTAGCACAATCTGGATGTGCTTGGCTGATTAGGTTTTGCCCAAGTTTTGCCTAAAGACTATGGCAAAGGGGCTCTAGAAGAGATTGGAGAACACATACATAGGAAAGAACAAGCTGAACAAGTTGTGGTTGAATAAACAGCTATATAGTCTGAGGATGCCCGAAGGCGGAGATCTTGTTGTACATATCCAAAGGTTCAATCAGGTGTGTTCTGAGGTGATGAGTTTGGATGTGAAGATCGACGATGAGGATCGGGCATTGCAGCTATTATGTTCTCCCCCAAGTTTGTATGATGGTCTCATAACAACTCTAGTTTATGGAAAGGAGACCCTAAACTATGAAGAGGTTGTTGGTGTGCTCAGATCAAATGAGCAAATGAAGAAGATCTGCAAGGGAGACCCTAGGTCTGAGATCTTGGCTGTGAATGAAAGATAGGGAAGATCAAAGAAGAAGACAAGAAAAAAATCCAAGGGTAGGTCATAGTCTCACGATCAGAGGAAGATGATATTGAAATGTTATAAATGTCATCAGCCTGGACACCTGAGGAGAAATTATCCTCTTTTAAGATCAGAAAAAGAGAAGGCTAGCAAGAAAGATGATACAGCTTCTATGGGTAGTGGAGAAGACCTGTTAGTTGTACCAGATAGATCCATAGAGTGCGATACTATGTGGATATTAGATTCAGCATGCTCGCACCACTATACTTCTCATCGAGAGTGGTTTGTTACCTACCAGAAGGCCAATGATGGAAGTGTCAGCCTTGGAGATGATCATTCATGCAAAGTAGCTAGAATTGGCTCTATCAAGGTGAGGATATATGATGAAATCATTCATACATTATCAAATGTTAGGTATGTACCGGAGTTGAAAATGAATTTGATTTCTTTGGGCTACTTGGAGGAGCAGGTTTATTCTTTTAGTGGCTAGGCTGGGAGTGGATGTCTGAAAATTTTCAAGAAAACTTTGGTGGTGATGAGAGATAGAAGACTAAGCAACAATCTTTACAGAATGGAAGGCTCAGTGGTAAATGATAATGCAGAGGTGCTAGCAGTGGCATAGGAGGAGTAGATTTTATATCGGCTGTGGTACTATCGGATGGGTCATATGAGTGATCGTGGGCTCACAGAACTAAGCAGAAGACGTATGATCCCAGCCCTGAAGAAGGAGGGCATAGATCTTTGTAAGCCATGTATCTTTGGCAAAAAGCATAGGATGAAGTTTGCCAGAAGTACCAAGCACAGCGAAGTAGTGCTGGATTTAGTGCACTCGGATGTGTGGGGACCAACTTCTGTATCAGCTAGAGGTGGGGTAAAATACTTTATTACTTTCATTGATGATTTCTCAAGGAAGGTATGGGTTTATCTTATTAGAAAAAAATCAGAGGTGTTTGCCTGGTTCAGAGCTTGGAGAGCTGAAGTAGAAGAGTCAGAAAGATAGGTAAAGTGTCTGAGGTTGGACAATGAAGGATAGTATACTAGCCTGATGTTCAGGAGGTACTGCGAGGAAAATGGCATCAAACACCATTACACGGTGAGGATGACTCTCCAGCAAAATGGTGTCATGGAAAGGATGAACCGGACACTGACCGAGAAGGCAAGGAGTTTGAGACTGCAGAAATCACTCCCAAAGTCCTTTTGGGGTGATCCTCAAACTTTTTCTTATTTTCTTATGAATAGGTCCCCTCATTATAAGCTGAATGGAGGCATTCCAGAAAGGGTCTGGAGTGGAAAGAACGTGGATCTTAACCACTTGAAAGTCTTCCGTTGCACAGCCTATGCACATGTGGAGGCAACCGAGAGGAGCAAATTGGATCTAAAATCATGAAATTCATAGGGTATCCACAAGGAGTCAAGGGATACCTGCTGTGGAAGTCCCAGGCACAGAAGTCAGTGATCAGTAGAGATGTTGTCTTTGATGAGAAGAGCATCTTAAGGAGGTCTGGAATAGATGGAACTGGAAAAATAAAGGTGAACAACGGTGGCCAGTCAGAGAATGATGACATGCAGGTTACATCCACTTACAGGAGTGTTCCTATTAAGATGGAGCTGAGCAGAAAAGTATTGTCTCAAATTGAAAATCAGCATGGAGGGCTGATAGTTCAGACGAATATGTAGGAGCAACCACAGATATCAGGCAGAGATGTGCCAGTGGGAGTGGCTTTGCACAAGCTCCAGTATACTATTAGGAGACCGATCAAATATGGTATTGATGAGGTTATCTCCTATGCACTCATCACTGCTAATGGAGATCTAGAGAATTATGCAGAGGTCATGGAGAGTGAGGATTATGATTCATGGATGTAGGCCATGATGGAGGAGATGGAATCACTTGAGAAGAATCAGACATGGCAGCTGGTGGATCTTCCAGAGGGTGGTTGATCTATTGGCTCAAAGTGGGTGTTCACAAAGAAAGAAGCACCTTCAGAATAAGGTGGAGTCAGATTCAAAGCAAAACTGGTAGTAAAGGGATACTCACAAAGAAAAAAAATTGACTACATAAAAATTTTCTTTTCTGTGGTGCGTCATACATCTATTGGAGTTTTTTTGTTGCTGTTGGCATAGCAGAACATGGAATTGGAATAGATGGATGTGAAGATGGCCTTCCTAAAGGAGAAAAATCTATTTCTCAAGTTAGATTCATTCAAATCTGATTTGACCAAGCAAAATATTTCAAAAGTTTTTCTCTTAGATCTAAATTAGATCTGATACTTTTCAGATCTGATTTGATGGATCTAATAAAATAAATTTAATTTAATTTAATTTATACCTTATTCTTGGATAATCCTATTACCCTATGATGATCTTGCTGATTGCTTGAGATTTTGGATGTAGCCACACAATCGCCTGGCCTCTATCGGTATCCACTCGGGTAGGATTTGGATATCTCCTCTTTCTCAATCTTTTCTTTAAAGATCAGATCTGGATCTGATCTTGAATCTCTTCAAAATAACTTTTGAAGATCCGATATTGTCTCTTGCAGTAGTGCTACCTTCTTCCTTCCTTGTCACTTTTCTCTTGCTTGGATCGCACCAAACTGAAGCCCAAAGCCTCTTGGGCATGGAGAGGAGAGAGAGGATTAGAGGTAGGCATGGAGGAGAGAGGGAGATGGCTATGTGGCATGGGCAAGGGGAGAACCTCTCTAAACCTAGGCGCAGAGAGGGTTTATATAGATCCTGCTGCACCATGCAGTGCCACATCATCCCCGGCTAATCACATCTCTTCATGCAATCATATCTAAATTTGATTAGTGGGATGACATCACCTAATCCAATCAGATCCCTCTCCAACATCAATAGGTGGTGCCAAGACTGGTCAAAGTAGAGTCTTAGGCGCCACCTAAGTTTATTCCATGAAGCAACCTGGAGTCCCACCTGTATGGGACTCCAGGCGTCATTATCCTTAGGCGCATGCCTCTCTAGGTGTGCACCCCCTCCTTTCCTCTTTCTAGCAGGGGGACAAACCTCTATCTACTCTCCTATGGGTGCATGATACATGGGCAGATGTTTAAGTGTCAAAGGTCAATGTTTGACCAAAGTCAAAAGATAAGAATTAGCAGATGATGAAAAATGGTAGGTGTTGTCTCAAATTTATTCATAAATTAAGACAACTTTTTTTTAACTTGGATAAGCTCCTGTTAAACCATGTAAAGGTACCTGAGTGAGTCTGAACACATTTGGCTCAGTTGAAACAATATTTAATGATTGTTGAAGGAGAACTTTAGGCTTAATCATATGCTAGCATGATTTTCTTGAATCTAATTGAATCTAATTCAAATCAATTGAACTGGGTTAGTCCAATTGATGATATCGAGATTCAAACCCTTGATTGTGTGATCCAATTAGGTTCAATTCTGTATGGTAATGAGATATGTGACGATTTCTATCATCGACATCATTGAAATACCTTCCAATGGATCAGAACTTTTCTTATTCAAACAACTAGAATGATCGATCATCCAAATCATTCTAATTGCTCCCAAAATCCTCTAGTGACACCTAGTAGTATATGGTGGCAATCCATCAGAACTAAAAATGAACCTCTCGGTGCAGTTACATGTGTGATTAAGTTCTTCTATCTTGAGTCTCGATTGATTTGGGGTTAAGGTGAACTCGTCAAATCCTAATTCTTATCATATGAATTAATCATTCAATTCAAGTCCGATGTGAAAATCTTAATAGAAACTCTTTCCATCATTTCACTCTACAATGGCCATGAGCTTGTGGACTTGATTCTCATGATCATCATTGGACTGCTCCTCATGTACCGAGGTAGATAGATTCCCTCTGGGTGCAATCTAATTTCTACAATGAACATACTATAGCCAACATACACCTCAAGATTCTAGATGGCTAGGAGATCGAGTCATGGTATAGTCAAACTATAACACCCTCAAGGTGAACTATCGATGCACCTCAGGTCAAAGAACTAGACACACCACTGCATCTTTGAGCCAGTCATTGACGAGAAGATAGACTTCCTAATGACTGCTCGAGGTGGTCATGCTCAGTGCCCTCATTCTCTAACGAGTACCTATACTTTTGCTCTGGTGTCTTTACACCATAGACTCAAGACTCATCGACTATAGAAAAGCGATTGTACACCAACCTTCTGGATCAATCACCATCCTCAAGATGATCCTACGATCAGAAGCACTTAATGAGTTAATAATGAAAATTCATGTCTTAAATTTTCAACTCTTGAAAATAAGAATTATTATTTCCATTAACTCAAGAAATGTATCATAGACACTAAATACACATTATGATAGAAAATAATTTATTTTATTATTTATAGTTAAAATTATAATTTTGCCCTTAGAAATGTATAACAAGTGTTAGCCAATTTTGGCTTCTAGGACACACATATCTAACAAACTTCCACTTGACCAAAAGCCAATTGGCTATAAATCTAAGTCCCATCTTCTTAAGGTGGGCTTCGATCTTCTGTTGGCCCAATGACTTTATGAGTGGGTCTGCCGCATTATCTGTAGAGTCGACTCTCTTGACCTTGATGTAACCATTCTCGAAGTAATCATGGATGAGGTGGTATCGCCGCTCGATGTGCTTGAATTTTTAGTGAGACCTCAACTCCTTAGCAAGGGCTATGGTGCCATTGTTGTTGCAGTATAGAGGAATGGTATCTGATGGCATCACTTTGATCTCTGCAGCAAACTTCTTATACCAGAATGCCTCCTTCGTAGCTTCTGACGTAGCGATGTATTCTGCTTTCATGTTGGAATCTGCTATCACTATCTACTTGAAACTGTTCTAACTGATAGCTCCACCATTACACACAAACTGACTTTCAGATGTCGACTTTTGATCATCTACATCGATCATAAAATTCGAGTCTGTATACCCCTAGACTTGGAGTTCTCAATTATCAAAAACCAACAATATATCCCCAGTTCTTCTCAAGTACTTAAGGATATATTTCATAGAAGTCCGATGTTCTTCATCAGGATTCGACTAATATATGCTCGTGACACTCACAGCATGGACTATATCAGGACGTGTACATAATATGGCATACATGAGGCTTCCTATTGCTGAAGCATAAGGGATCTTGCTCATGCATTCTATCTCCTCAAGTGTGTTAGGGCACATCTTCTTGGAGAGATGAATGCCATGTCTGAAGGGTACTAATCCTCTCTTAGAGCTTTCCATGCTAAACCTCTTTAGCACTTCCTCTATATACATCTTCTATGAAAGTCCTAGCATCCTTTCGGTCTATCTCTATAGACTTTGATTCTAAGAATAAAGGATGCTTCTTCTAGGTCTTTCATGGAGAATTTCTTAGATAACCACATTTTAACCATGATCAACATAGGAATATCATTTCCAATAAGGAGGATATCATCCACGTACAACTCGAGGAAGATAATAGTGCTCCCACTAACCTTTCTGAAAATACATGGTTCTTCCTCATTCTTGATGAAATCAAATAATTAGATCACATCATTAAAATGAGTATTCTAACTCTGAGATGCTTGCTTACGTCCATATATGGACCTTTGCAGCTTGCATACCTTGTGATTGGCATCACTAGATGTGAAACCTAGTGGCTGTTCCATACAGATATCTTCCTCAAGGTATCAATTTAAGAACATCATTTTCACATCCATTTGCCATATTTCATAATCGAAATAGGCTGCAATAGCATGCAATGTGCGGATGGATTTTAGCATAGCTACTGGCGAAAAGGTATCCTGATAGTCAATGCCTTCACATTGACTATACCCTTTTGCCACTAATCTAGCTTTGAATGTCTCTACATTCCCATCTGCACCAATCTTTCTCTTGTGGATCCATTTACATCCAATAGATACTATACCTTTTAGTGGATCTACCAAGGTCCAAACTTGGTTTGAGTGCATCGAGTCAATTTCTGACTTCATTGCCTCTAACCATTTCTCGAAGTTGATATCTGATATCGCTTCATCATAGATTTTGGGATCATCACCATGAATCCCAATACCTACGAGGAACATTTTCTCTACCTCCACTTAAATAGTACCTAAGTACCTCTTAGGAGGATGGAAAATCCTTTTCAATCTATGAGGTGGAGAAAGTAGTGATTGTATTGGCTCAACTTGATTTGGTTCCATTTGGTCCTTTGCTCGTTGCTCTTGTGAGACTTTCTCCTTGAGCTTGATCTAATTTTCAATGCTGCTATCTTGAATAAATTGATTTTCAAGAAAGATGGCATGTCGACTCATAATCTCATTGTGATCTTCTGAAATGTAGAAATAATATTCTAATGACTCTTTAAATATCCTGTAAATCGACCTCTAAAGGACCTATAGTCTAACTTATTCGCTTATTGTCTTTTGACATGAACCGAACAATTTTAAATTCTGAGATGACTTAGACGTGGTTTCTTACCATGCCATATCTCATACGGTGTGGTAGAATGATTTTAGAAGAAACCCTATTTAGTAAGTACATTGCAGTTAACAAACAATGTTCCTAAAGAAAATTAGGGAGGTCTGTGAAGCTCATCATGGATCGGACCATATCTATATAGTCCGATTCCTCCATTCTGAAATTCCATTGAGTTGACGTATTCTAGGTGGAGTCCATTGAGAGACTATGCCTTTTTCTTTGATATGGTCCAGAAATTCCCGACTAAGGTATTCACCTCCTCGATCTGATCGAAGAATCTTGATGGGTTTTTCAGTTTACTTTTCTACTTCATGTCTGAATTTCTTCAGACTTTTGTCTTATAAGATACACATACCCATATCGAGATAAATCATCGATAAAGGTTTTGAAGTAGACAAAGTTTTCTCTAGTTGGCACATCAAATGGGCTGCACACATCAGTATGTACTAGGGCAAGAAGATTCATGGCCCTTTTCCCATGTCCTACAAAAGGGAGCTTAGTCATTTTGCCATGAAGACAAGATTCATAAATTGGATATGACTCGAAAGTCAACTGACTCAATATCTCGATTTTCTCTAATTTGTTAACCCTATCTTTTGCTATATGACCTAATCATAGGTGCCATAGATACCTATCATTTAGACTATTCTTAGGTTATTTTATTTTTTTGGCATTCACATTTTGCTCGATGTTAAAAATAGATACATCAATATGTAATTGGAAAAAATTGTTAATTAGAAAATCACTTACAATTTTATTTCTTTTATAAAGAATATTACAATGATTCTTATGAAAACTAATTACATAGCCTTCTTGTGCTAAACATGAAACAAAAATCAAATTTCTTTTTGTTGTAGGCACAAAATAACAATCCTTTAAAACTAAGTCTAAACCAGATGGTAGTCGAAGAGGGTATGTTCCCACGGCCACAACAATAACTCTTGCTCCATTTTTTATGCGTAGGATCTTCTCACCATCCCTTAGCCTCCTGCTATCATCAACATCCTGCATGAAAGTGCAAAATGACCACTAGAATCAGAGTCAAGCATCCAATTGGATGCAGAAGAAACCATAAGATTAGACTCAATAACGAGCATACCTCTAGAAGGACCACCCTCATTCTTCAGGGTGGCCAGGTAAGTAGGACAGCTCTACTTTCAGTAGCTGTTAGTGTTGCAATGAAAATACTTTCCTTTGTAAGCGACCTTCTTCTTCAGCTTTGCCTTTTTCTTCTTTCCTCCTTCCACCTTTTGCCTTTTCATAGACTTTTTCTTCTTTCCAAAAGACTTTCTCTTAGAAGAAGTCTATTCTATAGCAAGCACTGAGCCTCTAGAATCTTTCATAGAATGCTCAGCAGTAACCTACATGTTCATAAGCTCGACCAGAGAATTTTGAAGTTTATGCATATGGTAGTTCATGATGAACTACCCATATGCATTAGTCAAGGATTGCAGAATTATATCATTCTACAGATCCAGGTCCAACTTCACACCGAGCTTCTCAAGCTCTTCCAAATCCTTGATTATCATTAGACAATGATCTTGGACTGACTGTCCATCATGCATTTTAGTCTCAAACAATCATTTAGTGACTTGATACTTGGCTGTGTGACTCTATTCATCAAACATCTCTTGTAGGCGAGTCAATATTTGGCGGACAGTCTTGATATCTTCATGTTGGCACTGAAGCTCATCAGACATTGAGCCCAACATGTAGTATCTAGCATTGTTATCTTCGTCCGTCCACTTATCAAGAGACGCTCTCTATTCAGTAAATGGACGAGCTGGTAAGGTGGGATGTTCCTGATCCAATACATGAGTTAACTTCTCAGAACCCAAAATAATTTTGATGTTTTGGAGCCAATCCTTATAATTGAGTTCGGTCAGTCTATGGGTGTCTAGGATACGTGCTAGTGGGTTGGATGCAGACATTTCTCTATAGAGAGTTAAAGTTTCTAGTTAGATATTGTAATTAAGACTTGATCAATTTATTTAGGAGTTTTATTTTTAAACAAATTAGCTTCCACTATTAACTTGGATCCCTACACTCCCTCTATAGAGATGTAAAAATCTCCACGATTAATAATTTTTAGTGGATGGTGCAGTCCCACCAACTGACTCATCACCTCACCTAATAGTTATTGATGACGGATTAGCCAATGAGGGAACAACTCTTGTTCAATGATTCTCTAATCATGGTACACCCAAATTTGATCTCTAATTCATGAATCTCACTGTGTCCAAAATATTGATCCACCCCTTAGTTAAGTCAGACGCACCATTTGCACAGATTGGATTCCTGATTAAGTCTCTTATCGTATCCAAAATATTGAGCCCAATCCATCCTCCAGCCCATAGCATCCAATGCCTAATAGACATGGTTGCATCTTTCCAGTGCAATTGAACCACTGTAACCAGTGAAGAATAATCAACCTCGGGAAGAGCCCATACATCTACAATGATGGAAGATCTTAGACTTAATCTTTTCTTAGGAAGATTTGATTTAGGTCTCATTAAACTAGACTTGACATAGTCATAAAAATTATGACTAACCTGTGGCATGGGTTAGCTCAGATTATTGACCAACTCAGATTCAAACTGAGCCAACAAATATGGCCAAGTAAATAAGATCGGTGGAAGGGATATGCCGTTAACTCGAGAAGAACACATTCGAGTCGAGTAGCTTCCAATTAAAAACTAGTCGGTCGTATTTACCAAACTTACCTTAGACACCAAATTATTGAGCCAGAACTAATGGGGTTAGCCTACAATCCAGACTCTAATGATTGAGCCTAATTAGGTCATAGCTTGATCGATTACTCATATGATTCGATCTTGAACCAGACTTAATCCTATTAGGCTAGTCAATTTAAGCACTCTTGATCCCATCTAACCAACTCTTGATTTGGTTTGATCAACCGCTTAGACCTAATTGAGCTACCCAACCCAAACCCAATTTTATGAATATGTCTTAAATCTAAAAAGTTTTAATTTTTAGACTTAACATATTTTATAATCTTAATTTTTAATTAAGTTTAGGATTCATAAAGAAAATATATAAATAAAATTCTAGGGTTTTAGGATCTAGGATTTTGCATAAAATAAGTTTTTGGATTTGTGATTAAGGATGAATGCACAGCACCCCTACACATCACAAGAACACCCCATGGTAGGATAGGGCATTTAAATCCTATTTTGTTCTTATAACTGGACCGCCAAGGGAAATTCCTTAATCAAAAATATAAAAACTATAAAACTAGTTAGATCTACATCATATATCTCATATATAAAATTGATCTAACTATAAACATATTTTGCATACATCTCATGTATCATATCATGTATATTTTTTAGATCTAAATTATCTCATAATCATCTAAAAAATCAAATTTAAATTGATCTTATCAAAATAAATTCTATACTATATAATTATGTAGAACTATTCTACAACTAGTCTAAACATGCATTCATCATATCTCATATGAACAAAAATTAAATAACTTTATTTTCTATTTTTTGATCTTATTATAATATTTATAATATCAAAAAATAATAGATAAATTAATCTAAAAATTATAAATTAATCAAATTAAATTATAATCATGCAAGACTATACATAGAACTATTCTATTCTACAACTAGTCATGTATCTTGTAGAACTTAGATCTAAATTATTTAATTTTTAATTTTTCTAATTTTAGATCTAATAATATCTCATGTGACATCTAAAATCATATAATTATTAGATTAAAATTAAATTCAAATCAGATCTAAATTATTTATATAAATCTGGCTCTGAAACCAGTTGAAGGTGAAAAACCTGTTTCCTAGATTAGGTTCGTTCAAATCTGATTTGATCAAGAAAAATATTTTAAATTTTTTTTTAGATCTAAATTAGATCTAATACTTTTTACATCTTACTTGATGGATCTAATAAAATAAAATAAAATAAAATAAATCAAATTAAATTTATTCCTTATTCTTGGATAATCCTATTATCCTATGATGATCCTGCTGATTGCCTAAGGTTTTGGATGTAGCCATGCAATCATCTAGCCTCTATCGATATCCACTCAAGCCAGATTTGGATATCTCCTCTTTCTCAATCTTTTCTCCAATGATCAAATCTGGATCTGATCTTGATGGTCTTCAACATAACTTTTGAAGATTCGATGTCATCTCTTGCAGTAGTGCTATCTTCTTCCTTTCTTGTCACCTTTCTCTTGCCTGGATCGCACCAAACTGAAGCCCAAAGCCCCTTAGGCATGGAGAGGAGAGAGAAGATTAGAGGTAGGCATGGAAGAGAGAGGGAGATGGCTATGTGGCATGGGCAAAGGGAGAACCTCTCTAAACCTAGGCGCAGATAGGATTTATATAGACCCTACTGCGCCATGCAATGCCACATCATCCTGGCCAATCACATCTCTTTATGCAATCAGATCTAAATTTGATTGATGGGATGACATCACCTAATCCAATCAGATGAGAGCCCCTCTCCAACATACTTAGGTGGTGCTAAGATTGGTCAAAGTAGAGTCTTAGGTGCCACCTAAGTTTGTTGCATGAAGCAACCTAGAGTCCCATTTGTATGGGACTCTAGGCGTCATTATCCTTGGATGCATGCCTCCCAAGGCATACACCTCCTTCTTTTCTCTTTCTAGTATGGGGACAAACCCCCATCTGCTTTTGTATAGATGCATGACACATGGGCAGATGTCTAAGTGTCAAAGATCAATATTTGACCAAAGTCAAAAGACAAGAATTAGTAGGTGATAGAAAATGATAGGTATTGTCTCAAATTTACCTCATAAATTAAGATAATCCTTTTTTGACCTGGACAAGCTTCAGTCAAATCAAGTAAAGGTATCTAAGTGAGCCCAAACATATTTGGCTCAGTTGAGATACCATTTAATGATTGTTGAAGAAGAACTTTAGGCTCAATTGTATGCTAGCATGATTTTCTTGAACCTAATTGAATCTAATTCAAATCAATTAAACTAGGCTAGTCTAATTAATAATATTCAGATCCAAACCCATATTTGTATGACCCAATTAAGTTCAATTCTATTGGTAATGAGATATGTCACGATCTCTATCATCGACACCATTGAAACACCTTCCAATGGATCAGAACTTTTTTGATTCAGACAACTAGAATGATCAATCATCCAAATCATTCTAATTGCTTTCAAAATCCATCAGTGACATCTAGCAATATATGGTGGCAACCCATTAGAACTAAAAATAAACCTCTCGGTGCAGTTACATGTATGATTAAGTTCTTCTATCTTGAGCCTCGATCGATTTAGGATTAAGGTGGACTCATCAAACCCTAATTTTCATTATATGAATTAATCATTCGATTCAAGTCCGATGCGAAAATCTTAATAGAAACTCTTTCTATCATTTAACTCTACTATGACCATGGGCTTATGGACTTGATTCTCATGATCATCATAGGATTGCTCCTCATCTACCGACGTAGATAAATTTTCTCTTGGTGCAATCCAATTCCTACAATGAACATGCTATAGCCAACATACACCTCAGGATTTTAGATGGCTAGGAGACTGAGTCATGGTATAGTCAAACTATAACACCCTCAAGGTGAACTGCCGATGCACCTTAGGTCAAAGAACCAAACATACCACTGCAGCTTCGAGCCAATCATTGACGAGAAGGTAGACTTCCTAATGACATTTCGAGATGGTCATGCTCAGTGCCCACGTTCTCTAACGAGTACCTATACTTTTACTCTGATATCTCTACACCGTAGACTCAAGACTCATCTACTATAAAGAAGTGATTATACACTAAACTTTCGGATCAATCACCATCCTATGATGATCCTATGATCGAAAGCATTTTATGAGTTAATAATGAAAATTTATGTCTTAAATTTTCAACTCTTGAAAATAAGAATTATCATTGCCATTAACTCAAATGATGTATCACAGACACTAAATATACAGTATGATAGAAAATAACCCATTTTATTATTTATAGTAAAAATTATAATTTTGTCCTTAGAAATGTATAATAAGTGCTAGCCAAGTTTGGCTTCTAGGGCATACATATCTAACACTTCCTTCATGGGACTTTGGAGGAAAGAATCTACATGAAGTAGCTAGATGGATTCATGGAGATGCGATAGGAATAAAAGGTGTGTTTACCCAGGAAGTCTTTGTATGGCTTGAAACAATCCACTCGTCAGTGGTATCAAAGGTTTGATAGCTTTTTCTTGAGCCTAGGTTTCAACAGATGTGAACATGATTGTTGTGTCTATATCAAGAATGTAGATGAGAAGGATGCCCTGTACCTATTATTGTATATAGATGATATACTCATAGCCAGTAGAAGCATGGATGCTATGAAATGGTTGAAAAGAGCATTATCATCTGAATTTAAGATGAAAGATTTGGGTCCAGCTGAAAAAATCCTTGGAATGGAGATTTGCAGAGATAGGTGCAAAGGAGTGCTCCATTTGTCATAAGAAAAGTATGTCCAGAAGATTTTGGAGAGGTTTGGGATGGAGAAGGCCAAACCTGCAGAGATGCCATTGCCAAGCCATATGTCCAAAAGAGGAGAGAGAGTACATGAAATGAGTCTCTTTTGTAAATGCTATAGGTAGTGTGATGTATACTATGGTGTGCTGTAGACTAGATATAGCACATACTGTGAGCACGGTTAGTAGATACATGGCTAACCCTGGGAAGGAGCACTGAAAAGCATTGAAATGGATATTGAGATATCCGCATGGAACAAGGGATTATGGTTTGGTGTTTGGTGGGCAAACGAAAGAATTTGGAGAATAATCTATGAAGATGCATGAAGGTTCAGGTCCTCTGGAAGGGTTTGTTGATATAAATTATACTGGTGATCATGATATAAGGAGGTCTACTACTGGATACCTCTTCTACGTATATGGTGGATCGGTGTCTTGATGATCAATCCTTCAGCCAATCATGGCCTTGTCTACCATAGAGGTTGAGTACATTGGGATAATGGAGGCAACAATGGAAGTCCTTTAGCTTAGGAGGCTTATTGATGAGTTGGGGGAGTAGAGCAAGGTTACACTATTCCGTGATAGTTAGAGTGCTCTATTATTGGCATAGAACCCAGTCTATCATGCAAGCACAAAGCATATAGACGTGAGGTACCATAGGATCAGAGAGCTGATGGAGGAAGATGAAGTTGAACTAATAAAGGTCCATACCAAAGAGAATCAGTCTGATGCAGTCACGAAGGTACTCCCCAGAGATAGCTTTTAGAGATGTGTGGCACGAATGGATCTGTTGAGAAGAGATGAGTTCACAAGGACTTGGAAGCACCAAGATGGAGAATGTGAGCTCAGAAGTGGCACACCCAAGTCTTGGAAACATGAGGAGCCAGGTCATGGGAAGATGGGAGCGAGCTGAAAGAAGAATCAGTCTTAATAGTAAAGTTCAAAAATTGGGCTGGGCCGGCTCACTCTGAGACTGAGCCGTCTCAATTGGGAACTGGGTCGGCTAGGTCTCAAAGAAATATCCAGACAAAAAGCAGCATTTTTGAGCTATTGGCATGGTACATAATTGGATTGGCTCATTATAGGACTGAGCCGACCCAGTCGTGGGTTAGTCGGCTCCATCTGAAACTAGAATAAAAGCTCTTTTCTTCCAGAATAAAAGCTTTTTTTATGCTGAATAAAAGCTCTTTCCTTCTAGAAATCTCTTGTTCTCTTCTTCTCTATTTCTTGATTTATTTGATCATGCTTCTGCAGAGATCTCTAAGAAGTACTTTCTTGATTGCTTGGCTAATCACTGGTGGCCACGTCAATCCATGTGGGAAGAGCGCATATTCCCAACACCATCCATGCTTGGTAGCAGGTTGTGTGAGGATTGACGGTGCTCCCAAGCCTTGAGTGGCCATGGGAGGAGACAGGATGTTGGCTTCAGTGATTTTAGGGGCTTGGTTGGTGCTTCGAAGATCTGAGATTCAAAATGGAGTAAGAAACCAAAGTTGGAGAATCAAGACTGTGGAAAGGGTTATTTCTGTAGGTTAGCCAACTCAGTCTGAAAATTGGATTGGCTAAGTCTCAGAGGTCAGGCCAAATAGAGAGGAATGCATTTGGGACTATAGCATGGAATGCAACTGGGTTGGCTCAGTCTAAAACTGAGCCGACCCAGTCTCAGGTTAGCCTGCTTGGTGCTGAGACTGAGCCGGCTCAGTCCACGAGTAGAGCTATGTGAAGGTCTATTTGGATTTAGGATAGGAACTTATCCTAGGGGTCTTAAGGCCTGGTTTGAGAGATCTTAAGGGGGCTAACTCATGTATGGTTTGGGCTTAGATCCATAGGATGAGAGCATGGGAGACATTGGTGCACATGGGCTTGATGAGTGCTTTCATGTATTGGGTTAGCTAAGGGAGTTTTTGATTGGGCCTAATGGCTATTTATAAATTCATAGGTTGTATTAGGATTTTAAAAGGTGCAAGTAATACAAATCTTTTCTCCCTTCAACCTCTCTTCTCTCTTCTCTCTAGAGTAGTTACCCTAGGTTCCTGAAGAAGCCCTAGAGAGAGGGGGCACCTCCCTCAAGCCCAAGGAGGGTGGTGCCCCAGCATAGATCTAGGTGATGGATCTATGATACCCTACCTTAAAGAACATCAAAGATCTCCTATGGTCTATGCTAAAGGTCAGGGGCTGCCATAATATGGCATCAGAGCTAGGTGATGCCAAGACAATGTGCCAACAATTGGTATCAGAGCGATACCAGGATCCAATAATTAGTATCAGAGCTTGATGGTGTGTGGAAGCGAAGGAGAAGTCATACAAGATGAAATCAGAAATCTACACGAGTATTCCATGGTATGTCTCAGATCTACTTTTGTTATTATTATGGTTTGTTCAACCAGGAGTAGTGGGTTGCATGTGGAGGCTAAGAAGATTAACAGAAAGGATTTTTTCTGGGGTTGAAGGTTTTGGTTCATGATTTACTGATCGGTCTTGGTGAAAAAATTGAGATGTATGACTGTAAATAAGGTAGGGAGCACTGGAGTGCTGCAGTTGTGCTTTCTTGGAGATGCAGGATTGAGAGAGGCTCAGTGATGCAGCAGTCGAGAAAGGTATCTCAGTAGAAAGCATTAGGGTTCTCTAGAAAGATGGATAGTGGGGGGTTATTGAAGAGAAGTTTTCCAAGGGATAATGGTTGAAGGAAGGCTGAAGAAGTGACTATACGTCCTTGGATTGTAGGAAGATGGGGAAGTTGTCGAAGATTTATTCAGCGGTTCGATCAAAGCATGGATTAGCAGAGCCTTGGGGATGATAGAGATGGATGATCTATGGAGGTCCAGTAGGTTAGGGTTGGGCAGCTATAGAGCGGTGTAGAGATGAGTCAGGGAGCACTAGAGTGTTGCTGGAGCGCTACCCTGGAGGCACAGGGGCTGAGAGAGGCTCGATGGTGCAGCAGTCGAAGGAGGTATTTTAGTAGAAAGTGTCGGAGGCATCTTAGCAAGACTGAGAGTAAGTCTTAGAGAGAGCCAAGAATTCTCAGAGAGTGCTAGGAGGTCTCAAGCAGTCGGAAGTGTCCTGGATCAGGTTTCTTCTATAGGAGCAGCAGGAAGAGTTGTAGTTCAATGGAGGATGGTTTGTGTACAGCAAGAAAGGATCCGAATACCTATGACGAGATAGTGTCGAGACAAGTTAGGAAGTACTAAAGTGTTATAGTAGTGCATTCCTAGAGACATGGGGCTGAGAGAGGCTCGACGGTGCAGCAGCCAAGGAAGGTATCTTAGTAGAGATTGTCAGGATGCATCTTAGGGAGACTGGGAGCAGGTCTTAATGAGAGCCATGCAATCTCTAAATCCTCAGGATAAGGTAGGTGGGTCTGAGCCCAAAGATAGGATTTGAGCTGTAGTTCTTTCGGGCGCAACTGAAGTGATAGTTGGTATAGGGGCAGAAGAAGAGAAGGCTAGGGTGGAATTTCCTAGGGTTCGGTCACTGGATTCAGAAGAGTTGGATGAGCTCTTAGATTTTGGAGGTGCCTGCAGGTTGTGGAGGTATCCGAGATGGCTTCGAATAGGGCCGCAGAGTGCAGAGGGTTTGAAGGGGCAGCGATGGTGCTCGAGGCGCAGTGGCAGGCTCAGCAGTGCAGCATTGAGTGGTTGACCTCAAGGGACTCGATGATAGAGTCGACTTCTGCGGCATCAGGTATACTTTGGATATAGGTGGAGCTTCGAAGTGGTGGCTTCACAAGTGGAGAGAAAATATGGCATTAGTTCAGAGCTGAGGATCAGCACCGATGATGCATAGTTCCTGATGGAGCAGCATGTGCAGATGGATAGGCATAGCTCTGAGGAGATCGTGTCAGGTGGTACAGCATGTTCCGATGCAGAAATATTATAGGTTCTCCTAGAAAGTCTAGAGAAAGTGATGTAGCTGCTAAGCAGAAGGGATCCTATAATTTTAGGATGGTGCCAAGAAGCAAGCATAGGTCTTCAACGGAGGAGGTGGTCATCCCAAAGATCTTAAAGTTGCACAATAGCTGAAGAGGATTGGAGGAGGCAATATTTGCATGGTGCTACTAGGGTGCGCATCGACAGCTGGATCGTACAGGAGTGCATTACCGATGGGTTTCCCAAGGCTTGGGGCACCAAAGTAGCGATTGTGAGGATTGATGGTGCTCCCATGTCTTGGGAGGCCATGGGAGGAGCCAAAGTGTTGGCTTTAGGGATTCCAGGGGTTTGGTTGATGCTTCGGATGAAGGAAAAATTTATTTTCCTGGCATAGGATTGTTCAGATCTGATTGAATTTGAAGAAATATTTTAAAAAAAATTTTCTAAAATTCTAATCAGATCTAAGAGTTCTCGGATCTAATCATAGAGATTTGATATTAAAAGTTAAAAATAAAAATTAAATTAGATTTAATTTTAAGTACTTGATTTGGTAATCAATTATCCTGCGACGATCCTATTGATTCTTGAGATTCTGAAAGGAGCCATGCATGTGCCTAGCCTCTACTGATATCCACTTAGGTAAGATCTAAACATCTTCTTATCATGAATCTCTCCTCCAAAAATCAGATCTGGATCTGATTTAAAAAGCCATTAAAATGACTTCTGAGGGCAGCTTGTTCGTCTCACGAACACCATCGCGTAGATGCTTAATCGTGTGCCAAAAAATCTTGGACCTTCAACTCAGATTTGTGCCTAACCTTTTAGACATATAGAAGAGAGGGAGAGAGAGGATAGAGGGAGTGTGGATATCCAAGGGAAGGCTCCTTTGGGTGTGGAAAAAATAAATTACATCGAAGCAATTTTGTGAGAAGAGTTCTTATACAAGACATAGCGCCATAAAGAGTCCTTTTTTGACCAAAAACCATATTAATTTAACCATTGAGACTCTTGGACCTGATCTCCATGAAAATCCCCAGATGCCATCAGGTTTTGATGCCAAAAATCCATGTGGAAGGTGGCGGCATGAAAGGATAAGGAAGAGTCCATGTGCATCTAGGACTCTTTCCTCAAGAGTTTGATCCAAATCAAACTCTAACAAAACCTGGTCTAGCCACCTTCAAAAATCAAAAAATTTTTCAAACCCAAAGTATATCTCGTTTCCTATCATATATCAAAAAATTAGAACAAAATAAATTTTAGAAAAATTTGTAAAATTCTCTGATCACATAACCCTCAATTCTCTCAATTGGGTCAACTATTGACCCTAGTCCAATTACACTAGGATTGAATTTAATTTTCATAATTAACCTGATCTAGACTTATTCTAGTCAGATAAAAATAAAGTCATTCAAGATACGAAAATAAGTTAAATCAAATTTAACTTGATTGCGATGAATTAGAAAGATTACAGAATGAGAAAGTCAGGCTCAATCGTGTGCTAGCACCATTACCTTGAATCTGATTTGATCTAATCCAAATCAATCGAACTAGATTAGCTCAATTGATGACATCCAGACCCAAACCATGATTTGTGTGATCTAGTTAGATTCAATTCCATATGGTAATGAGATATGTCATGATCTCCATCATCGACATCATCGAAACACCTTTCGATGGATCAGAACTTTTCTAATTTATATAGTTAAAATAATTGATCATCAAAATCATTCAAATTGCTCCCAAAATCCACTAGTGACTCATAGCAGTATATGATTACAATCCATCAAAACTGAAAATGAATCTCTTAGTGCAGCTACCTGTGTGATTGGATTCTTCTATCTTAAGCCCCGATAAGATTAGGATTAAGGTGAACTCGTCAAACCCAATATCCATCATATAAATTAATCATTCAATTCGAGTCTTATGTAAAAATCTTTATAGAAACTCATTCTATCATCTACACTCTACCATGGCCATGGGCTTATGGACTCGATTCTCATGATCAGCATAGGACAACTCCTCATCTACCGAGATAAATAGATCCCTTATTGGTGCAATCCAATTCCTATAATGAACATACTATAGCCAACATACACCTCAGGATTTTGAATAGATAGGAGACCGAGCAATGGTGTAGTCAAACAACAACACTCCTAAGGTGAATTATCGATGCACCTTAGGTCAAAAAACCAGACACACTACTGCAATATCGAGCCAGTCGTCGATGAGAAGGTAGACTTCCTTATGAATGCTCGAGGTGGTCACGCTCAGTGTCCGCATTCTCTAACGAGTATTTGTACTCTCGCTCCAGTGTCTTCACACCATAGACTCAAGACTCATCTACTCAAAGAAAGCGATCATACACCAATCTTTCAGATCAATCACCATCCTCGTGATGATCCTACAATCGAGAGTAGTTTATGAGTTAATTATAAAAATTTATATCTTAAATTTTTAATTCTTTGAAAATATGAATTATTATTACCATTAACTCAAAGGATGTATCACATTCACTTTAAATACACACTATAATAGAAAATAATATTTCTATTAATTTATAGTCAAAATTATAAAATTATCCTTAGAAGTGTATTACAAGTGTTAGCCAATCTGGCTTCTAGGGTACATATCTAATATACTTTCACTTGACCTAAAGCCAATTGGCTATAAATATAAGTCCCATCTTCTCAAGGTGGGCTTTGATCTTTTGCTAGCCTAAAGGCTTCGTTAATGGATCTACCGCATTGTCCATGGAGTCGACTCTCTTGACCTCGACGTAACCCTTCTCGAGGTAATCGTGGATGAGGTGGAATCACCACTCGATGTGCTTGGATTTCTTATGAGACCTTGGCTCCTTAGCTAGGGCTATGGTACCATTATTATCATAGTACAGAGGGACGATATCACTCCAAGTTTTGTAGTGAACTTTTTGTACCAGAATGCCTCGTTTGTAGCTTTCGATATAGCGATGTACTCTGCTTCTATGGTGGAATCTGCTATCACAGTCTGCTTGAAACTCTTCCAGCTGATAGCACCACCATTAGACACAAACAGACTATCAGATGTCGACTTTCGATCATCTATATTAGACATAAAATCTGAGTATGTATAATCCTGGACCTAAAGTTCTCCATCACCAAAAATCAAGAACATATCCTTAGTCCTTCTCAAGTACTTAAGGATACATTTCACAGAAGTCCAGTGCTCTTCATCTGTATTCGACTGATATCTACTCATGATACTTATAATATTTGCAATATCAGGTTGTGTACATAGCACGGCATACATGAAGCTCCCTATTGTCGAAGCATAAGCGATCTTGCTCATGTGTTCAATCTCCTCAAGTGTGTTGGGCCACATCTTCTTGGAGAGATGAATGCCATGTCTAAAGGACACCAATCCCCTCTTAGAGTTTTTCATGCTAAACCTCTTTAGTACCTCCTCTATGTATATCTTCTGTAAGAGACCCAGCATCCTATTCGGTCTATCCTTATAGACCTTAATTCCTAGAATAAAGGATGCTTCTCCTAGGTCTTTCATAGAGAACTCTTTTGATAACCATATTTTAATTATGATCAACATGGAAATATCATTTCTAATAAGGAGGATGTCATCCACGTACAGTACGAGGAAGATAACAGTGCTTCCACTGACCTTTTTGAATACACACAATTCCTCCTCATTCTTGATGAATCCAAATGATTTAATCACATCATTGAAATGAGCATTCCAGCTTCGAGATGCTTGCTTTAGTCTATTAATGGATCTTTATAGCTTACAGATGTTGTGATCAGCATCACTAGATGTGAAACTTAGCGACTGTTTCATATATATCTTCCTCAAGATATCCATTTTAGAAGGCCATTTTTACGTCCATCTATCATATTTCATAATTGAAATAGGCTGCAATAGCAAGCAATGTACAGATGAATTTTAGCATGGCTATTGATTAGAAGGTATCCTGATAGTCAATGCCTTCGCACTGACTATACCCTTTCAGCACCAACCTAGCCTTGAATGTCTCTAAAGAGGAAATCCTGATTTTTTGGATCAGGTTCGTTCAGATCTGATCGGATCAAGAGAGATATTTCAAAAATTTCTCTTATATATCCATATCAGATCTGAGATGTTTTAGATCTAATTTTATAGATTTATCAAATAAAATAAAAATAAATTAAATCTAATTTAATTTCTATCTTGATGTTGGGTAATCAGATTATCCTTTGATGATCCTGCTAATTACCTGAGGTTCTGGATTGAGCCACGTAAGCACGTGGCCTCTATCGCTATCCACTCAGATAGGATCTAGAGATCTTCTCCTTCTCTATCACTTCTCCAAAAATTAGATTTGGATCTAATTTAGAAGATCTTCAAAACTTCTTTCGAAGATCTGCTGTCATCTCTACAGCAGTGCTGCCTTCTTCCTTTCTCGTCAGTTTTTTCTTGCCTGGATCGCACCAAACTGGAGCCCAACTTTCTTTGGGCATGCAGAGGAGAGAGAGGATTAAAAGATGGCATGGAGGAGGAAGAGGGGTAGCCTTGGGGCTTGGGCTAAGAGAGAACTCTTTAAAAGTTGGGTGCGGATAGGGTTTATATAGACCCTATTGCGCCATGCAGTGCCACATCATCCCGACCAATCATGTTGCTTTATGCAATCAGATCTAAATCTGATTAGTGGGATGACATCACCTGATCTAATTAGATCAGAGCCCTACTAATTCATCCTTAGATGGTGCCTAAGACTAGTCAAAGTCTATAGTTATGGGCCACCTAAGTAGAAACCAAGAAGCAACCTGGAGTCCCATTCGTATGGGACTCCAGTCAACCCTATCCATGGGCGCACGCCTCCCTAGGTGTGCACCCCCTCCTTTCCAAAATCTAGCAAGGGGACAAGCCCTTATCTACTCTCCAATAGGTGCATGACATATGGGCAGATGTCCAAGGGTCAAAGGTCAATGTTTAACTAAAGTCAAAAGACAAGAATTAGTAGGTGATGAAAAATAGCAGGTATTGTCTCAAATTTATCTCATAAATTAAGACAACCCTTTTCTAACCTGGACAAGCTCCAGTCAGACTAAGTAAAGGTACCTGAGCAAGCACAAACTCATTTGGTATAGTTGAGATAACTTTTAATGATAGTAGAAGGAGAACATTAGGTTCAATCGTGTGCTAGCACGATTTTCTTGAACCTAATTAAATCTAATTCAAATCAATTGAACTGAATTTATCCAATTGATGATATCCAGATCCAAATCTTTATTTGTGTGACCCAGTTAGGTTCAGTTCTATATAATAATGGGATATGTTGTGATCTCTATCATCGACATCTTCGAAACTCCTTTCGATGGATCAGAACTCTTCTGATTCAGACAACTAGAATGATCGATCATCTAAATCACTCTAATTGCTTCCAAAATCCATCAGTGATACCTAGCAGTATATGGTGGCAATCCATCAAAACTAAAAATGAACCTCTTGGTGTAGCTACTTGTGTGATTAAGTTCTTCTATCTTAAGCCCTGATCAAATTAAGGTTAAGGTGAACTCGTCAAACCCTAATTTCTATCATATAATTTATTCATTCAATTCAAGTCCGAAGTGAAAACCATAATAGAAACTCTTTCTATTATTACACTCTATCATGGCCATGGGCTTATGGACTTGATTCTTATGATTATCATAGGGCTGCTCCTCATTCACCGAGGTAGATAGATTTCTTCTTCAGGCAATCCAATTCCTACAATGAACTTACTATAGCCAACAAACACCTCAGAATTTCAAATGGCAAGGAGACCGTGTCATGCTGTAGTCAAACTAAAACACCCTCAAGATGAACTATCGATGCACCTTAGGTCAAAGAATCAGACACACTACTATTACTTCGAGTCAGTCATCGATGAGAAGGTAGACTTCCTTATGACTGCTCGAGGTGGTCATGCTCAGTGCCCTTATTCTCTAACGAGTACCTATACTCTCACTCTGGTGTCTCTACATCATAGACTCAAGACTCATCTACTATAAATAAGCGATCGTACACCAACTTTTCGGATCAATCATCATCCTTATGATGATCCTACGGTCAGAAGTATTTTATTAGTTAATAATGAAAATTCTTGTCTTAAATTTTCAACTCTTAAAAATAAGAATTATCATTACCATTAACTCAAAGGATGCATCACAAACACTAAATATATATTTTATGATAGAAAATAATCTATTTTATTATTTATAGTCAAAATTATAATTTTGCCATTAGAAGTGTATTACAAGTGTCAGCCAATTCTGGCTTCTAAGTTATACATATCTAACAAATTTCCACTTGACCTAAAGCCAATTGGCAATAAATCTAAGTCCCATTTTCTTAAGGTGGGCTTCAATCTTCTGTTGGCCTAATGGCTTTATAAGTAGATATGTCGCATTGTCTGCGAAGTCAACTCTCTTGACCTCGACGTAACCCTTCTTGAGGTAATCGTGGATGAGGTGGTATCGCCACTCGATGTGCTTGAATTTCTAGTGAGACCTCGGCTTCTTAGCAAGGGCTATGGCACCATTGTTGTCGCATTACAGAGGAATGGCATCTAATGGCATCACTTCGATCTCTGCGTTAAACTTCTTATACCAGAATGCCTCCTTTGCAGCTTCTGACACAGCAATATATTCTGCTTCCATGATGGAATCTGCTATCACAGTCTGCTTGAAACTTTTCTTACTGATAGCTCCACCATTGCACACAAACAGACTCCCAGATGTCGACTTTCGATCATCTACATCGGACATAAAATTCGAGTCTGTATGTCCTTGGACTTGGAGTTCTCCGTTACCAAAAGCTAATAACATATCCTTAGTTCTTCTTAAGTACTTCAGGATACATTTCATAGAAGTCCAGTGTTCTTCATCTAGATTTGATTGATATCTGCTCGTGACACTCACAGCATGGGCTATATCAGATCGTGTACATAACATGGTATGCATGAGGCTCCCTACGCTGAAGCATAAGGGATCTTGCTCATGCGTTCTATTTCCTCAAGTGTGTTAGGGCACATCTTCTTGAAAAGATAAATGCTATGTCTGAAGGGTACCAAACCCCACTTAGAGTTTTCCATGCTAAACCTTTTTAGCACTTCCTCTATGTACATCTTCTATGAAAGTCCTAGCATCCTATTCGGTCTATCTCTATAGACCTTAATTCTTAGAATAAAGGATGCTTCTCCTAGGTCTTTCATGGAGAATTCTTTAGATAACCATATTTTAACTGTGGTCAACATGGAAACATCATTTCCAATAAGAAGGATGTCATCCATGTACAATACGAGGAAGACAACAACGCTCCCACTGACCTTTATGAAGACACATGGCTCCTCTTCATTCTTGATGAAATCAAATAATTTGATCACATCATTAAAATGAGTATTCCAGCTCCGAGATGCTTGCTTAAGTCCATATATGGACCTTTGCAGCTTGCATACCTTATGATCTTCATCACTAGATGTGAAACCTAGCGGCTATTTATATAGATATCTTCCTCAAGATATTCATTTAAGAATGCCATTTTCACATCCATTTATTGTATTTCATAATTGAAATAGGTTGCAACAGCAAGCAATATGCGAATGAATTTTAGCATAGCTACTAACGAAAAGATATCCTAATAGTCAATGCCTTCACATTGACTATAATCTTTTGCCACTAATCTAGCTTTGTATGTCTCCACATTCCCATCTGCACCAATCTTTCTCTTATAGATTCATTTACACCCAATAGATACTATACCTTTTGGTGAATCTACCAAGTTCCAGACTTGGTTTGAGTGCATCGAGTCAATTTCTGACTTCATTGCCTCTAACCATTTCTTGGAGTCGATATCTGATATTGTCTTGTTACAGATTTTGGGATCATCATCATGAACCCTATTACCTACGAGGAATATTTTTTCTATTTCCTTTGAAATAGTACGTAAGTACCTCTCAGGGGGATGGAAAACTCTTTTCGATCTATAAGGTGGATGAGGTAGTGCTTGGATTGGCTTAACCTGATTTGACTCCATTTGGTCCTTAGCTCATTGCTCTTGTAAGACTTTGTCATCGAGCTTTGATCTGCTTTCCAATGCCGCTATCTTGAATAAACTATTTTTCAAGAAAGATGGCATATCGACTCGTAATCACATTGTCATCTTCTAAATGTAGAAATAATATCCTATTGACTCTCTAGGATATCCTATAAATCAAGCTTTAAAGGACCTAAAGAATAACTTGTCCGCTTGTTGTCTTTTGACATGAGTCGGACAACCCCAAATTTTGACATGACTCAGACTTGGTTTCTTACCATGCCATATCTCATACGGTGTGGTAGGAATGATTTTAGAAGGAACCCTATTTAGTAAGTACATTGCAGTTAACAAATAGTGTCCCTAAAGAAATTAGGGAGGTCTGTGAAGCTCATCATGGATCGGACCATATCTATAGAGTTTGATTCCTCCATTCTGAAATTTTGTTGAGTTGAGGTGTTTCAGGTGGAGTCCATTAAGAGACTATGCTTTTCTCCTTGATATAGTCCAGAAATTCCCGACTAAGGTATTCACCTCCTCGATCTGATTGAAGAACCTTGATAGATTTTCTAGTTTGCTTTTCTACTTCATGTCTGAATTCCTTGAACTTTTCAAAAGCTTCAGACTTGTGTCTCATAAGATACACATACCCATTCCTAGATAAATCATCAATAAAGGTTATGAAGTAGACAAAGTTGCCTCTAGCCGACACATCAAATGGACCGCACACATCAGTATATACTAGGGCAAGAAGATTCGTGGCCCTTTCCCCATGTCCTACAAAAGGAAACTTAGTCATTTTGCCATGAAGACAAGATTCATAAATTGGATATGACTCAAAAGTCAACGGACTCAATAGCCCAATTTTCTATAATTTGTTAACCCTATCTTCTGCTATATGACCTAGTCTTAGGTGCCATAGATACCTATGATTTGGACTATCCCTAGGTTGTTTTATGGTATTCATATTTTGCTCGATATTAAAAATAGATACATCAATATGTAACTGATAAGGAAACCACTTGTAATTTTATTTCTTTCATAAAAAATGTTACAATGGTCCATAAGAAAACTAATTACATAGCCTTCTAATGCAAGGCACGAAATAGAAATCAAATTTTTGCTTGCTGCAGGCACATGATAATAGTCTTTTAACACTAAGTCTAAACCAGATGGTAGTCTGAAGAGGGTATGTTCCCACGACCACGGTAGCAACTCTTGCTCCATTTTTGACATGCAGGATTATCTCATCATCCCTCAGTCTCCTACTATCCTAAAGATCCCAAATGAGCACTAGAACCAGAGTCAAGCATCCAACTGGATGCAGAAAAAATCATAAGGTTAGATTCAATAATGAGCATACCTCCAGAAGGACCAGCCTCCTGCTTATTCTTCAGGGTGGCCAGGTAAGTAGGGCAGTTCTGCTTCTAGTGGCCGTCATTATTGCAATGGAAATACTTTTCTTTATCAACGGCCTTCTTCTTCAGCTCTGCCTTTTTCTTCTTTCCTTTTTCCATTTTTTACTTTTTCATAGACTTCTTCTTTCTAAAAAACTTTCTCTTGGAAGAAGTTCATTCCATAGCAAGCACTAAGCCTTTAGAAACTTTCATAGAAAGCTCAGCGATAACCAGCATGTTCAAAAGTTTGAACAAAAAATTTTGAAGTTTATGCATATGATAGTTCATGATAAATTGCCCATATTTATCAGTCAAGGATTACAAAATTACATCACTCTATAGATTCAAGTCTAACCTCACTCCGAGCTTCTTAAGCTCTTCTAAGTTTTTGATCATCATCAGACAATGATCTTGGATTGACTGTCCATCATGCATTTTAGTCTTGAATAGTCATTTGGTGACTTGATACTTGGCTGCGCGACTCTACTCACCAAACATCTCTTGTAGGTGAGCCAACATTTGGTGGGCAGTCTTGATATCCTCATGTTGGTGCTGAAATTCATCAGACATCGAGCCCAATATGTAATATCTAGCCTTATTATCTTCGTCCATCCATTTTTTAAGAGATGCTCTCTGTTCAATGGATGGACAAGCTGATAAGGTGGGAGGGTCCTGGTCCAGTATATGAGTTAACTTTTTAGAACCCAAAATGATTTTGAAGTTTTGGAGCCAATCCTTGTAATTGGGTTCGATCAGTCTATGGGTATCTAGGATTCGTGCTAGTGGATTGGATGCAGATATTTTTCTATAGAGAGTCAAAATTTTTAGTTAGATATTATAATTAAGACTTAACCAATTTATTTAGAATTTTAATTTTTAAATAAATTAGCTTTCACTATTTTTTTGGATCTTTATACTTTCTTTATAGAGATGCAAAAATCTTCATGATTAATGATTTCTAGTAGATGGTGCGGTCCCACCAACTGACTCATCACCTCACCGAACAGTTATTGGTGATGGGTTAGCCAATAAGTGAACAACTCTTGTTCAATGATTCTCTAATCATGGTGCACCCAAACTTGGTCTCTAATTCATGAATCTCATTAGGTTCAGAATATTGATCCACTCCTTAGTTAAGTCAGACCCACTATTTGCATAGATTGGATTTCCAATTGAGTCTCTCACCATATCCAAAATATTGAGCCCAATCCATCCTCCAATCCATTGCATCCAATGCCTAATGGACATGGTTGTGTCTTTTCGGTGCAACTAAACCATTATAACTAGCTGAGAACAATCAACCCCAAAAAGGGTCCGCACATCTACAATGGTGGAAAACCTTAGACTTAATCTTTTCTTAGGGAAATTTGATTTAGGTCTCATTAAACTAGACTTGACATAGTCATAACCATTATGACTAACCTAGTGGCATGGGTTAGCTTGGATTATTGACCACCTCAAATCAAAATTGAGCCAACAAACATGGCTAGGTAAGTAAGACTGGTGAAAAGGATACGCCATTAACTTGATAAGAATGCATTCGAGTTGAGTAGCTCCCAATTAAAAACAAGTCAGTCGTATCTGCCAAACTTACCTTAGATACCAAATTGTTGATCCAAAACCAATCAGATTAACCTACAATCCAGACTCTAACCACTGAGCCTAATTAGGTCTTAGCTTGATCGATTACTCATGTGACTCGATCTTGACCCAGACTTAATCCTATTAGACTAGTCAATTTAAACACTATTGATCCCATCTAACCAACTCTTGATTCGGTTTGATCAACCACTTAGACCTAATTGAGCTACCCAAGCCGGAACCCAAATTATGAATATATCTTAGATCTGAAATTCTTAATTTTAGATCCAATTAATATTTCATAATCTTAATTCTTAATTTAGTTAGGGTTCACAAATAAAACATGTAAATAAAATCCTAGGATTTTAGAATCTAGAATTTTGCAGAAAGTAAGTTTTTGATTTCTGATTAAAGACGAACGCGCAGCACCCCTACACATCATAAGAACACCCCATCGAATAGGAGGAGAGGGCATTTAAGTCCTACTTTATTCTTATGACCGGACGGCCAAGAGGAATGCCTTAATAAAAAATATAAATCTACAAAACTAGTTAGATCTACATCATACATCTCATATATAAAATTGATCTAACTTTATACATGTTTTGCATACATCTCATGTATCATATCATGCATGTTTTCTTAGATCTAAATTATCTCATAATTATCTAAAAAATTAGATTTAAATTGATCACATCAAAATAAATTCTAATCTAGATAATTATGTAGAACTATTCTACAACTAGTCTAAACATGCATTCATCATATCTCATATGATCTAAAAATTAAATAATTTTATTTTATATTTTTTAGATCTTATTATAATAATTATAATCATTAAAAAATAAAAAGTAAATAGATTTAAAATTATAATTTAATCAAAATAAATTATGATTATGCAAGACTATGTATAGAACTATTCTATTTTACAACTAGTCATGCATATTGTAGAACTTAGATCTATATTATTTAATTTTAATTTTTTTAATTTTAGATCTAATCGCATCTCATGTGACATCTAAAATCATCAAATTATTAGACAAAATAAATTAAAATTAGATCTAAATAATTTAGAGAACCTGGCTTTGATACCAGTTGAAGGAAAAATCTTGATTTTTTGGATCAGGTTCGTTCAGATCTGATCGGATCAAGAGGGATATTTCAAAAATTTTTCTCATATATCTAGATCAGATCTTAGATATTTTAGAACTAATTTTATAAATTTAATAAATAAAATAAAAATAAATTAAATCTAATTTAATTTCTATCTTGATGTTGGATAATCATATTATCCTTTGATGATCCTGCTGATTGCCTGAGGTTCTAGATCTAGCCACGCAAGTGCCTGACCTCTACTGGTATCCACTCGGGCTGGATCTAGAGACCTTTTTCTTTATCACTTCTCCAAAAATTAGATTTGGATCTGATTTAGAAGATCTTCAAAACTCATTTTGAAGATCTACTATCATCTCTGCAACAGTGCTGCCTTCTTCCTTTCTCGTCAGCTTTTCTTGCCTGGATCGCACCAAACTGGAGCCCAACTTCCTTTGGGTGTGGAGAGGAGAGAGAGGATCAGAAGATGGCATGGAGGAGGGAGAGGGTCAGCCTTGGGGCATGGGCTAAGAGAGAACTCTTTGAATGTTGGGCACAAATAGGGTTTATATAGACACTGTCGCGCCATGCAGTGCCACATCATCCCGGCCAATCATGTTGCTTTATGCAATCAGATCTAAATTTGATTGGTAGGATGACATCACCTAATCTAATTAGATGAGGACCCCACTAATTCATCCTTAGATGGTGCCTAAGACTGGTCATAGTCTATAGTTATGGGCCACCTAAGTAGAAACCAAGAAGCAACCTGGAGTCCCATCCGTATGGGACTCCAGTCATCCCTATCCTTGGGTGCATGCCTTCCAAGGCATGCACCCCATCCTTTCCAAAATCTAGCAAGGCGATAAGCCCCTATCTACTCTCCAGTTGGTGCATGACACATGGGCAGATGTCCAAGAGTCAAAGGTCAACATTTGACCAAAGTCAAAAGATAAGAATTAGCAGGTGACGAAAAATGGTAGATATTGTCTCAAATTTATCTCATAAATTAAGACAACCCTTTTCTGACTTAGACAAGCTTTAGTTAGATCAAGTAAAGATATCTGAACGAGCATAAACTCATTTGGCTCAGTCGAGACAACTTTTAATGATAGTAGAAAGAGAATGTTAGGTTCAATCGTGTGCTAGCACGATTTTCTTGAACCTAATTGAATCTAATTCAAATCAATTGAATTGGATTAATCCAATTGATGATATTCAGATCCAAACCCTTATTTGTGTGACCCAGTTAGGTTCAATTCTTTATGGTAATGGGATATGTTGCGATCTCTATCATCGACATCATCGAAACTCCTTTTGATGGATCAGAACTCTTTCAATTCAGACAATTAGAATGATCGATCATCTAAATCACTCTAATTGCTTCCAAAATTCACTAGTGACACCTAGCAGTATATGGTAGCAATCCATCAAAACTGAAAATGAACCTCTTAGTGCAGCTACTTGTGTGATTAAGTTCTTCTATCTTGAGCCCTGATCATATTAGGTTTAAGGTAAACTCGTCAAATCCTAATTTCTATCATATGATTTAATCATTCGATTCAAGTTCGATGTTAAAACCTTAATAGAAACTCTTTCTATTATTTCACTCTACCATGGCCATGGACTAATGGACTTAATTCTCATGATTATCATAGGGCTGCTCCTCATCCACCGAGATAGATAGATTCCTTCTTGGTGCAATCCAATTCCTACAATGAACATGCTATAGCCAACATACACCTCAGGGATCGAAATGACTAGGAGATCAAGTCATGATGTAGTCAAACTATAACACCCTCAAGGTGAACTGCCAATGCACCTCAAGTCAAAGAATCAGACACACCACTATAGCTTCGAGTCAGTCATCGATGAGAAGGTAGACTTTCTTATGACTGCTCAAGGTGGTCACGCTCAGTGCCCTCATTCTCTAACGAGTACCTATACTCTCACTCAAATATCTCTACACCATAGACTCAAGACTCATCTGCTATAAAGAAGCGATCGTACACCAACTTTTTGGATCAATCATCATCCTTATGATGATCCTACGGTCAGGAGCATTTTATGAGTTAATAATAAAAATTCTTGTCTTAAATTTTCAACTCTTAAAAATAAAAATTATCATTACCATTAACTCAAAGGACGTATCACAAATACTAAATACACATTTTATGATAGAAAATAACCTATTTTATTATTTATAATCAAAATTATAATTTTGCCCCTAGAAGTGTATTACAAGTGTCAGTCAATTCTGGCTGATAAGGAACACATATCTAATAATCTTCACATTCCCATCTATACCTTTCTTTCTCTTGTAGGTCTATTTACACCCAATAAGTACAATACCTTCAGGTGGATCTACCAAGGTCCAGACTTGGTTCGAGCGTATTGAGTCAATCTCTGACTTCATTGCCTCTAACCATTTCTTAGAGTCGATATCTAATATCGCCTCATCATAGGTTTTGGGATCATCACCATGAACCCCATTTTTCTTAAGGAATATTTCATTTCCTCCTCTGAAATAGTACCTAAGTATCTTTCAGAAGGATGAAAAATTCTTTCTGATCTATGAGGTGGAAGAGGTAGTGATTGCACTGGCTCAATCTGATTAGGTTTCATAAGGTCCTTAGCTCATTGCTCTTGGGAGACTTTCTCCTCAACCCTAATCTACCTTTTGATGCCACCATCTTGAATAAATTATTTTTCAAGAAAGATGGCATATCGACTCATAATCACATTGTGGTCTTTTAGAATGTAGAAATAATATTCTAATGACTCTTTAGGATATCTTATAAACCGAGCTTTAAAGGACCTATACTCTAACTTGTCCACCTGTTGTTTCTTGACATGAGCCGGACAACCCCAAATTCTAAGGTGACTCAAACTTGGTTTCTTACCATGCCATATCCCATACGGTGTGGTAGGAACGATTTTAGAGGAAACCCTATTCAGTAAATATATAGCGATCATTAGCCCCAAAGAAACTCTAGAAGGTTCACGAAGCTCATCATAGATTGGACCATATCTAATAAGGTCCGATTTCTCTAGCCTAAAATCCTGTTGAGTTGAGGTGTTCCTAATGGAGTCCATTGAGAGACTATGCCATTTTGCTTAAGATAGTCTAGGAATTTTCAACTAAGGTATTCATCTCCTAGATCTGATCGAAGAATCTTAATGAGTTTTTTAGTTTATTCTTTTAGTTCATATGTGAATCCTTTGAACTTTTTAAAAATTTTAAATTTATGTCACATCAAATACACATATCCATACCGAGAAAAATCAACAATAAAGATAATGAAGTAGACATACTTGCCTCTAGTCAGTACATCAAATGGGCCATACACATCAGTATGTACTAGGGCAAGTAGTTCAATGGCCCATTCCCCATGTCCTACAAAAGGGAGCTTGGTCATTTTGCCATGAAGGTATGATTCATAAATCGGATATGACTCGAAAGTCAATGAACTCAATAGCCTAGATTTCTTCAATTTGTTAACCATGTCTTCCGCTATATGACCTAGTCTTTAGATACCTATCATTTAGACTATCCCTAGGTCGTTTTGATCCTATGGCATTCACGTTTTGCTCCATGTTGAAAATAGAAATATCAATATGTTACTGATAGAGACCATTTATAAGGAAACCACTTGCAATATTATTTCTTTCATAAAGAATATTATAATGGTCCTTAAGAAAACTAATTACATAGCCTTCTTGTGCTAAACATGAAACAGAAATCAAATTTCTGCTTGCTACAGACACATAAAAATAGTCTCTAAGAACTAAATCTAATCCTAACGGTAATCGCAGAGGGTAGGTTTTCATGGCCACTGCAGCAATTCTTGCTCCATTTTTTGACTCATAGGATCATCTCACCATCCCTCAGCCTTCTACTATCCTCAAGACCCTGCATAGAAATGCATAAGTGAGCACTAGAACCAAAGTCAAGCATCCAACTAGATGCAAAAAAAATCGTAAGGTTAGATTCCATAACGAGCATACCTCTAGAAGGATCTGCCTCCTTCTTATTCTTCAGGCTAGCTAGGTACAAGGGATAGTTTCGCTTCCAATGACCATCTGTGTTGCAATAAAAATATTTTTCTTTATCAGCGGCCTTCTTCTTCGGCTCTGCCTTCTTCTTCTTCATCCCACCATCCACCTTCTGCTTCTTCATGGACTTCTTCTTTCCAAAAGAATTTTTTTTGGAAGAAGTTCACTCCACAGCAAGTACTGAGCCTTTAAAATCTTTCATAAAAAGCTCAGTAGTAACCAGCATATTCATAAGTTCTGCTAGAGTTTTCTATAGTTTATGCATATAGTAGTTCATGATGAACTGCCCATACGCATCAGTCAAGGATTATATAATTATATCAATCTACAAATCCTTGTCCATCTTAACACCAAGCTTCTCAAGCTCTTCTAAGTCCTTCATCATCATCATATATTGATCTTAGACCAATTGTCCATCACGCATTTGAGCCTTAAAAAGTCTTCTAGTGACTTGATATTTGGCTATGCAACATTGTTCACCAAACAACTCTTGCAGATGAGCCAATATTTGACGACTAGTCTTAGTGTCCTCATATTGGTGCTGGAGCTCATCAAACATCGAGCCCAACATGCAATACCTAGCTTCGTTATCATCATCCATCCACTTCTTTAGAGATGCTCTCTGATCAGTGGATGGATAGGCTGGTAAAGTGGGAGGGTCTTATTCCAACATATGAGTCTTCTTAGAACCCAAAATAATTTTAAAATTTTGGAGTCAATCCTTGAAGTTGGGTGTGGTCAGTCTATGGGTGTCCAGGATACGGGCTAGTTGGTTGGACGTAGATATTTTTCTGTAGAGAGTTAAAGATTTTAGTTATATTTTGTAATTAGACTTAATCAATTTATTTAAAAATTTTATTTTTAAACAAATTAGGATCATACTATTTTTTTAGATCCCTACACTCCCTGGGCAGAGATAAAAAAATCTTCGTGATCAATTGATTTCTAGTGGGTGGTGCAATCCCACTGACTAGCTCACCACCTCATCTAATAATTATTGATGATGGGTCAATCGATGAGTGGACAACTCTTATCCAATGATTTTCTAATCATGGTGCACCTAATCCTAATCTCTAATTCATGAATCTTACCATGTCCAGAATATTGATCCATTCCTTAGTTAAGTTAGACCCACCATTTGCACATATTGGATTTCTGACTGGGTCCCTCACTGTATCCAAAATATTGAGCCCAACCCATCCTCCAATCCGTAGCATCCAATGCCTAATAAATATGATTGTATCTTTTCGGTGCAACTGAACCACTGTAACCAGTCGAGAAAAATCAACCTTGGAAATGACCCGCACATCTATAATGATGGAAGATCAATTGACTTAATCTTTTCTAAAGAAGATTCAATTTAGGTCTCTTAGACATGACTCAGTCATAACGATTATGACAAGCCTAGTGGCATGGGTTAGCTCGAACTGTTAGCCATCTCAAATCAGAATTGGGTTGACATAAATGGCTAGATAAGTGAGACCGGTGGAAGGGATATGCCATTAACTCGACAAGAATGCATTCAGATCGAGTAGCTCCCAATTAAAAATCAATCGATCGTATTTGCCAAACTTTTCTTAGACACCAAATTATCGAACCAGAACTAATCGGGTTAGCCTGCAATCCAGGCTCGAACGATGGAACCAAATTAGGTCTTAATTGGATCGATCACATGTGGCTATGAGTCGACCTTGACCCAGACTTACAACTATTGGGCTGGTCAATTCTAAGCACTCTTGATCCCACCTAACCAACCCTTGATTCGGTTTAATCAACTGCTAGACCTAATTGAGCTACCCAAGTCCGAACCTAATTTTATGAAAATATCTTAAATCTAAAAATTTTTAATTTTAGATCTAATTAGTTTAATAATCTTAATTCTTACTTAAGTTTGGGTTCATAAACAAAAAAACATGCATCAAAATTCTAGGGTTTAAGGATCTAGAGTTTTGCAGAAAATAAGTTCTAATTTTTGATTAAGGACGAACGCGCAGCACCCCTACACTCCATAAGAATGCTCCATTGAATGGAAGGAGAGGGCCTTTAAATTCTACTTTATTCTTATGATCAGACAGCCAAGAGGAACGTCTTAATCAAAAATATAATTAAAACTACAAAATAAGTTAGATCTAGATCGTATATCACATATATAATTAATGATCTAACGAATACATGCTTTGCATACATCTTATGTATCATCACTAAATTAAACATGCATATTTTTCAGATCTAAAATATCATATATAATATCTAAAAAATAGATTTAAATTTGATCATATCAAAATAAAACTATTCTAGATAATTTGTAGAACTATTCTAGAACTAGTCTAAACTTGCATCTTTTCATATCACATATGAATAAATCAAAAATTTAAAACTTTATTTTCTATTTTTTAGATCTGATTACAATAATTATAATATTAAAAAAATAGAAATTAAATAGATCTAAAATTATATTTAATTAAATTAACAACTTGATTATACTAGAGTATACATAGAACTATTCTATTCCCAGTCTAGTCATAAATCTCATACATATTAGATCTAAATGATTTAATTTTATTTTTTTAATTTTAGATCTAATCACATCTGATGTGACATATAAATTTTTTTAATATAAAATAAAAAATAAAAATAAAATTAGATCTAAAATAGATCTAAAGAACTGCAACTAGGCTCTGATACCAGTTGAAGGAAAAACCTATTTTCCCGGCATAGGATCATTCAGATCTAATTGAATCTGAAAAAATATTTCAAAATTTTTTTTCTAAAGTTCTAATTAAATCTAAGAATTCTCAAATATGATCATAGAGATCTAATATTAAAAGTTAAAAATAAAGATTAAATCAAATTTAATTTTAAGTACCTAATTTGGTAATCAAATTACCCTACGATAATCCTGCTTATTCCTGAGATTCTGAAAGGAGCAACGCACGTGCCTAGCCTATACCAGTGTCCACTTAGGTAGCATCTAAACATCTTCTCCTCATGAATCTCTTCTCTAAAAATTAGATCTGGATCTGATTTGAAAAGCCTTTAAAATAACTTCTGAGGGTGGCCTGTTTGTCTCACGAACACTGCCGTGTAGATGCTGAATCTTGTGCCAAAAATCTTGGACCTTCAACTCATATTTGTGCCTAACATTTTAGGCATGTGGAAGAGAGTGAGAGAGAGGATAGAGGGGGTGTGGATATCAGAGGGAAGGCTCCTTTGGGTGTGGAAAAAATAAATTACTTTGAGGCAATTTCATGAGAAGAGTTCTTATACAAGACATAGCACCATAAAGAGCTTCTTTTTGATCAAAAACCATATTAATTCGATCATTACGACTCTTGGACCTGATCTCCATGAAAAACCTCAGATGTCATCTAGTTTTGATGCCAAAAATCCATCTAAAAGAAGGCAACATGAAAGGATAAGGAAGAGTTCATATGCATCTAGGACTCTTCCATTAAGAGTTTGATCCAAATAAAACTCTATCAAAACCAAGCCTAGGCACTTCCAAAAGTCATGAAATTTTTCACACCCAAAGCATAGCTCATGTCCTAAGATATGTCCAAAAATAAGAGCAAAATAATTTCTAGAGAAATTTTTAAAATCCTTTGATCACATGACCCTCAATTCTCTCAATTGGATCAACTGTTGACCCTAGTCCAATTGCACTAGGAATGTATTTAATTTTTATAATTAATCTGATCTAAACTTATTCTAGTTAGATAAAAATAAATTCATTCAAGATATGAGAATGAGTTAAATAAAATTTGACTCAATTGCAATGAATCAGAAAGATTACAGAAAGAGAAAGTCAGGCTCAATCATGTGCTAGCACGATTACCTTGAACCTAATTGGATCTAATCCAAATCAATCAAACTAGGTTAGTTCAATTGATGACCTTTAGACCCAAATAATTATTTGTGTGACCCAATTAGATTCAGTTTTGTATGGTAATGAGATATGTTATGATCTCCATCATCGACATCATCGAAATACCTTTCAATGGATCAAAATTTTTTTGATTCATACAATTAGAATGATCGATCATCAAAATCATTCTAATTGCTCCCAAAATCCACCAGTGACACCTAGCAGTATATGATGGCAATCCATCAAAACTAAAAGTGAACCTCTCAATGCAGCTACCTGTGTGACTGGATTCTTTTATCGTGAGCCCCAATAGGATTAGGGTTAAGGTGAACTCGTCAAATCCAATATCCATCATATGAATTAATCATTCGATTCGAGTCCTATGTGAAAACTTTTGTAGAAACTCTTTATATAATCTTTACCCCGCCATGGCCATAGGCTTATGGGCTCGATTCTCAAGATCATCATAGGGCTACTCCTCATCTACCGAGGTAGATAGATTCCTTATTGGTGCAATCCAATTCCTATAATGAATGTACTATAGCCAACATACACTTCAGGATTTCGAATGGATAGGAGATTGAGTTATGGTGTAGTCAAACTACAATACCCTCAAGGTAAATTATCGATGCACCTCAGGTCAAGAAATCAGATACACTACTGCAACATCGAGCCAGTCATCGATGAGAAGGTAGACTTCCTTATGAATGCCCGAGATGGTCATGCTTATTGCCCTTGTTCTCTAACGAGTACCTGTACTATCGCTCTGGTGTCTCCACACCATAGACTCAAGACTCATCTACTCAAAGAAAGTAATTGTACACCAACCTTTCAGATCAATCACTATCCTCATGATGATCCTACGGTCGGGAGCAGTTTATGAGTTAATTATGAAAATTCATGTCTTAAATTTTTAACTCTTTAAAAATATGAATTATCATTATCATTAACTCAAAGGTTATATCACATACACTTTAAATATGTACTATGATAAAAAATAATTATTTTATTAATTTATATTCAAAATTATAAAATTATCCTTAGAAGTGTATTATAAGTGTTAGCCAATCTAGCTTCTAGGGCATACATCTAACATCGGAGCCCTGGGACTAAAGGTGCAGCAAGAAATCAAAGCTGGAGAATCAAGACTACAGAAAGGATCATTTCTGCAGGTTAGCCAGCTCAGTTTGAAAACTGGGTCGGCTAAGTCTCAAAGGATAGGCTAAACAGAGAGGAGCGTATTCAGGACTGCAGCATGGCATGCAACTAGTTTGGCTCAGTTGCATGCAACTGGATCGGCTCAGTCTAAAACTGAGCCGATCCAGTCTCAGGATAGTCAGCTCAGTGCTGAGACTGAGTCGGCTAGTCCTTGGGCAGAACTATGCGAAGGTCTGTTTGGGGCTAGGATAGGGACTTATCCTAGGGATCTTATGGCTTGGTTTGAGAGGTCTTAAGAGGGCTAACTCATATATGGGTTGGGCTTAGATCTAAAGGATGAGAGGATGGGAGACATGGGTGTACATGGGCTCAACGAGTGCTTTCATGTATTGGGTTAGCTAGGAAAGTTTTTGATCAAGCCTAATGGCCATGTATAAATACATAGGTTGTATTAGGGTTTTAAAAGGTGCAAGCAATACAGATCCTTTTTCCCTTCAACCTCTCTTCTCTCTTCTCTCTAGAGTAGTTGCCCTAGATTTCTGAAGAAGCCCTAGAGAGAGGGGACGCCTCCCTCAAACCCAAGGAGGGAGGTACCCTAGCATAGATCTAGGTGATGGATCTATGCTATGCTGCCTTAGAGAATGTCAAAGATCTCCTATGGTCCATGCTAAAGATTAGGGGCTTCCACAATATGGTATCAGAGGTAGGTGATGTCAAGACAATGCACCAACAATTGGTACCAGTGTGATACCAGGATCCAACAGGTTGTTCATATTGGGATGATGAGTTTGAGGTCAGACTAGCCAAACTCGAAGGTCGGCTTTCAAGTGATGAATGATAGAGTTGTGATTGGGTTTTGCTATAACTGCTCTTGACACCATTAAGGATCTCGATTGCCTTTAAGATCGACTAAGAGCGGATATGAATATTCAAGCTGGAGATCAAAGGGTTGTTCACTAAGGACCGTGGCTAGGATTTCTTGGAGGAGTTTGGTTGGAAGTCAAGATAGGTCACTACCAAGACTCGTGGCTACTTGCTGGCACTATTTAGGCTACTCTTGAAAGTTTGGTTGCTCTCAAGATTGGCTGCCATCATAAGATGGAGTAGAGAAATTTGACTGGAGAAGAATTCAGCTGAATGGAGTTCGTCTAGAAAGGAATTTGGTTTGTTGGAGTCCTTGATATGAAATTGGTGAGATATACAATCATCTACAATAAGGGAATTCGACTGCCTCCAAGATTGGACAGTAAACAAAGTTAGGTTGTGCTAAGATTCAATACTCGATGGAGTTCTTTGGAGCATTCTACAGTCATTAAAAGAGAGTTGGTAGTTGCAATTGAAAAGATCATTTAGCACACATGGACTAAAGGTTGGCCTCCTTGAATTAGGTTGGAGTAGGAGAACAGCTTGGTTGGAGTTTGGTCGTAGTCGTCACGACTCTTGGTGAAGTTATACTAAGATCGGATATCCTGCTGGATTTTGATTGAGCTATTTTATCCCCAACACTTATTTTTTTACTCCCAAGTTCCAAGTTCGAGTAAAGAAAGTATAGAAAACTATGAGCATCGAAGTCCTCTTTTGGTTTCTCACTTTCGGAAGGTGAAAAGTTTTGGCTTTTTTCAACTAACGTCGAAGCTTCCTAATGGGTAAATGACCTGAAATGATCCTGGCACTCAAAATTTTTTCTAGCATGGAGCTCAAGTATGATGCCATAAATACCTAATCAGATGTTAGCTGTAAGCATGATGAGTAGGATACGTGGTAGGTGAGGAGTGGGCGAAGAGGATCTGCAATCATAATTTTCTCTAATCTCTTCTGGCTATTTAAACACCTCCTTCACCCTCAATTTTCTACTTTTGCCTGTGCTTTTCTTCTTCTTCTTCAATTCTTCATCTCTTTCAGGCTTCCTATTCACCTTCTATCTTAACTTTACCAGCCATCGATGTCTCTCTCATCTGCCTTCTACTTTTTCGACTATTCACTTGACACCTCCGACGGACTTAGGTTAGTATCCCAACTCTTTTCTTGCATTTCTTTGCTTTTTTTCTTTTTTATACCTTTCAATTTCTTTGGAAGAGCTTACTATTCTTCCTGAGTTTTTTCAAAAAATTCATAGCTCTTTATTCTAATTTTTTTGGATGTTTTTCAAGTTTAGTTTGATCTAGATGTCTTTCGAAGTGTCCTGATCCACTAGCTCTAGGAGCTTGACTGGCCCAAACTCTCAAAACCTTACCTTTAGAGAAGAAGCTGATCCTAGGAGAGCATCCAATCTATTCTTCATACCCGAGAGCATCTCTTACTCTTTGTACTCCGATGATCTTTTCTTGGTAAGGGTCTAGTATGGATCCTTTCGGAGTACGAATTGGAGCTTCCTGAGCCAAGTGACTGCCCTCCTCTCTCGAGTCACTTTTGTTTGTACACTGAAGCTCTCCATGCTGGACTCCAACTCATAATTACCCCATTTGTTATGGCTCTATTTCAGTTTCTAAACATTTCCTTCACCTCTATGGTCCCAAACTCATTTAGGTTCATCATAGGGTTCCTTTTCCTTTGCATCTCGGTTAAGGTCCATCCTACCATTTTTCTTTTCTATAACTACTTCACCTTTAAGTATCATCTGACTGCCAAAGATTGCTGGCATCTATCCCTTCAATTTGGCAAGAAGGGGTTGCTCAAGGTTGCCTCTTATTCTACTTGTAATTGAAAGAAAAAAATTTTCTTTGTCTCCTATCCATCCTTAGAATTAGATCTTTCTCCTTGGGGGCATCTGAGAGACTCAATTCATCGAGCTCCTAGGTTAGAAAGAGAAGATCTGGACTCAATTAATAAACTAAAAAACTATCGAGCTCCTCTACTATCCAAACTACTAGAAGGTCTGACCTTATTTAATCTCGATCTCATCCCCTTTAATCCAGTAGGTATACATCCGAATCTTATTAACTATTCCTTTCATTTTTTCTTATAACTTTAGTTTTCTATTGCGGCAAAAATGAATCTTGAAGAATTGAAGCATCCATCCAAAGAACTTTGGGCTCATAAGAGGAAAGGCAGTGCACTTGGAGAGACCTCTAAGAAGGCAAAGATCGATGCTTCGAGCTCAACCGCAACCACTAAAACTACCATTGCTCCTAAGATTTTGGTACCTCCACCAACTTCAAGCCCACCCATCGAGGTCCAAGCCCTAGTGGCTCCTATTGAGAGGGAAGGCAAAGCTGATAGGAAAAGAAAGAAGTTGCTTGACAAGAAGGCTTGGAGCAAATATTGTTAGATATATGTGTCCTAGAAGTCAGAATTGGCTGACACTTGTAATACACTTCTAGGGGCAAAATTATAATTCTGACTATAATCAATAAAATGGGTTATTTTCTATCACATATGTGTATTTAGTGTCTATGATATATCCTTTGAGTTAATGGTAATGATAATTCATACTTTTAAGAGTTGAAAATTTAAAACATGAATAATCATTATTAACTCATAAAATGCTCCCAACCATAGGATCATCATGAGGATGGTGATTGATCCAGAAGGTTGGTGTACAATTGCTTCTCTTTAGTAGATGAGTCTTGAGTCTATGGTGTGGAGACACCAGAGCAAGAGTATAGGTACTCGTTAGAGAATGAGGGCACTGAGCGTGACCACCTCGAATAGTCATTAGGAAGTCTACCTTCTCGTCAATGACTGACTCGATGCTGCAGTGGTGTGTCTAGTTCTTTGACCTGAGGTGCATCGATAGTTCACCTTGAGGATGTTATATTTTGACTATACCATAACTCGATCTCCTAGCCATTCGGAACCCTGAGGTGTATGTTGGCTATAGCATGTTCATTGTAGGAACTGGATTGCATCAAGATGAAATCTATCTACCTAAATGGTAGGAGCAGCCCTATGATGATCATGAGAATCAAGTCCAGAAGCCCATGGCCATGGCAAAGTGAAATAATAGAAAGAGTTTCTATTTAGGATTTCACATTGAACTTGAATTGAATGATTACATCATATGACAGAAACTAGGGTTTGACGAGTTCACCTTAACCCTAATATGATCGGGACTCAAGATAGAAGAACTTAATCACACAAGTAGCTGCACCAAGAGGTTCGCATTCAGCTCTGATGGGTTGCCACCATATACTGCTAGGTGTCACTGGTAAATTTTGGGAGCAATTAAAATGATTTAGATGATCGATCATTATAGCTATTCGAATCAGAAGAGTTCTGATCCATCGAAAGGATTTTCGATGATGTCAATGATAGAGATCATGACATATCCCATTACCATATAGAACTGAACCTAACTGAGTCACACAAACAAGGGTTTGAATCTAGTGATCATCAATTAAACCGATCTAGTTCAAATTGATCTGAATGAGATTTAATTAGGTTCAATGAAATTGTGCTAGCACTCGATTGAACCTAACATTCTTCTTTTACCATCATAAATAGTTGTCCTAATTGAGCCAAAGGAGTTTGTGCTCGATCAGAAGCCTTCACTTGGTCTAACTAAAACCTGTCCAGGTTAGAAAAGGGTTGTCTTATTTTGTAAGACAATACCTACCATTTTTATTCACCTGCCATTTCTCGTCCTTTGACTTTGATCAAAAGTTGACCATTGACACTTTGACTTCTATCCACGTGTCACACTCCTATTGGAGAGCTGGTAGGGGCTTGTCCCCCTGTCAGGAACTGGCAAGGAGGAGGGCGCACACCACACCTATTGGAGAGCTGGTGGGGGCTTGTCCCCTACCAGGAATTGGCAAGGAGGAGGGCACACGCCACCCTTGGCGTGCGCCCAAGCTTGAGGCACCCAAGAGTCCCTATTGGATAAGGACTCCATCTTCTTATTGGATTCTGATTAGACTCCTCCTAAGAACCAACTTTGACTGATCTTAGGTGCCATCTAAGGATGAATATAAGGAACTCTATTCTCACTAATCAGATTCAGGTCTGATTTCATAAAGGATTGTGATTGGTTAGGATGAAGAGGATATGGATCATGCATAGTCTATAAATAAGATCCTGCGCCCAACTCAAAGAAAAGAACAATTCTCTACGCCCCAAGGCTGCCTCTCTCTTCCTCCTCCACACCAAGTTTATCTTCTCCCTCTCCTCTCCACGGTCAAAGAAGTTTGGGATCTCAGTTAGTGCAATCTAGGCGAGAGAAAGATGATAGAAAGCTAGAAGGCTGCGCTGCTGCAAAGGACAACTGCTGATCTTCGAAAGCTATTTTGAAGATCCTCCAAATCAGATTCAGATCTAATGACACCTAGTAGTATATGATGGGAATCCATCACCAATGACACCTAGTAGTATATGATGGCAATCCATCAGAGCTGAAAGTGAAACTCTCGGTGTAGCTACCAGTGTGATTGGGGTCTTCTATCTTGAGCCCCAATAGGATTAGGATTAAGGTGAACTCATCTAACCCAATATCCATCATATGAATTAATCATTCGATTCAAGTCCTTTATGAAATTCTTTTAGAAACTCTTTCTATCATCTTCACTCTGCCACGGCCATGGGCTTATGGACTCGATTCTCATGATCATCATAGGGCTACTCATCTACCGAGGTAGAAAGATTCCTTATTGGTGCAATCCAGTTCCTACAATGAACGTACTATAGGCAACATACACCTCAGGATTCCAAATGGCTAGGAGATTGATTTATGGTGTAGTCAAGCTACAACACCCTCAATGTGAATTGTCCATGCACCTCAGATCAAAGAACTAGACACACTACTGCAACATCAAGCCAATCATCGATGAGAAGGTAGACTTTCTTATGAATGCTCGAGGTGGTCATGCTCAGTGCCCTCGTTCTCTAACGAGTACCTGTACTCTCACTTTAATATCTCCATATTGCAGACTTAAGACTCATCTACTCAAAGAAAACAATCGTACACCAACCTTCTGGATCAATCACCATCCTCATGATGATCCTACAATCGAGAGCAGTTTATGAGTTAATTATGAAAATTCATGTCTTAAATTTTCAACTCTTGGAAAATATGAATTATCATTACCATTAACTCGAAGGATGCATCACATACACTTTAAATACACACTATGAAAGAAAATAATTTTTTTATTAATTTATAATCAAAATTACAAAATTATTCTTAGTAGTGTATTACAAGTGTTAGCCAATCTGGCTTCTAAGGCACACATCTAACAAACTCCTACTTGACCTAAAGCCAATTAGCTATAAATCTAAGTCCCATCTTCTCAAGGTAGGCTTTGATCTTCTGCTAGCCTAAAGACTTTGTTAGTGGATCTATCGCATTATCCGTAGAGTCAACAGTCTTGATCTCGATGTAACCCTTCTCAAGATAATCGCGGATGAGGTGGAATCACCGCTCGATGTGTTTGGATTTCTGGTAAGACCTCAACTCCTTAGCTATGGCTATGGCTCCATTGTAGTCGCAGTACAGAGGGATGACATATGATGGCATCACTTCAAGTTCTATGGTGAACTTCTTATACCAGAATGCCTCCTTTGCAGCTTTCGATGCAGTGATGTACTCTACTTCCGTGGTGGAATCTACTATCAAAGTCTGCTTGAAACTCTTCCAGCTGACAACACCATCATTACACACCAATAGACTACTAGATGTCTATTTTTGATCATCTATATCAGATATAAAATCTGAGTCTATATAACCCTGGATCAGGAGTTCTCCATTATCAAAAATCAAGAATATGTCCTTAGTCCTTCTCAAGTACTTAAGGATATATTTCATAGAAGTCCAGTGCTCTTCACCTGGATTCGACTGATATCTACTTATGACACTCACTGCATGGGTGATATCAGGTCATGTACATAGCATGGAGTACATGAGGCTCCCTATTATCGAAGCATAAGAGATCTTGCCCATGCATTCAATCTCCTCAGGTGTGTTGGGACACATCTTCTTGGAGAGATGAATGCCACATCTGAAGGGCACCAATCCCCTCTTAGAGTTTTCCATGCTAAGCCTCTTTAGTACCTCCTCTATATACGTCTTTTATGAGAGACCTAGCATCCTATTCGGTCTATCCCTATAGACCTTAATTCCTAGAATAAAAGATGCCTCTCCTAGATCTTTCGTAGAGAACTTTTTTGATAACCATATTTTAACTATGGTCAACATGGGAATATCATTCCCAATAAGGAGGATGTCATCCACGTACAGTACGAAGAAGACAACAGCGCTCCCACTGATCTTTTTGAATACACACGATTCCTCCTCATTCTTGATGAATCCAAATAATTTGATCACATCATTTAAACAAGCATTCCAGCTCTGAGATGCTTACTTAAGTCCATAGATGGACCTTTGCAGCTTTCAGACCTTGTGATCAGCATCATTGGATGTGAAACCTAACAACTATTTCATATAGATATCTTCCTCAAGATATCCATTTGAGAAGGCAATTTTTACTTCCATCTGCCATATTTCATAATCGAAATAGACTGCAATAGCAAGCAATGTGTGGATAGATTTTAGCATGGCTATTGACGAGAAGGTATCCTGATAGTCAATGCCTTCGTGCTGACTATACCCTTTCGCCACTAACCTAGCCTTGAATGTCTCCACATTTCCATCTGCACCTATCTTTCTCTTCTAGATCCATTTACAACCAATAGGTACTATACCTTCAGGTGGATCTACCAAGGTCCAGACATGGATCAAGCGCATTGAGTCAATCTCTGACTTCATTGCCTCTAACCATTTCTTGGAGTCGATATCTAATATCACCTCGTCATAGATTTTTGGATCATCACCATAAACCCCATTTTGTATGCAAAATATTTTCTCTACGTCCTTTAAAATAGTACCTAAGTATCTTTCAGAAGGATGGAAAATTCTTTCTGATCTACGAGGTAGAGGAGGTAGTGATTGGACTAGCTCAATTTGATTGGGTTTCATATGATCCTTAGCTCGTTGCTCTTGGGAGACTTTCTCCTCGAAACTAATCTGCCTTTCGATGCAACCACCTTGAATAAACTATTTTTCAAAAAATATGGCATGTCGACTCACAATCATATTATGGTCTTCTAGAATATAGAATTAATATCCTAATGACTCTTTAGGATATCCTATGAACCGAGCTCTAAAGGACCTATACTCTAACTTGTCCGCTTGTTGTCTCTTAACATGAGTTGGACAATCCCAAATTCTGAGGTGACTTCGACTTGATTTCTTACCATGCCATGTCTCATACGATGTAGTAGGAACGATTTTAGAGAAAACCCTATTCATTAAATATATAGCGGTCATTAGACTATGTCCCCAAAGAAACTCAGGAAGGTGATTTATGTCTCATCAAATATACATACCCATACCGAGATAAATCATCGATAAAGATGATGAAGTAGACATAGTTGCCTCTAGCCGGTACATCAAATGGGCCGCACACATCAGTATGTACTAGAGCAAGTAGTTCTGTGGTCCTTTTCCCATATCCTATAAAAGAAAGCTTGGTCATTTTGCCATGAAGGCATGATTTACAAATTAGATATGACTCGAAAGTCAATGGACTCAATAGCCCGAATTTCTTCAATTTATTAACCCTATCTTCCACTATATGATCTAGCCTAAGGTGCAATAAAAACCTATCATTTAAATTATCCCTAGGTCATCCTATGGCATTCACATTTTGCTCAATATTGAAAATAGAAACATCAATATATAACTGATAGAGACCATTTACAAGGAAACCGCTTGCAGTTTTATTTCTTTCATAAAGAATATTACAATGATCCTTAAGAAGACTAATTACATAGCCTTCCTATGCTAAACATGAAATAAAAATCAAATTCCTACTTGCTGTAGGCACATAAAAATAGTCTCTAAGAACTAAATGTAATCCTAATGATAATCACAGAGGGTAGGTTCCCACGGCCACTGCTGCAACTCTTACTCCATTTTTGATGCGTAGGATCATCTCACCATCCCTCAACCTCCTACTATCCTCAAGGCCTTGCATGGAAGTGCATAAGTGAGCACTAGAACCAAAGTCAAGCACCCAACTGGATGCAAAAGAAATCATAAGGTTAGATTCTATAACGAGCATACCTCCAGAAGAACCTACCTCCTTCTTGTTCTTCAGGCTGGCTAGGTACAAGGGGTAGTTCCGCTTTCAATGACTGTCTGTATTGCCATGGAAATATTTTTTTTTGTTAGCGGCCTTCTTCTTTGGCTCTACCTTCTTTTTCTTTCCACCATCCACCTTCTACTTCTTCATAGACTTTTTCTTCTTTCCAAAAGACTTTCTCTTGCAAAAGTCCATTCCATAGCACGTACTGAGCCATTAAAACCTTTCATAAAATCTCAGCAATAACCAGCATATTCAAAAGTTCTATCAAAGTATTCTGTAGTTTATGCATGTGGTAGTTCATGAAGAACTGCCCATACGCATCAGTCAAGGATTGTAAAATTATATCAATCTATAAATTCTTATCCAACTTAACACCGAGCTTCTCAAGCTCTTCTAAGTCCTTGATCGTCATCAGATATTGATCTTGGATTGATTGCCCATCATCCATTTGAGCCTTAAAAAGTCTTCAAGTGACTTGATATTTGGCTGCGCAACTTTGTTCACCAAACAACTCCTGCAGGTGAGCCAACATTTGGCAGCTAGTCTTAATGTCTTCATGTTGGTGCTGGAGCTCATCAGACATCGAGCCCAACATGTAAACCTATCTTTATTATCATCATCCATCCACTTCTCTAGGGACGCTCTCTGATCAGTGGATGGATGGATTGGTATAGTGGAAGGGTCTTGTTCTAACACATGAGTCAACTTCTTAGAATCCAAAATAATTTTGAAGTTTTAGAGCCAATCCTTGAAGTTGGATCTAATCAGTCTATGGGTGTCCAGGATATAGGCAAGTGGGTTGGACGTAGATATTTTTCTATAGAGAGTCAAAGTTTCTAGTTAGATTTTGTAATTAGACTTAATTAATTTATTTAGAAATTTTATTTTTAAATAAATTAGGCTCTCACTATTTTCTTGGATCCCTACACTCCCTGAGCAGAGATGCAAAAATCTTTGCAACTAATTAATTTCTAGTAGGTGGTGCGGTCCCACTGGCTGGCTCACCACCTCACCTAATAGTTATTGATGATGGATCAACTGATAAGTGGACAACTCTTATTCAATGATTCTTTAATCATGGTGCACCTAATCCTGATCTCTAATGATAGAAAACATGTAGAATTTCATGCATAGATTTCAAAACTTTTTTGAAATATAGAGTAGTGGAAGACATAGATTAAACTATTTAATCTACAACATGCATGTAATCAAATTACAAAACCCTACATCAATGATCTATAACATGTTATGATGCAAATATAAATCTAAAATTAAATTAATCATAAGTAGTATTGATCATATCAATACCAAGATCTAGAACAATTCTAGATCTAACCGTACATCATATCTAGGTCACCAAGAGATCAGATCTCTTACCTTTGTATGGGTCGAGAACTCCGTGGTTGAATCTATTGTTGCCTTTGGAACCGCACGTACATTCGACCTCTATAGGTGATCCACACGAACCTGCAACACAGATCGGAGGATAGTCGAATGAAGATCCTCTCCAAGTGCTAGCTTCTCGTGGATCCCTCTTGATGGTTAATCAAATACATATTCTTCGGATCTCTTGGATAATCTAAGAGATGAAAAACATGAGGAGTAATGAGGGAGGAATCCAATCCTTGGATTTTCTATAAATCAAAAAATAAAAAGACATATGAAATAAACCATAGGAGAAGATAAATCTTCTCCTTCAGGACGTCAATGGTTGATATCCTGAAAACATCTTTTATGCTAGGTTCAGAATAGACCTTCTCCTCTAGATTTTTTTTTAATTTTCTAGATATCACACCCTTAGATTTTTCTTATAAAAATCTTATAAATAAAATTGAGAAGAAGGTCTCTCAAGAAAATCCTAAGAGAAGACATTCTTCTCTTCTTCTTCTTGCATCAGGACATGATCAGATCATGTCCAAAAATGATCACCATGCCCCAATACTTTGGAGCATATATCCCATGCCCTCTTCCTCTATCTCTCTCTTAGATCTTTATTATATAAAAATCACATAAAATAATGAAGAAGAAGATACTCAAAAGAAAATAAAGACAAGATAATCTTCTCTTACCTTTGTGCCTTTATGACATCAACGATTGATGTCCAGATGAAGGCCTTTTCTCTAAGGATCCTGGTGCCATCATTTCTCAAGCCCTTTCTCTCTCTCTCTCTCAGAGTTTTATTATAAAAAAATTATAAATAAAATAGAAAGAGAGAAACAAAAATAAAAAATATAAGAGAAGACAATCTTCTCTTATCTTATCTCTTCAAGATATCAACCTTTGATGTCTTAATTAAGGGCTCTTCTCTATGAATCTTGATACCACAAATCTTCCATGCCTTCTACTCCTTTTCCTTTGATTTTCCATATTTTTTTTAGAATTTTTCATATCCTCTTTGGTCAAAGAAAGTGGTGTCCCCTTTATATTGCAAAACTAGGTCAAAACGTAGTCAAAGGAGGACTTCTACGGGTTGTCCAACTCTTGGATGCTCCTTCCTTGATTTTTGGTGTGTGAAATAGAAAACCAATGCCCTAAAGAAAGGGAGAAAGGGTGAAAATAATATTGGAGGCATGGGAAAAGTGGGCGCACAAGAGGAGGGATGAGGTTAGGTCAAAGAGGACTCTTCCAAGAAGGAAACAATTTCCAACTTCCTTCTAATTTTGACCAAATCAAATTTAAATCAAATTATTAAGATAATGGGGTGTGGGAAATCATTTCTTAGGTGTGAAAATCATAGAAAAAGATTTGGAATTAAAATATGGCATGGGCTTTCTTAGGCGTAAGTGAAGGAGAGAGAGTCCCAATCCAACTAGTACTCCTCTTGTTTGACTTGTCAAAATTATTTTAAACCCAATTTAAATCTTATTTAAACTAGATTAAATATAATCTAATTAAGGATGATCCTAGTCCAACTAGGAGCCCAAATAAAGTAGATTAAATCAATATTTAAATCTGATTTAAATCCTAAATCAATCAAGTGCACCCAAGTCCTAGTCAAACAAAAAATTATTCTTTTCTTGCAATTGGCTTATCCAATAAATCAATTAGACTTAATTTAATTAAATTTAAACTAATTCTAATTGAATCTAATTCAATTAGACTTGATCTTAGCCTGATTGTTCAATCAAATTGAGCCAGCAATCCAATTGCTAATCGATCCTCCTGCAACACTTGCATTAGGTCAAACACCAATCGTATTGATGGATTGAACTTAGAATAATTCTCAATCATCGATTAACCATCTGATTAGGTTACAAGCTCTAATGTGTGTGACCCCATAGGTTCAAACTTAAGCTGATAGTATAGAAACCAATTTCTATACCAATCAAAGTTACCATCTAGCAATGGTTCCCAATGTCCGAATAGGTCGAATGTATGTAGAGCAACATTCTTAGGTCCTTGGCCCATGGTTACTATATAATTCATGCCTATGATCAATAATGCTCAAGACAACTTCGAGTATGCTGTCAAAACTCATATAAGTCATCTTTATTGTATCTCAAAATTTTGCAAATCCCATGACACCTCATGAGGATTACCCAGGTCTAGATTTTGCTAAATTAAAATACATCGAGATATTCTCTTCTTGAAGTTAATCCGGAGTGGTCAATCCCATCTTGACTCACACACCGACTCTACAAGTACTTGACTGCATCCAAAAACCTTCCATCACCTATATTAGAAATACAGACAGTCCAGCACCAAAGTATAGTGATTTGCTCATAAGTCACCATGGCGATCTCAGGTCGGAGGGATACTTATATTCGTTAGCCTTAGCTAGCTATTCTTGATAGTAGAGTGCTACATTGGTCATGTTCAGTGTAGATGTACTTCTACATCTCATCTGGATGCCATACCAGTATCTCCATACCACTTGGTTATGAGGACAACTAACGCATATGACATACAGCGACCTACACTCGATAAGTTATCATCCTTGTTAATAACTTATCATTTGATCATGAACAATTTAAGAACCATTCGATAAATCCTCATTTATCGATTGATTATGGTTCTAAGAACTTCATCATAATTTAGAAGTTCATTTAAGAAAGATAGAATTTTTATAATGAAACAGCCAAATTATTATTATTATTAGGTAATTCATATACTAATTCCAATCATCTACTACTTAGATAATTAGCTTTAGGACACATTTTCCAACAACTCCCACTTAGACTAAAGCCAATCAGAATGATATCAAATATCATACCTTTCACTTGAGTTCGTAGAACTCATTAGTTCCGAGGCCTTAGCAAATGGGTTGGTCAAGTTCTTTTTTTACATCGATCTTTTATTGATCTATGTCACCCAGATCAAATATCTAAGATGAAACCATTGCAGAATATGCTGGTCCTTCAATTTTTTAGCCTGAGCTATGGCTCCAGTGCTACGATAGGACTAGACTGTGGATGGAGGGTGCTACTCCCAACCAGCTAATGAACCTCACTAACTACACAGCTTACATGGTAGCATCATATGCCATGATGTACTCTACATCACTAACTGAATAGGCTAAAGTATCCTGCTTGGAACCTTTCCAATAAATTGCTCCTATAATTAGGGTATGAGTCAACATTCTCTTGTTGTCATCTTGTTCTGATTGAAATCAAAACATCCATTTATTTTATGTTAGTATTTCCATATTTGAGTCAGTGGATCTTAGTATTTTCCAAATACTTAGGGATTGTCTATACAATCCTTCAGTGGATCTTACTTGGATCAAACTTACATTAGCTCAGTACCTTTAGTGAGAATACGATATCTAATCTCGTACATGGATAAATAAGATGACAGCTAAACCTTTATTCCTTGCAATGTTGGAATGCTATTCCGGATTAAGAGAATTTCATCCTCAAACATCACAAGAAATAACGCTACAAAACATTTTGCCCAATAATAAGTGCAGGGTTTATCTTTGTTCATAACTAAGATATACATTTAGAACGTATGTTCGAACTCTGAGATGATACTCAGATGGGCCTTGTAGGTCCTTACCTTCCCATCTGCACTACTTTGATCCTATTAAAAATCTATTCACACCCAATGGGTTTTATCCCTTCAGGTGGTCAACTAGATCCAAGACACTTCTCAGAATCAGGCCGCTGCACTATATCCTTATAGGTGATCGGATCCTCGTTGTTCTCATCGAGCTCAACATGATCACCATCTCAGACCTAGACACTAAAGTATCTATCCGACGAATGTGATACTCTACCAGATCTCCTTAAAGGTGACACTTTAATAGGCTCAAAATTTGATTTAATCAAATCAGGTTCGTAGGTTTATCAGATAACATCAGTTCTTTTCTACCAGTCAAACTTTTATAAGTTTAACTTGACAGACATCATTTTCTTCTCTAAGGAACTCCTTTCCAAAAAGAATGCCCTATTGTTGATGAACATCTGATGTTCTTTAGCATAGCAGAATTAATAACGCTTAAACACTTATTGGACCAGGATCCAAATTTATCTGTGTGCAAATATACGACATAGGCTAATCAACTCCAAACCTAAAAGTGAGAGAGTCTTGGTCTACGTCCGATCCATATCCCATATGGAGTCAATGCAACAGATTAACTCGATATAAATTTTTAGAGTAAAAAAAATAGTCACAAGAGCACAATCCTATAACAGACAGATAAGTATACCCTATTGTGGATTGAACCATGTCGAACAAAGTTCAATTTCTTCTTTTAGATACACTATGTTTTGAAAAGAAATCCACTAAGAGAGAATCCTATTCTCTCTTAGATATGTCACAAACTCACTGGATAAGTTTTTACCTCCTTGATCTAATCAAAGAGTTTTAATATCTTATCCAATTTATTTATTTTTTCATTATTGAATCGTTTGAACATTTCAAATGATTCATCCCAGATGGACCCATGCTCAGATAGGTTGTCTGTAATGAAATATTAATATTTTTCTTCGGCATTTAAGTACAAGGTCCACATACATCACTATGTATGAGACTTAGAACGTTATTGGCTCCTTCACCTTTTCCAGTAAAAGGTGACTTTATCATCTTTCAAAGAAGACAAGATTCACAGCCTATCAATGATTCACAATCATTGATATCAAGGTTTTCCTCTCAAGCTAATCCGTTTATCCTATTTTTGTCAATATGACTAAGCCTGTAATGCCAAACATAGTCATCCATGACATAATCTAACTAGGATGTATACATTCCACTTACCTTAAGTCCTTGCAATGAATTACATAAGACCACTGGTATCTAATACCTAGGTAGTAGAATTACATACAGAGAAGTTTTAAGGTGTTATCATATAACATCTTTAATAAGCAACTTTTGCTCATTTCTCTTGTTCAGCCTGTTATAGTCGAGGAAAGTAAGACAAATCTTCTTCCTATGATCTTGTTTCAGACATTAGAAGTACTATGCCTGATTTGGATTAATCTTGGACTAATTATTTTGATTGGGCTCATAGACCCCAATACGAACCCATTCGTACTGCTAAACTAATATTCATCTTTCGATATTGATTATCGAAGTTGGGTCCATAAGTCTTCACTATCTAATAGTGATAGGAGCAATTAGGATTTAGCCTTAAAAGAGAATAATGAGCTATTGTATATGAATCATTTTAAGCCTAAAGACTTGAACTTTAGTCTAAAGGTTCTCCCACTATTTTATTCAAACTGGTAACCTCTACCTCTAATTTAAGAAATTATTTTAATTCCCTAGTAGGTACTAGAATCCACATAGACTGCACATGAGCCCAACTTTGGTTGTCCTACCCATGTATATCTAAGGATAGATTCATAATCAATTATTTCTCCAAATAATTTCTAATAATTTTGATCTTGCCCAGGTCCTGATTAGTTAGCTTTGGCCTTCTCAAAAAAGGATCCAATTAGGTCCAACCATTAACATGACCATACTTGGTGCATCCAACCAATAAATGATCGGCCCAACTTTGGTTGGCCAATCCAACCACCATTAGAGAGACACATCCAAGTCATCATATAATGGATAATTATTCCATTAGTCAACAAGCACCAGGCCTTTGGGCCTCCAATGATTATTGAGTTAATGGATCCATTATCAAACACCTTAATGGGCGACTATGACTCCGTTATACCCATAACTTTGTCATTTTAAGGACCTAATTATTTTAGAGAATTTAAATTATTAGTGATTTAAGGATAGAAAGGATATGGACCAATTTGCTTTCATTGACTTCACTAAGTCAAGTCCTCCCACTAACTTCATAAGTCACTGATGAGGATCAGGATCAATTACGATCCATGGGCACCTAAATCAGTCTTACTGAATAAAATTAGTCTCACTAATTTTTTATGTAACATGAGTTAGCACAAATCAATGAGCAACCTAATCAAAAACATGATTAACCACATTGGCCAGGTAAGTAGGATTGGTGGTAGGATCTGCTAAGGCTTGTCTTAGACACCATCTGAACTGGTCAGGTAAGCAAGCTGCCAATTAAAAACCATCGATCTAGGATGCCAGACTTACCTTAGACACTAATTGATTAATCAATTTTGATTTGGTCTACCTAAAGACTAGGGCTCGACCACTAAGCCACGATCAGCATCCATTTGTTAGATGTATGGACTTCGATCAACTATAACTATTGAAGTGATCTATAGAAATGACCAAATCCTAATTAACTATTAATTATATTTGATCAATTTCTTAACTATGTTCATATTTAATCTAACCCTAGCTCTAACCCAGTTGAGGACCTAATCAAAGCTAACCCATTTTCCTTTAACCCATGCATTATGAAATTATCTTAGGATCTTCAAATCACAAATCTAGATCCTAAACAATCACTTAATTCTCAATTAGGTTCAAGTCTTATGGGTTTAGGTTTATGAAATCTCAGAACTACTTTTTGATTTTATTGTTTGAAATATTTTTAAATTGTATTGAATCATATTCAATATATAGTTTTAGATCTGATTTGTTTCATTGTTTAGATCATATCCTAGGATTTCAAATCTAGGATTTTGCAGAAAGTAAGTTCACAATTTAATTTCTATAAAATATGTATATCACATATATCATCACTAGATTTAAAAATAAAAACTAGATATCAACATATGCATCATCAGGATCTAGATTTAGAACATGAAACATATCACATAGATCTCATCTAAATGATCAAAATCAGATCATAAATAATTTAAATTTAGATTTAAAATTTAAAAATAAATCATAAATTATTTTAGATCTTATTTAATATATTTATTATTTAGGTTTCTCGGATCATCACATACTAGGACAATCTTTCCACTGTAAGGGGTAAAACTTACAGCAGGACAACCTTATGGCAGTATGTGCAATCCTGATATTATTTAGATCTAATTTAAATAATCTAAAATAGATCTAATATCTATTAAATTTTAAAATTAAATCAAAAAATTAAATTAAAAATTTTTATAGATCTAATCTAAATAATTCATGATTTTGATTTAGATCAGTACATACTAGGACAACCTTTTCATTGTAAGGGGTTAACCTTACAACAGGACAACCTTATGACAGTATGTGCAACTTTTAATTAACTTTAATTTTTAAATTTAATCTAAAGCATATATAAACATGTTATAATCGAACCTAGATGCTCTGATACCACTGATAGAAAACATGCATGGTTTTATGCATAGATTTCAAAACTTTTTTAAAATATAGAGAAACGAAAGACGTAGATTAAACTATTTAATCTATAATATGAATGTAATCAAATTATAAAATTCTACATCAAGGATGTATAACATGTTATGATACAAATATAAATCTAAAATAAAATTAATCATAAGTGCTATTGATCATATCAGTACCTAGATCTAAAATAATTCTAGATCTAACTCTAGATAACATCTAGGTCACCAAGAGATCAGATCTCTTATCTTTGCATGGGTCAAAAACTTCATGGTTGAATCTATCATTGCCTTTAGAGCCGCACATGCATACGACCTTTACAGGTGATCCACACGAACCTACAACACAGATCGGAGGTTCGTCGAACGAAGATCCGCTCAAAGTGATAGCTTCTCATTGATCCCTCCTGATGGTTAATCAAATACATGTTCTTTGGATCTCTTGGATAATCCAAGAGACGAAGAACATGAGGAGGAATGAGAGAGGAATCCAACCCTTGAATCTTTCAAAAATCAAAAAATAAAAAGATATACAAAACAAATCATCGGAGAAGACAAATCTTCTCTTTCAGGATGTCAATGGTTGATGTCCTAAAAACATCTATTATGCTTGGTTCAGAGGAGACCATCTCCTCTGAATTTTTTCCTAATTTTTTGAAAATCACACCCTCAAATTTTTCTCATAAAAATCTCATAAATAAAATTGAGAAGAAGGGCACTCAAGGAAATCCTAACAGAAGACCGTCTACTCTTCTTCTTCTTGCATCAGGACATGATCAGATCATGTCCAAAAATGATCACCATGCCCTAACACCTTGGAGCATAGATCCATGTCCTCTTCCTCTCTGTCTCTTAGATTTTTATCATATAAAATCACATAAAATAATTATGAAGAAAATACTCAAAAGAAAACCAAGAGAAGATAATCTTCTCTTACCTTTATGCCTTCATGATATCAACGATTGATGTCTAGATGAAGACCTTTTCTCTAAGGATCTTGGCACCATCATTCCTCAAGCCCTTCCTCTCTCTCTCTCTCTCATATTATTATCATATAAAAATCATAAATAAAATAGAAAGAGAGAAACATAAAAGAAAAATATAAGAGAAGACAATCTTCACTTACCATGTCTCTTCAAGATATCAACATTTGATGCCTTAATTGAGGGCTCTTCTCCATGAATCATGGTACCACAAATCCTCCATGCCTTTTACTCCTTTTCCTCTAATATTTCATGATTTTTCTAAAATTTTTTACGTCCTCTTTGGTCAAAGAAAGAGGCATCCCCTTTATATTGCAAAACTAGATCAAAACCTAATCAAAGGAGGACTTCTATGGGGCGCCCAACTCTTGGACGCCCCTCCCTTGATTTTTGGTGTGTGAAATAGAAAACAAATGCCCTAAAGAAAGGGGGAAAGGGCAAAAATAATATTGGAGGCATGGGGAAAGTGGGCGCACAAGAGGAGGGAAGAGTTTAGGTCAAAGAAGACTCTTCCAAGTAGGAAATAATTTCCAACTTCCTTCTAATTTTGACCAAATCAAATTTAAATCTAATTCTTGAGATAATGGGGTGTGGGAAATCATTTCTTAGGCATGGAAATCATAGAAAAAAATTTGATATTAAAATATGGTGTGGGCTTTCTTAGGCACAAGTGAAAGAGAGAGAGTCCTAGTCCAACTAGGACTCCTCTTGTTTGACTAGGTTAAAATTATTTTAAGCCTAATATAAATCTTATTTAAACTAGATTAAATATAATCCAATTAAGGATGATCCAAGTCTAACTAAGAGTCTATTTAAATTAGATTAAATTAAGATTTAAATCTAATTTAAATTCTAAATCAATCAGGTGCATCCAAGTCCTACTCATACAAGGAATTGTTCTTCCCTCATAATTGGCTTATCCAATAAAATAATTAGACTTAATCTAATTAAATTCAAATTAATTCTAATTAAATCTAATCCAATTAGTCTTGATCTCAGCCTAATTGCTTAATCAAATTGGCCAATTAGCAATCCAATTGCTAATCGATCCTCCTGTAATACTTACATTACGTCAAACACCAATCATACTAATGGATTGACCATAGAATGATTCTCAATCATCAATTAACCATCTGATTAGTTTACAAGCTCTAATGTGTGTAACCCCATAGGTTTGAACCTAAGTTAGTTGTAGGTGGTGTGATGCTCCCAAGCCTTGGGTGGCCACAGGCGGAGCCAGGGTGAGGGCTCTGGGGAGGCTCAGATAGGTGTGGTCCTAGGACTAGGACAGAAGTTGTCCTACGATGGAGATGGCATGTAGCTCTTCACGGGCTTGAGATTCAGGTATTGAGGGCCTCAAGGGGCTTGGTTGGTGCTTCAAAGACCTGGAACACAAGGTGGAGCAAGGAACCAAAGTCAGAGCTTGAAGGCTGCAGAAAAAGAATTTTCTGTAGGTTAGCCAGCTCAGTCCAAAACTGGATCGGCTAAATCTCAGAGCACAGGCAAAATAGAGAGCTGCACGATCAAAACTACTGGCATGGCAAAGAACTAGATCGGCTCAGTTTCAGACTGAGCCAATCTAGTGGAACTTAGCCAGCTCAGTGATGAGATTGAGCTGGCTTAGTGCGTGGGCAGAGTTATGTGAGGGTCTATTTTGGGTAGGGTCTATGTTGATCCTAGGGGTCTTAAGGCCTAGTTCAAGAGGTCTTAAGGGGGCTAATTTATGTATGGGTTGGGTTAACCTAGGAGAGTTTTTGTGTAGGGGATTATTAGGATTCATGTGGGAACTCTAGGGTAAATAAATAAGGATATTGTAGCTTTTACAATAAGGTTGGAATACAATTGAGTTTTTCTCCCTAACTCTCTTCTCTCTTCTCTCTGGTTCCAACGCCAAAAACCTAAGCTTCTCTCATCTTTCTTAAATCTTCTTCAATTTATTGGATTAACATCCAAGTTCATGCAAGAGATCAGATCTACGACTATGGCTCCGAATAGCCGTAGGAACAATAATTATATGTGGTGTGGTAATCCCAAGCCTTGGGAGGCCACTGACGGAGCTATGGAGAGGGCTTCGGGGAGGCTAGGATAAGTATGGTCCTAGAACTAGGACAGGAGTTGTCCTAGGGTGGAGGTAGCATGTAGCAATTCACGGGCTTGAGGTTCAGGTATTGAGGGCCTCAAGGGGCTTGGTTGGTGCTTCGGAGACCTGGAACACAAGTTGGAGCAATGAACCAAAGTCGAAGCTTGAAGGCTGTAGAAAAAGAATTTTCTGTAAGTTAGCTGGCTCAGTCCAAAACTGGGTCAGCTAAGTCTCAAAGCATAGGCAAAATAGAGAGCTACGCATTCGAAATTACTGGCATGTCATAGGACTGGGCTAGCTCAGTTTCAGACTGAGCCGATCCAGTGAAACTTAGCTAGCTCAGTGCTGAGACTAAGCAGGCTAGTGCACGGATAGAGTTATGCGAGGGTCTATTTTGAACTAGGATCTGGGTTGATCCTAGGGATCTTAAGGCCTAGTTCAAGAGGTCTTAAGGGGGCTAATTCATGTATGGGTTGGATTAGCCTAGGGGAGTTTTTGAGTTGGAATTTATTAGGGTTCATGTGGAAACTCTAGGATAAATAAACCAGGATATTGTAACTTTTATAATAAGGTTGGAATATAATTGAGCTTTTCTCCCTAACTCTCTTCTCTCTTCTCTCTGATTCCAATGCCAAAAATCCTAGCTTCTCTCATCTTTCTTAAATCTTCTTCAGTTTGCTGGATTAACATCCAGGTTCATGCAAGAGATCGGATCTATAGCTGTGGCTCTGAGTAGCCATAGAAACAACACCGGTAGTATAGGAACCAATTTTTGTACCAATCAAAGTTACCATCTAGCAATGGTTTTCGATGTCCGAATAGATCGAATGTATATAAAGCAACATTCTTAGATCCCTAGCCCATGGTTATTGTATAATTCATCCCTATGATCAATAATACTCAAGATGACTTTGAGTATGCTATCAACACTCATACAAGTCATATCTATTATGACTCAAAATTTTGCAAATCTCATGATACCTTACGAGGATTACCCAGGCCTAGGTTTTGCTAAATTAAAACACATCGAGACATTCTCTTCTTGAAGTTAATCAGGAGTTGTCAATCCCATCTTGACTCACACACCTACTCTACAAGTATTTAACTGTACCCAAAAATCTTTCATCACCTATATTAGAAATATAAGCAGTCTGGTACCAAAGTATAGTGAGTTGCTCGTAAGTCACCGTGGCGATCTTAAGTCGGAGGGACACTTATATCCATTGGCCTTAGCTAGCTATTCTTGATAGTAGAGTACTACATTGGTCACGTTTAGTGCAGATGTACTCCTACATCTCACCTGGATGCCATACCAGTATCTCCATACCACTTGGTTACGAGGACAACTAATGCATATGGCATACAGCGACCTACACTCGATAAGTTATCATCCTTGTTAATAACTTACCATTTGATCGTGAACAATTTTAGAACCATCCGATAAATTCTTCTTTATCGATTGATGGTGGTTCTAAAGACTTTATTATAATTTATGAGTTCATTTAAGGAAGATAGAACTTTTATGATAAAACAACTAAATTACTATTATTATTAGATAATTCATATACTAATTCCAATTATCTACTACTTAGATGATTGGTTTTAGGATATATTTTTCAACATCTAATTCTTGAATCTCACCATGTCCAAAATATTGATCGACTCCTTAGTTAAGTCAAACCCACCATTTGCACGAATTGGATTCTTGATTGGGTCCCTCATTATATCTAGAATATTAAGTCTAACCCATCCTCCAACCAGTAGCATCCAATGCCTAATAGATGTAGTTGCATCTTTTCGGTGCAACTAAACCACTGTAACTGGCCAAGAACAATCAACCCCAACAAGGGCCCACACATCTACAATGGTGAAAGACCAATTGACTTAATCTTTTCTTAGTGAGATTCAATTTAGATCTCTTAGACTTGACTTAGTCATAATGGTTATTTCAAGCCTAGTGGCATAGGTTAGCTCGAACTGTCAGCCACCTCAAATCAGAACTGGATTGAAACAAATGGCTAGGTAAGTGAGACCGATGGAAGGGATATGTCATTAACTCAATAAGAACGCATTTAGGTCGAGTAGCTTTCAATTAAAAACTAATCGATCATATCTGCCAAACTTACCTTAGACACCAAATTATCGAACTAGAACTAATCGGGTTAGTCTACAATCTAGGCTTACGGAGTCAAATTAGGTTTTAATTGGATCGATCACATGTGGCTATGAGTCGACCTTGACCTAGACTTACAACTATTGGGCTGGTCAATTCTAAGCACTCTTGATCCCATCTAACCAACTCTTGATTCGGTTTGATCAACCGCTAGACCTAATTGAGCTACCCAAGTCTGAACCCAATTTTATAAAAATATATTAGAACTAAAAATTCTTAATTTTAAACCTAATTAGTTTCATAATTTTAATTTTTAATTAAGTTTAGGTTCATAAACAGAAAAATATGTATCAAAATTCTAGGGTTTCAAGATCTAGGTTTTGTAGAAAATAAGTTCTGATTTCTGATTAAGGACGAATGCGCAGCACCCCTACACCCCATAAGAATATCTCATCGAATGGGAGGAGATGACCTTTATACCCTACTTTATTCTTATGACCAGATGGTCAAGGAGAATGTCTTAATCAAAAATATAATTGAAACTACAAAACTAGTTAGATTTAGATCATATATCATATATATAATTAATGGTCTAACTAATATATGCTTTGCATACATCTCATGTATCATCACTAAATTGAACATGCATATTTTTTGGATCTAAAATATCATATATAATATCTAAAAAAAGGATTTAAATTTGATTATATCAAAATAAAACTATTTTAGACAGTTTATAGAACTATTCTACAACTAGTCTAAACATGCATCTTTTCATATCACATATGAATAAATTAAAAATTAAAAACTTTATTTTCTATTTTTTAAATTTAATTACAATAATTATAATATTATGAAACTAGAAATTAAATAGATTTAAAATTATATTTAATCAAATTAATAATATGATTATACTACACTATACATAGTACTATTCTATTCCAAGTCTAGTGATGCATCTCATACATATTAGATCTAAATGATTTAATTTTAATTTTTTAAGTTTAGATCTAATCATATCTGATGTAACATATAAAATTTTTTAATATTAAATAAAAAATAAAAATAAAATAAGATCTAACATAGATCCGATGAACTGCAACCTGGCTCTGATACCAATTGAAGGAAAAACCTATTTTCCCGGCACAAGATTGTTCAGATCTGAATGGATTTGGAAAAATATTTTAAAATTTTTTTCTAAAATTCTAATCAGATATGAGACTTCTCAGATCTAATCATAGAGATTTGATATTAAAAGTTAAAAATAAAATTAAATTAGATTTAATTTTAAGTACCTGATTTGGTAATCTAATTATCCTGCAATGATCTTATTGATTCCTTAGGTTCTAGAAGCAGCCACATACGCGCTTGGCCTCTACCAATATTTACTCAGGCAAGATTTGAATATCTTCTCCTCATGAATCTCTCCTCCAAAAATTAGATCTGGATCTTATTTGAAAAGCCTTCAAAATGACTTCTGAGGGCAGCCTATTCATCTCACGAACACCGTCTCATAGTTGCTGAATCTTGTGCCAGAAACCTTAGACCTTCAATTCAGATTTATGCCTAACTTTTGAGACATGTAAAAGAGAGAGAGAGAGAAAGGATTGAGGAGGTGTGGATATCAGAGGAAAGGCTCCTTTGGGTGTGAAAAAAATAAATTACGTTGAGGCAATTTCATGAGAAGGGTTCTTATACAAGACATAGCACCATAAAGAGTCCCTTTTAAACCTTATTAATTCGATCATTAGGACTCTTGGACCTGATCTCCATGAAAAATCCTAGATCTCATCAGGTTTTGATGCCAAAAATCCATCTGGAAGGTGGCGGCATGAAAGGATAAGGAAGAGTTCATGTGCGTCTAGGACTCTTCCCTTAAGAGTTTGATCTAAATCAAACTCTATCAAAATCTTGGCTAGGCACCTTCAAAAATTATAAAATTTTGCACACACAAAGTATAACTTATGCCCTATCACATATCCAAAAATTAATACAAAATAATTTTTATAGATATTTATAAAATTCTTTGATCATGTGATCCTCAATTCTCTCAATTGGGTCAACTATTGACCCTAGTCCAATTGCACTAGGAATGAATTTAATTTTTATAATTAATCTGATCTGGACTTATTCTAGTTAAATAAAAATAAACTCATTCAAGATACAAGAATGAGTCAAATCAAATTTGACTTGATTGTGATGAATCGGAAAGATTATAGGAGAAAGTTAGGCTCAATCGTGTGTTAGCATGATTACCTTGAACCTGATTGAATCTAATCCAAATCAATCGAACTAGGTTAGCTTAATTGATAATATCCAAACCCAATCCCTTATTTGTGTGATCCAGTTAGGTTCAGTTTTGTATGGTAATGAGACATGTCGTGATCTCCATCATTGACATCATCGAAACATCTTTTGATGGACCAGAACTTTTTTGATTCATACAATTAGAATGATCGATCATCAAAATCATTCTAATTACACCCAAAATCCACCAGTGATACCTAGCAGTATATGGTGGTATCCCATCAAAACTAAAAGTGAACCTCTCAGTGCAACTACCTGTGATTGGATTCTTCTATCTTGAGCTCCGATAGGATTTTGGTTAAGGTAAACTCATCAAACCCAATATCCATCATATGAATTAATCATTCAATTCGAGTCCAATGTGAAATCCTTATAGAAACTCTTTCTATCATCTTCACTCAGCCATGGCCATGGGATTATGGACTCGATTCTCATGTTCATCATAGGGCTACTCCTCATCTATCGAGGTAAATAGATCCCTTATTGGTGCAATCCAATTCTTACAATGAACGTACTATAGCCAACATACACTTCAAGATTTTGAATGGTTAGGAGATCGAGTTATGGTGTAGTCAAACTACAACACCCTCAAGGTAAATTATCGATGCACCTCAGATCAAAGAACCAAACACACTATTGCAACATCGAGCCAGTTATTGACGAGAAGGTAGACTTTCTTATGAATGCTCAAGGTGGTCATGCTTAGTACCCTCATTCTCCAACGAGTATCTGTACTCTTGCTTCAGTGTCTCCACACCATAGATTCAAAACTCATCTACTCAAAGAAAGTGATCGTACACCAACTTTCTGAATCAATCATCAAGCTCATGATGATCCTACGGTCGGGAGTAGTTTATGAGTTAATTATGAAAATTCATATCTTAAATTTTTAATTTTTTAAAAATATGAATTATCATTACCATTAACTCAAAGGATGTATCACATACACTTTAAATATACACTATGATAAAAAATAATTATTTTATTAATTTATAGTTAAAATTATAAAATTATCCTTAAAAGTGTATTACAAGTGTTAGCCAATATAACTTCAAGGGCTCAAATCTAATAGGATTCAGTTGGATGACGAGATCCTTTTGGGTGGCCAGAAGAAGGTCAACCAAAAGGAGGTCGATTGAAGGGAGCTTGCTTCGCTATTTGGAGGAGTTCATCCAGAAGGAAATCTGACTGCGGGAGGTCATTCAAAAATAGGGCAACTGGAGGAGTCTGAAAGAAGATTTGCTAGAAGAGTTCGGAAGGCTGAAGGAGTCCGACTTGGAGGAGAAAGTAATTCAAAAGAGATTTGGATGTCTTCGAGATTGTTCGTGTGTTGACTAGTATTCATAGTATTAAGGATTGATGCCATGATCCTTCTGATGATGGAGAGAAGTTCGATTGGAAGGGGCCCTTTGGGCGATGATCAAAAATTCAGCTAGAAGAAACATTCCTAGCAATTGGAAGGAGATCAGCCAGCGAGGGCTTGGTTGACAATTGTGATGGGTGGATGATTGTAATACTCTTACAACTCATCCGTTCCTTTGAAGCTCAGTTATTTTCAAGGCCATCCGAAGGTTAATAAAGTAGAGATGAGGTCCTTTTGCTTGCACAATCAAGGTTCTTGGTGCGAGAATCCAATGACCCGCCACTCTCCGTATGTTGCAGAAATTTGTCTGGGGTGTAGGTCTACAGTTCAAGATTGAACAACCTAGGATAGTTCTAGTTAGGAAGGAGTTCGAGCAGCTTTAAGGCTGGCCAGGCCATATTGCATTGGGACCAAATACTTAATTGCTTAGAGGGCTGTCATTACTGTTCAAGCTCGTTTGGATGAAACCCACAATGCCTTATAGGTTTTGGAGTTCTCTAAAAAAGCTGATGATCAGAATAGAGAATGTTGACTAGCAAGTCCAAGTTGGAGGTTTGCGGTTTTGGTGCTAAGTAGGAATTCTTCACTGATTGAAGTTGGTCATGATTGTTGTCGCCGGACGAGGTCACTCCAAGACCTGGCATCCTATCGGATTTCAGCAGGTGAGCGTTTATCCCTAACAATTAGGCTTGCACTAATTCTATTTTAATTGGATTTTAAATTGGTTTGACCTAGTCAACATATGAGAATCCTAGTTAGACTAGGATTTCTTATTTCTTCCTTATGCCACGGTCTCAAAACCCAATGCCCATTTATTTTATTTCCAAATTTTTTAAGTGATTTTTCATGCCTAAGATTTACTTCCCATGCCACATATATAGTGAATTTGGAATTTTATTTGACTTGCTCAAATATAGGAATTGGTTTTGGGTTTTACTCTATTTAATAGAGTCCTATGAAACCAAAACACCACTTCCCATCTTGCACCAATATTCCCCATGCCAACCTTTTTTTTTTGTCACCAATTTTTACTTTGTTTTGTGCATGGAATTGAGGCATCTCATGCCTAATTTTGTGGGAGATTCCTTACAATGCTCCTAAAAACTAGGTTTTGACCTAGTCAAAGGAGGTTGTTAGGGGACACCTCATTCCATGTTCTTTTAGCATAAAAAATTCTATGATTTTTCATGATAAAACTAGAAGAAATAGGAGAGTTGGTGGGGGGGTTACGGATGCTTAGTTCTTTGGAGAAAAAGTATTCATTAAGACATGAATGGTTCATGTCTTGATGATGACAAAGGTAAGAAAGAATGTCTTCTCGTATAGTTTTCTTTCAAGGATTATTTTTATATTATTTTCTTGGTGATTTTTATATGTTAAAAATCTAAGCGAGAGAGAGGAAGATGATGTGGGATCTGTACTCCAAGATGTTGGGGCATGGTGATCAGTTTTGGACATGATTTGATCATGTCCTGATGAGAGAAGAAGAAGAGAAGAAAGTCTTCTCTTAGGATTTCTTTGAGAATCCTTCTTCTCCATATTTTTGTGAGATTGTTCTATGAGAAAAATCAGAGAGTGTAAAATCTAGAAACATGGGATAAATCTAGATGAGAAGGTCTCCTCTTGTCCTAGAATAGAGATGTTTTTAGGACATCAATCGTTGATGTCCTGAAAGAGAAGATTTGTCTCCTCTTAGGGCCTTTTCTCATATGTTTTATTTTTTATTTTAGTAGGGTTCAAGGATTGGATTTCTCCCTTATTCCTCCTCTTTTTCTTTATTTCTTGGAGTGTCCAAGAGATCAAAAGAATAAATTTTAGATTAACCATCAAGAGGGATCCGCAAGAAGCTAGCACTTTAAGTTGATCTTCATTCGATAAATCTTCGATTTTATTACAGCCTCGTATGGACTTTCTATAGAGACCGGACACATGTGCGACTTCAATGAAAACAACAAGAATCAACCGTAGAGTTCTAAACCCACGTGAAGGTAAGAGATTTGATCTCTTCTCTCACCTAGATGTGATCTCTGGTTTAAATCTAGAATTATTCTAGATCTAAGATATTGATTTGATCAGTACCAAAATATTTATTTTCATATTTATGCATGCATTATGACGTGTTATAGGTCCTAGATGTAGGGTTTAGTAATTAGATTACATGCTTTTGTAGATTAAATAGTTTAATTTACATCTTTTCTTATATTTTATTTTAAAAATATTTTGAAATTCAAGTATGAAATCCTGCATATTTTTCATCAATTATTTCATCCCTAAAAATGAAGTAATTATGGTGATAACTAGATCATAGCCTCTCATTAAGTGGATGATAATGGGTCCATTAGTTTGGTAATCATTGGAGGCCCAAAGGCCTAATGCTTATCGACTAATGGAATTTCATAATATGATTTCTTGGCTGCATCTATCTAAATGGTGGTTAGGTTAACCAACTGAAGTTGGGCTTAACTATTCATCGGTTTGATGGACCAAATATGATCATGTTAATGGTTGGACCTAATCGGATCTTTTCAGTGAAGGCCAAAGCCTATTGATTAGGGATTGGGGCAAAATTAAATTATTAAAAATTATTTAAAAAAATAATTGGTTATGAACCTACCCTTATATGTATATGGGTTGACCAACCAAAGTTGGGCTTGTGTATAGTCTATGTGATTTTTAGTACCCACTAAGAAATTAGGATAATTCCTCAAATTGAAGGTAGAGACCACCAATTTGAATAAAATAGTGGAAGAACCTTTTGATTAAAGCCCAAATCATTAGGTTTAATGAACCAATTACTAATTAGGCTTTGATTTTTCTTTTGTTTAGACATGGCCACTTTTCTTTCACTCCGATCATTGTTAGACAATGATAAGCTGGCGGGATCCAACTTTGGTAACTAGTACTAAAAGTTAAAGATAGTCCTAGAGCATGAACGGATTTTATATGTACTGACAAATTTGGCACCTGAGGAGCTAGCATCCAATGCACGTGGAATAGTCAGAGACACTTACCAGAAGTGGCTCATTGATCGAATCATGGTGCATTGCATTATGTTGGCTGTCATGAGTGATGAGTTCAGTCATAGCTTTGAGTCAGCTTAGCTAGAAGACAGGCTTCAAGTATTGAACGAGTCTTTTGGTACATCCAATGATGTTGAGAGGCACAAGATCAGTTGTGCCATCTTTAATGAAAAGATGAGGGATGGAGCTTCTGTCACTGATCATGTACTGTACATGATCGAGCTGATGGAACGTTTGAGCAAGCTTGGATTTTTCTTGCACGAGCAACTAGAAAAAGATGCAATTTTGAACTCATTGCCCAAATCATATCTCCCATTCCTTACTCATTATAGAATGACAAAGCCTGAAGTTAACTACCATGGATTATTGAGATTGCTTTAAAACTTTGAGAAGGATCACCAACCCCATAAGGAGTCGGTGATCTTAGTGGGAGGTTCATCTTCTATTTCTCGACCCTTTAAGAAAGAAAAGAAGAACAAGAAGAAGAAATCAAAGAAGTGCAAGTTCAGACTGGGGCATCTATGCAGGGCCAGAACAAAAAGATCAAGTCCGATAAGAGTCAAGCTGAATGCTTCTTCTGCAAGAAGTGGGGGCACTGAAAGAGGAACTGTCCTTAGTAGATTGCCTCACTAGACCCCAACGGGTTAAGAAAGAAGCAAGTTATTCCTAGGCAAGGTATTTATATGATAACTCCTTATAATTTTTTTATTTATAATAAAACTGACTGGGTATTGGATACTGATAGTCCTTACCATATTTGTAATTCATTGCAAGGGTTGTAGATTAGTAGGAGATTCGAGCAAGATGAGAGTTTCTTGAATATTGGAGATGAAACATTAGTTCCAATTCTAGTATTATGAATCTTGAAACTTGTATTTGAGTTTCATACAGTTGTTTTTAGTAATTGCAATTTTTGTCCTAGTTTCTTTTTGAATGTCATTTTTGTTGGCATTTTGGCCAAAGACAATTATGAATTTTCAATAAAGAAAGAATTTTGTAATGCCATTATAAATGTTATTACTATATTCTCTGAATATTTGAACAATGGTGTGTACATGTTACCACAACTTGTTAATGTAGTCTATTCCACTAGCAAGTATCCTAGATTAGATAGTATATCTGATATCTACTTATGGCACTATAGGCTAGGTCACATCAACAAGAATAGGATAAATAGGTGGACTCAAGAGGAAATCTTCGAAATTAGTGATTGTAAATCACTTACAACCTATGAATTTTATCTTCTTAAAAAAATTACCAAGGACCTTTTACTAGAAAAGGTGAGAGAGTCATTGAGCTCTTAGGTCTAGTAGATACTGATGTATGTAGATCAATGAGTATAAATGTCAGAGGTGGATATCTCTACTTCATTACTTTCACAGATGATCTATCCAGGTATGGATATGTTCATCTGATGAAATATAAGTCAGAGTCATTTAAAATGTTCAAACGATTTCAAAGTGAAGTAGACAAACAAACCAGAAAGAATGTTAAGACTCTTCGATCCGACCAAGGAGGGAAATATCTTTTTGGTGAGTTTCTCACATATCTAGAAGAGAATGAGATTCTCTTCTAATGGACTCCTCCAAGAACACCATAGCATAATGGTGTGTCTGAGAGGAGGAATCTGACTCTGTTAGATGTGGTCCGATTCTTGATGCATTTTGCTAGTTTGCTGATGTCCTTCTAGGAAAATGCACTCAAATTGGCTTGCTATCTATTAAATAGGATTCCAAGTGAGTCTTTAATTAAGACTCAATATAAGACATAGATAGGACATAAGCCAGCACTTATGCACCTTAGGGTTTGGGGGTGCCCAGCTTATGTGAAATGGTTAATCACAGATAAACTTGGACCTAGATCTGATAAATGCACATTTATAAGATACCCCTAAAGAATCAAAATGGTATATTTTCTATCGTGCTGATGAACAAATGATATTCGTCAGTCTTAAGGTAATATTTTTGGAAAAAGAGTTCTTTCATGAAGGAACTGTTGCCTCTAAGGTTGAACTTGATGAAGTTCAACAAGTAGAATAGCTGATACCTATAGCCGAACCTGAACCGCATTTGATTAGATGAAATCCAGAGTCCAGTGTATCTGCACTATTAAGGTGATTTGGTAGAGTACCGCATGAACTGGATAGATACTATGATTTCTTGGTTCGGGACAGTGATCCTATCGAACTCGATGAGAATGATGAGGATCCGATCACCTACATGGATGCAATGCAGAAACTTGATTCCAAGAAATGGCTTGAGGCCATGAAATTCAAGATGAAGTCTATGAAGGTCAATGATGTGTGGACATTGGTTGACCCATCCAAAGTGGTTAGACCCATTTACCCATTGGGTGTAAATGCATCTTCAAAAAGAAGAGGAGCATAGATGAAAAGGTGGAGACCTATAAAGCCCATCTGGTTAATAAGGAGTATCGTCAATATTATGGTATTAACTATGATGAAATATTCTCTAATTTGGCAATGCTCAAATTCACTCGGATAATGCTTGCTATAGTTGTCAATCTAGACAATGAGATCTAGCAAATGGACGTGAAGATAACTTTCCTAAATGGAGAGCTGACTGAAGAAGTGATATGATATAATCCAAAGGATTCACATCCATAGATGAGTCTAAGGTGTGCAAGCTTTAGAGTTTCATTTATGGGTTGAAGTAAGCATCTTGAAGTTGGAACATGCATTTTGATAAGGTGATCAAAACATATGGCTTTGTTAAGAATGGAAAAGAGCCCTGCATCTACAAATTGGCAAATAGTTTGGCAATACTATTCCTTATTTTGTACATTGATGACATTCTCTTAATCAAAAATGACATCCCTGCACTGCAAAGAATAAAAGTTTGGTTACCATCCCAGTTCTCCATGAAGGACTTAGGTAAAGCATTCTATATCTTAGGGATGAAGATCTATATGGATAGATCTAAGAGGATGCTTGGGTTATCCCAATTTACGTACGTAGAAACTATGCTAAAAAGGTTGAGCATGGAGAATTTCAAAAAGAGCTATCTTTTGATAGGCCATGGAAGTTTTCTCTCTAAGAGGGATTGTCCAATAACTCCTGAAGAGAGGGAGCATATGAGTAGAGTCCCGTATGCATCGACAGTGGTATCTATCATATATGCCATGACATGTACAAGACTAGATACGGCATACTCACTAGGAGTAGTAAGTAGATACTAATATGATCTTGGAGAGAACCATTGGAAAGTGATAAATACCATCCTTAAGTATTTAAGAAATACTAAGAACCAATGGTTGGTTTATGGCGAGTCAGATTTAAAACTTATGGGGTTTACTGACTCCAATATTCAATTAGACCATGATGATAGTAGAAGCATATCAGATTATATCTTTATCCTAAATGATGGAGCCATCTACTGAAAGAGTTCCAAGCAGCATACTATGGCAAACTCTTTTTGTGAAGTAAAGTATATTGCAGCATCAAATGCTGCAAAGAAAGCTGTATGGCTGAGAAGGTTCATCACCAAGCTTGGAGTAGCACCCTCCCTTGATGGTCCGGTCCTACTCTACTGCGACAGCATTGGCGCCATTGCTCAGACGAAGGAACCAAAGGCACACCAGTGGATGAAGCACATACTATGCCGCTACCATCTAATTCGAAAGATCATGGATTGAGGTGACATCGACCTTCAAAAGAAAGATGGAAAGGATAATCTAGCTGACCCCTTCACTAAAGCCCTAAGGATAAAGGAGTTCGACGAACACAAGTCAAAGATAGGTATTAGAAACTATGTTGAGTGGCTTTAGGATAAACGGGAGTTATAGGAATATGTCCAAAAGCCAATCATTAGTCTGTTGATAGTTGACCTACCTTATAATTATAATTAATTTATTAAATATTTTTTTTATTTCATCATAAGGTATGCATCTTCTAATAAACTCCATTATTGTGATAAAGTTCTTAGGATTATTTAGTTTCGATAAATAGAGGATTTATCGATTAGTTCTTAAAACTTTTCACGATCAAATGATACGCTATTAATTAGGATGATAATTTTTATCGAGCATAGGTCATTGTATGCCATATAGGTTAGTTGTCCTGTTAACTAAGGAGTGTGGAGACACTGGTATGACATACAAGTGAGATATATGGGTACATCGTCATTGAACATAACCAACTCTAGAGCATTCTACTATCGAGAATTACTTTGATGGGATATTAGTATAGATTTTTCTTAGACCTAAGATCACCATAGTGGCTTGCATGCAACTCATTGTGCTTTGGTACTGGACTAACTAAATTTCTAATTCAATAATAGAAGATTTTTGGGCACAATCAAGTACTTGCGAAGTCAGTGGGTGATCAAGATGGGATTGACCACTCCAAGAGTTGGAGAAGAATGTATCACTGGATTTCAATATAGCAAAAATCTTGGTCAGGATAATCCATGAGATGGATTTGATATTTTGAAATACAATGTGGATGATCTAATCAAGGTTAACAGTTAAACTCTAAGGTGCCTTAATAGCATTTTGGTTAAGAGGATGAATGATACGATAAGTATATCCAGAAGGGTTCTAAGGATGTTGTTCTATACATTTGACCTATCCGACCATCGGGTATCATTGCTAGATGGTCACTTCGATTAGTACAAAAATTTATTTCTATGCTACTGACATAGATTTAGACCTATGGGGTCACATAAATAAAAGTTCTAAATCTGATCAGATGGTTGATCAATGATTAAGAATCATTCTAGTGTTAAACATTCAATACTGTTGGTGCAAAATCTAGTTATCGTCGGAGAAGACAAGGTCACCGTTGGTGACCTACAAAATAAGTCTCATCCAAAGCTTTGGGTGGTGCCTCTGGCAAGACCCTCCGATGATCAAGTCAGCTCTTTCGACCAACAGAAATAAAATGTTCAGTCAAAAAAGTTGCAGAGTTTTGGAAAGAAGAAGAGAGTCTAAAGAAAATATATCTAGAGGGTCCCTTTTGTAGCCTCAGAGCCTGTAACAAATTGATGGTGACTATCGCAACCGCTTGGTAGTGGACCGTTCGGGACCACGTGAGATTTGTTACGAAGGGTGGTATCCATTGTCGTGATGTGCTAGTCTATTATAAACCTAACAACTGGAGTTCGGATGGGGTGGTTGTAGGTGATGAAGGGCTTTTGGACGTTGCTATTCTGGAGGAGTTTGAATGTTCTCAAGATTGATTGTGCATTGGCTTTTATTCACTATGTTGAAGGTGTACGTCATGGTCCTTTCAGGCGATTGGAAGAAATTCAACCAGAACAAAAGTTCGACAGGGGTTCGACCGATGAAGAAGCTCGGAAGACGTCTAACTGAAACGAGTTCGATTGCGAAGGATCCACCTAGATCAAGTATTGACCGATGGCCGTAGCAAGCAAGTGCGACTGAAACATTAGCACCTCTATTGTTCCTTTGAGGTTCGGCCATTCCCAAGGTTGGTCACTGACGAATAATGATAAAGCATTAAAGTTCGTCTAGGGCCAGTTCGAAAGAAATTCGACTGCTAGAGAAGTTCTTTAGAAGAAGATCAACTGAATAAGATGCGCAGGAGCTGGAGATTTAACCAATTCTATGGGGTAGAAGCATTAACTATTCGAGTTCGTCTAGAGAATGAATCTGCAATGCCCCGTTGAATTTAAAATTGGTCCTTCCAGCCAATCAGATTATCTAACAGTAGTGTTGAAGGTCGGCCATCTCAGAATAATTCAGAGTCCGAATACTCCTACGGTTTGAGGTTCAATTATTATAGTTGCAACCGGATGAAATTGATCAAGAGTTAGAGTCTTAGCCAAACTTCGACAAGCATGGATTTATCCCTAAAACTAGTCTCCCTACTCTCGATTTCGAAGTTCGAAGGATGGGAGTAAAATGAAGACTAGCAAAGTTTGAAGGATTTTTCAATCCTATTGGATTTCTTGCATCTGGGTTGGATGAGAAATTATTGATTTTACTTGGCTAGTGTCAAAGCTTCGTAAATGCTGGGTGATCCGAAGAGACGTTTTTTGAATTTTTCGTTAGAAGTATGCTTGAAGTACAGTGCTATTAAGGACCTGCCCGTTGAAAGCTTTTTGCCATAATGAGTGGGACATGTGTCTATCAAAGATCGACTAAGGAAAATCTGCAAGCATAACCATCTTGAAATTCCAAAGGTTATTTAAACCCGTCCTTCTCCTCGGAGCCTTTTACTTCTTCTAAAATCCTCATCAACTTCCTCTGGTTCCCTTCTCCATCCTGAGCTAGGGTCCAAGCTTCTTCCTCCATTTTCCATGGTTCTAGGCTTACCCCCATTTGATTTTCATTACATTCATCATCTTCTTGTTATTCCCAGCTGATCTAGGTCAGCCCTCCGATACTTTTTTTTGATTATTTCTACACTCTTTTGCTTTCTCGCTCTTTCTATTTTTGTCAAAGTTTATACACCTTATTTTTTTCCTAATTTTTTATGGATTCCATGGTTTTACTTTGATCCAAATGTCTAGCGAGGGATCTTGGTCAACTTGTTTTGGGAGCCTAGCCCCTTAAACCTTGATGAACCTGCCTCCTGAGGTGGTCGAACCCTTGAAGTCAGCCCATCCTTTTGTGCCTACAACCATTCCTTGTAGACTTCGATCCAATGACCTTTTCCTAGCTAGAATTCAGTTCAAGCTTCCTTCTGAATATGAGCTCGAACTTTCTAGGCCGACTATCGAGTTTGCTCACCTCCTCCCAATCGAACCTGTCTGTATGTCGAAATTCTTCAGGCCAGGCTTAGATTATCCTTACCTCCTTTTGTAGTTAACCTATTTAGGTTCTTCAATATTTCTCTTACTGCTATGGCACCGAATTCCTTTAGATTCATCATAGGATTTCACTCTGTATGCACCATGGTGGGCGTTCGACCTACCATTTTCTTATTCTGTAATTTCTTTACCTTCAAACACCATCCAACCACCAAGGACTGGTGGTATGTATCACCGTAGTTCGGTAAGAAGGAACTACTTAAAGGATCTCCTTCCTCTATTCATGGCTGGAAGGAGAAATTTTTTTTCGTCTCCCATCCCTCCTTATGGTTAGGGCTTCCTTCGTAGAGTGAGATAAGGGAATTGGCCTGTTGAGCCCCCAGGCTAGAAAGCGAGGATTAGAGTTTGGTTGATAAGCTAAAGTCCTTTAATGCTCCATCGATCCCCAAACTTCTGGACAAGTAGACCTTGTTCAATATCGGTCTCAGTTCTCTTAACCCAACAGGTAGTTTTTTCATATTCAGTCGATTGGATGGTATTCTTTCTTTTGACCTTCTAACTTTATCTTCTTTATAGAAATAACTCCAAAGGAAAGGAATTGCTTGGAGAAGGGAATCAAGACCCTCAAGAGGAAGGGTGATCCTTTCGATGAACCATAGAAGAAGGCTCAGACTAGAGAGTCGATCCAGGCCATGCCGATTTGGGCCGTGCCGACCATCGAGTCCATCGTTACCACACCAAGCCCGATCTTGTCTAATGAGGCCGCCCCTTTTGCTCCTATTCAATGAGAGAAAGTTGTGGAGAGGAGGAAGAAGAAGGCCGTCGGTAAGAAAGTCGGATGGAAGGTTAAGAGCTCCAAGAGAGAGGATCTTAGCCAAGAGCAAGGTTCCCTGGATGATCGAGAGGTCATCCAGGCATTGATGGAGGGGAGCATCCTTCCCCACATTATAGAGAGGATGCACCAGAAGGACGACATTGAGTGGTTCGACGTGTCCTTCACTGCCATCCTGGAGGTAAGTGGCTTCTTTTGATTTTGACTTTATGCCCTTCGGGCTTTAAAGTTGGGATCTTCTAGAATTCTGGCTCGCCTTTTGTTTTGTAGTTGGGACACTATCTTTTTGCTAACTCCAAGGTGGAAAACCAGAGATGAGTCAAAGCTTTCAGGGCCCTTGAGGAAGCCCGTGCAGATGCCGAGAAGGCCCAGGCCGAGGCCGACGCTCTGAAGGTAGCCTCAGAAATCCTCTCATCTAAAGTCGAACACTTTCAAAAGGAGTTAAGGGTGGAGCACGAAGAGATGGCGAAGCTGAGGGCCGAGTTAGCTCTAAAGAGGGAGGAAAGAAGGAAGGCACAGGAGGAGGTTATCGCCGCTATGGAGAGGGTCATGCAAGACTTCAAGTCCTCCAAAGATATAGAGGACATAAAAATAGACTTCGCCTAGGAATCATTCTTGGAAGGGTTTTAGATCTGCATGGGATAGGTCGTCAAGCACATCCCCAACATCGATCTGGACCTCCTCATAGAGGAGCTAGAGAATAGAGCCGGCCCTTTGTGCATTGATTCCGAGGTTGCTCCCACTGTCCATGCCATAGAAGTCAATCTAGAGGTTCTAGAACCTACGAGTGCAGCATCTGGGCCTGCTCGAGAGTCGAAGGCGGTTGAGAGTGTCCCAACCTCTCCAGTGGTCGAGCCATCCGAGGTCTAAACTTTTGACGTTTGTGTACTTTTATTTCTTTATTTTTTTTGATGTATTAAAAATATTTGAAACAATGAAAGTAAATCACTCTTTTTCTTTACACTCTGCACTGCATGTGATTCAGAATGCCTCCGACAACCAGGGCCATGACCCCCTTTCTTTGGTTGACACCGACCCCTTACCTCAGGGAGTTTCGTTCAAGCCTTTGATAAAGGGTTTGAAGGAAAAAATCCACCATTTAAAAGAAAAGTTGAAAAAGGTTGAGACCAACCTTCAGGCCTCTCGGAAGAATACTTCGAAGGCGACTAAAGAAGTTACTCACCTCCGAAGCTTACACATGAAGGATTCCACGAGCTTTGGCATCCAAAAAGAAAATTTTGAGAAGGAGCTTTCCAAACTCCGAAGAATGCGAGCGATAAGTCTTGGGCACTAACAGTGAAGATCGACTTTATTGAAGTTGATCTTAAGAAGGCAAAAGAAAAGATCCATCTCTTAGGAGGGAGCTCACCATGGTCCACCTATGAAGCCCGGTATGATTGGGATTGGTCGAAAAAGTTCTCCCAACATCAGAAGTAGCTGCAGGATACTAAAGACTGGCATAATAGTTACGGGGCGACCTGGGCAGAGAAGATGTCTAGGCTTGAGGACGAGCTGAAGGCTGCTAGGGATGAGGCAACTCATTTTTGGAGAAGGTTTTATAGTATCCAACAGGCTATATCAGGCAGCGAATCCGAGGAGCTCGCCTCCCTGAGGAGGATAGTCGATGAGCTCTCGGAGGTCATTAGGGTGGAAAAAATTGAAGTTCAATAGCTGAAGCTCTAGTTGACCTGTGAGCATCGAGCCATCAAGGATGCTAAAGCTGGATCTGAAGTCTTGAGGAAGCAGCAGTGAGAGCTCGAGGCCAAATTTGAGTACACCAACAGAATGTACATCGAAGATCTATATAAGAAGAAAGAGCTCGAGGAAGAAATCCTTAGACTGAAGGAAGCTTTGGTGATGGCTAAAGCTGATAGCCCAATGTCCGAAGAGTCTGGGCTGCCTTAGGACTTCATTGAAGGGAAATCCTAATTTTTCGGTCCAGGTTCGTCCAGATCTGATTAGATCAAGAGATATATTTCAAAAATTTTCTCTTGACCTTAATCAGATCTTGATATGTTTCAGATCTGATTCTTATTATTTTAATAAATAAAATAAAAGAAGATAAATTAAATCAAATTCAATTTACCTGATTTGGGTAATCCTATTACCCTGTAGATGATCCTGATTGCAGCGGAAGGTTCTGGATCTTAGCCATGCAAGCGCCTGGCCTCTACCGGTATCCACTCGGGTTGGATCTGGAGAACCTCTTCTTATCTATCACACCTCCAAAAATCAGATCTGGATCTGATCTGGAGGATCTTCAAAACTCTTTTGAAGATCTGCAGTCGTCCTTTTGCAGCAGCGCAGCCTTCTTGCTTTTGATCGCCTTTCCTTGATCTGAATCGCACCAAACTAAGTCCAAAACACCTTTTGGACGTGGAGAGCAAGGGGAGAAGAGACTATGGCATGGAGAAGGAGGGGAGAGGCAGCCTTGGGGCGTGTCTAATAGCATTGGAATTAGGGTTGGGCGCAGGGTCTTATTTATAGACCTCTTGTGATCCAACTCCTCTTCCTCTCAACCAATCACAACCCTTTGTGAAATCAGATCTAAATCTGATTGGTTGGAATAGAGACCCCTGGATTCCTCCTTAGAGGGTGCCTAAGACCAGTCAAACTGGATTCTTAGTAGAACTCTGATTGGAATCCTAAAGGGAGGTGGAGTCCTTGTCCAACAAGGACTCCTAGGCGCCTCCTACTTGGGCTCACGCCACCCTTGGCGTGCGCCCTTCTCCTTGCCAGGTTCTGGCAGGGGGACAGGCCCCCACCAGCTCTCCAATAGGTGCATGACATGTGGTCAAAAGTCAAAGGGTGAATGGTCAACGTTTGACCAGTCAAAGGTAGACTTTTGACCAAAGTCAAAGAACAAGAAATGGCAGGTGACCAAAAATGGCAGGTAATGTCTTACAAATAAGACAACCTATTCTGACTTGGACAACCTCCAGTCAGACCATATGAAGGCCTCTGATTGAGCACAAACTCCTTTGGCTCAGTCAGGACAACTTATTTATGATAGTAAAAGAAGAACGTTAGGTTCAATCGAGTGCTAGCACGATTTCCTTGAACCTAATTGAATCTCATTCAGATCAATTGAACTAGATCAGTTCAATTGATGATCACCAGATTCAAACCCTTGTTTGTGTGACCCAGTTAGGTTCAGTTCTGTATGGTAATGGGATATGTCATGATCTCTATCATAGACATCATCGAAACTCCTTTCGATGGATCAGAACTCTTCTGATTCGAACAGCTAGAATGATCGATCATCTAAATCATTCTAATTGCTCCCAAAATCCACCAGTGACACCTAGCAGTATATGGTGGCAACCCATCAGAGCTGAATGCGAACCTCTTGGTGCAGCTACCTGTGTGATTCAGTTCTTCTATCTTGAGCCCCGATCAGATTAGGGTTAAGGTGAACTCGTCAAACCCTAGTCTCTGTCATATGATGTAATCATTCGATTCGAGTCCAATGTGAAAATCTAAATAGAAACTCTTTCTATTATTTCACTCTACCATGGCCATGGGATTTCTGGACTTGATTCTCATGATCATCATAGGGCTACTCCTCTACCACCGAGGTAGATAGATCCCATCTTGATGCAATCCAGTTCCTACAATGAACATGTCATAGCCAACATACACCTCAGGGTTCCATATGGCTAGGAGACCGAGTAATGGTGTAGTCAAACTATAACACCCTCAAGGTGAACTGCCGATGCATCTCAGGTCAAAGAACCAGACACACTACTGCAGCATCGAGTCAGTCATTGACGAGAAGGTAGACTTCCCTAATGACTACTCGAGGTGGTCACGCTCAGTGCCCTCGTTCTCTAACGAGTACCTGTACTCTCGCTCCGGTGTCTCCACACCGTAGACTCAAGACTCATCTACTAAAGAGAAGCGATCGTACACCAACCTTCCGGATCAATCACCATCCTCGTGATGATCCTATGGTCGGGAGCTGTTTATGAGTTAATAATGATTATTCATGTCTTAAATTTTCAACTCTTGAAAATATGAATTATCATTACCATTAACTCAAAGGATGTATCACAGACACTAAATACACATGTGTGATAGAAAATAACCCATTTCATTAATTATAGTCAAAATTACAATTTTGCCCCTAGAAGTGTATTACAAGTGTCAGCCAATTCTGGCTTCTAGGGCACATATATCTAACAATCTCCCACTTGTCCTAAAGCCAATTGGCTACAAGTCTAAGTCCCATCTTCTCAAGGTGGGCTTCGATCTTCTGCTGGCCCAACGGCTTTGTAAGTGGGTCTGCCACATTATCTGTGGAGTTGACTCTCTTGACCTCAACGTAACCTTTCTCAAGGTAATCGCGGATGAGATGATATCGCCGCTCAATGTGCTTGGACTTCTGGTGAGACCTCGGCTCCTTAGCAAGGGCTATGGCGCCATTGTTGTCGCAGTAAAGAGGAATGGCATCTGATGGCATTACTCCAATTTCTGCAGCAAACTTCTTGTACCAGAATGCTTCCTTTGCAGCCTCTGATGCAGCTATATATTCTGCTTCCATGGTGGAATCTGCTATCACAGTTTGCTTGGAACTCTTCCAGCTGACAGCTCCACCATTGCACACAAACAGACTTCCAGATGTCGACTTTCGATCATCTATATCGGACATGAAGTCCGAGTCTGTGTATCCCTGAACTTGGAGTTCTCCATTACCAAAGACCAACATCATATCCTTAGTTCTTCTCAAGTACTTAAGGATACATTTCACAGAAGTCCAGTGTTCTTCACCTGGATTTGACTGATATCTGCTTGTGACACTCACAGCATGGGCTATATCAGGTCGTGTACATAGCATGGCATACATGAGGCTCCCTATTGCAGAAGCATAAGGGATCTTGCTCATGCGTTCTATTTCCTCAGGTGTGCTGGGGCACATCTTCTTGGAAAGATGAATACCATGTCTGAAGGGTATTAATCCCCTCTTAGAGTTTTCCATACTAAACCTCTTTAGTACTTCCTCTATGTACATTCTTCTGTGAAAGTCCTAGCATCCTATTCGGTCTATCCCTATAGACCTTAATTCCTAGAATAAAGGATGCTTCACCTAGGTCTTTCATGGAGAATTCCTTAGACAACCACATCTTGACTGATGTCAACATGGGAATATCATTCCCAATAAGGAGGATGTCATCCACGTACAATACGAGGAAGACAACAGCGCTCCCACTGACCCTTTTGAAAACACATGGTTCCTCTTCATTTTTGATGAAACCAAACTTTTTGATCACATCATTGAAACGAGTGTTCCAGCTCCGAGATGCTTGCTTAAGTCCATATATGGACCTTTGCAGCTTGCAAACCTTGTGATCAGTATCACTGGATGTGAAACCTAGCGGCTGTTCCATATAGATATCTTCCTCAAGATATCCATTTAGGAATGCCGTTTTCACGTCCATTTGCCATATTTCATAATCGAAATAGGCTGCAACAGCAAGCAATGTGCGGATGGATTTTAGCATAGCTACCGGGGAAAAGGTATCCTGATAGTCAATGCCTTCGCGTTGACTATAACCTTTTGCCACCAGTCTAGCCTTGAATGTCTCCACATTCCCATCTGCACCAATCTTTCTCTTGAAGATCCATTTACACCCAATAGGTACTATACCTTCTGGTGGATCTACCAAGGTCCAGACTTGGTTTGAGTGCATCGAGTCAATTCTCTGACTTCATTGCCTCAAGCCATTTCTCGGAGTCGATATCTGATATCGCCTCGTTGTAGGTTTTGGGATCATCACCATGAGCACCATTACCTATGAGGAACATTTCCTCTACGTCCTCTGAAATAATACCTAAGTATCTTTCAGGGGGACGGGAAACTCTTTCCGATCTACGAGGTGGAGGAGGTAGTGTTCTTATTGGCTCAACCTGATTTGGTTCCACTTGGTCCTTAGCTCGTTCTGCTTGTGAGACTTTCTCATCAAGCTTAATCTGCTTTCCAATGCCACTATCTTGAATAAACTATTTTTCAAGAAATATGGCATGTCGACTCACAATCACATTGTGGTCTTCTGGAATGTAGAAATAGTATCCTAATGACTCTTTAGGATATCCTATGAATCGAGCTCTAAAGGACCTAAACTCTAACTTGTCCGCTTGTTGTCTTTTGACATAAGCCGGACAACCCCAAATTCTGAGATGACTCAGACTTGGTTTCTTACCGTGCCATATCTCATACGGTGTGGTAGGAACGGTTTTAGAGGGAACCCTATTCAGTAAATAGATTGAAGTTAATAATGAATGTCCCCAAAGAAAATCTGGGAGGTCTGTGAAGCTCATCATGGATCGAACCATATCCAATAGAGTCCGATTTCTCCGTTCTGAAACCCCGTTGAGTTGAGGTGTTCCTGGTGGAGTCCATTGAGAGACTATGCCATTTTCCTTAAGATAGTCTAGGAATTCCCGGCTAAGGTATTCACCTCCTCGATCTGATCGAAGAACCTTAATGGGTTTTCCAGTTTGTTTTTCTACTTCATGTCTGAATTCTTTGAACTTTTCAAAGGCTTCAGACTTATGTCTCATAAGATACACATACCCATACCTAGACAGATCATCGGTAAAGGTAATGAAGTAGACAAAATTGCCTCTAGCCGGCACATCGAATGGGCCGCACACATCAGTATGTACTAGGGCAAGGAGATCTGTGGCCCTCTCCCCATGTCCAACAAAAGGGAGTTTAGTCATTTTGCCTTGAAGACAAGATTCACAAGTTGGATATGACTCAAAAGTCAATGGACTCAATAGCCCATTTTTCTCCAATTTGTTAATCCTATCTTCTGCTATATGACCTAATCTCAGGTGCCATAGATATCTGTCGTTTGGACTATCCCTAGGTCGTTTGGCATTCACGTTTTGCTCGATAGTTAAAATAAAACAGGTACATCAATATGCAACTGATAAAGACCATTAACAAGGAAACCATTTGCAATTTTATTTCTTTCATAAAGAATGTTACAATGGTCCTTAAAGAAGGTGATCACATAACCTTCTTGTGCTAAGCATGAAACAGAAATCAAATTCCTGCTAGCTGCAGGCACATAATAACAGTCTTTTAAAACTAAGTCTAAACCAGATGGTAATCGCGAAGAGGGTATGTTCCCACGGCTACTGCAGCAACTCTTGCTCCATTACCGATGCGTAGGATCATGTCTCCATCCCTCAGCCTCCTGCTATCCTCAAGACCCTGCATAGAAGTGCACAGATGAGCACTAGAACCAGAGTCAAGCACCCAACTGGATGCAGAAGAAACCGTAAGGTTAGACTCAATAACGAGCATACCTCCAGAAGGACCTTCCTTCTTGTTCTTCAGGGTGGCCAGGTAAGTAGGGCAGTTCCGCTTCCAATGGCCGTCGCTGTTGCAATGGAAACACTTTCCTTTGCCATCGACCTTTTTCTTCGGTTCTGCCTTCTTCTTCTTTGATCCTTCCTACCTTTTGCTTTTTCACAGACTTCTTTTTCTTTCCATAAGACTTTCTTTTGGAAGAAGTCCGTTCCATAGCAAGAACTGAGCCTTTAGAACCTTTCATAGAAAGCTCAGCGGTAACCAGCATATTCATCAACTCGGCCAAGGAATTTTGAAGTTTATGCATGTGGTAATTCATGATGAATTGCCCATATGCATCAGTCAAGGATTGCAGAATAATATCGTTCTGCAAGTCCAAGTCCAACTTCACACCGAGCTTCTCAAGCTCTTCCATGTCCTTGATCATTGTCAGACAGTGATCTTGGACTGACTGCCCATCACGCATCTTAGCCTTAAAAAGTCATTTTCGTGACTTGATATTTGGCTGCGCGACTCTGTTCACCAAACATCTCCTGCAGGTGAGCCAACATTTGGCGAGCAGTCCCGATATCTTCATGTTGGCGCTGGAGCTCATCAGACATCGAGCCCAACATGTAGTATCTGGCCTTATTGTCTTCGTCAATCCATTTTTCCAGAGACGCTCTCTGTTCAGTGGATGGACGAGCTGGTAAGGTGGGAGGGTCCTGGTCCAAAACATGTGTTAACTTCTCTGAACCCAAAACAATTTTGTAGTTCCTGAGCCAATCTTTATAATTGGGTCCAGTCAGTCTATGTGTGTCTAGGATACGTGCCAAGTGGGTTGGACGCAGACATTTTCCTGTAGAGAGTCAAAGATTCTAGTTAGATACTGTAATTTTGACTTGACCAATTTGTTTAGGGATTTTATTTTTAAACAAATTAGCTCCCACTATTTTCTCGGATCCCTACACTCCCTCTGTAGAGATGCGAAAATCTCCACGATTAATGATTTCTAGTGGGTGGTGCGGTCTCACCAACTGACTCATCACCTCACCTAACAGTTATTGGTGATGGGTTAGCCAATGAGTGAACAACTCTTGTTCAATGATTCTCTAATCATGGTGCACCCAAACTTGGTCTCTAATTCATGAATCTCACCGTATCCGGAATATTGATCCACTCCTTAGTTAAGTCAGACCCACCATTTGCATAGACTGGGTTCCTAATTGGAGTCTCTCACCGTATCCGAAATATTGAGCCCAACTCATCCTCCAGCCCATAGCATCCAATGCCTAATAGACATGGTTGCGTCTTCCCGGTGCAACTGAGCCACTGTATCCAGCCGAGAACAATCAACCCCGGGAAGGGCCCGCACATCTACAATGGTGGAAGACCTCAGACTTAATCTTTTCTTAGGGAGAATTGATTCAGGTCTCATTAAACTAGACTTGGCTTAGTCATAACAATTATGACTAACCTAGTGGCATGGGTTAGCTCGGATTATTGACCACCTCAGATCAGAACTGTGTCAACAGATATGGCCAGGTAAGTGAGACCGGTGGAAGGAATATGCCATTAACTCGTACAAGAACGCATTCAGGTCGAGTAGCTTCCAATTAAAAACCAGTCGGTCGTCTGTGCCAAACTTACCTTAGACACCAAATTGTTGAGTCAGAACCAATTGGGTTAGCCTACAATCCAGACTCTAACCTCTGAGCCTAATTAGGTCTTGCTTGATCGTGACTCGATCTTGACCCAGACTTAATCCTATTAGGCTGGTCAATTTAAGCATTGTTGATCCCATCTAACCAACTCTTGATTCGGTTTGATCAACCGCTTAGACCTAATTGAGCTACCCAAGCCCGAACCCAGTATTATGAATATGTCTTAGATCTGAAATTCTCAATTTTAGACCTAATTAATATTCCATAAACTTAATTCTTAATTAAGTTGGGTTCATAAACAAAATATGCACAATAAATCCTAGGGTTTCAGGATCTAGGGTTTTGCAGAAAGTAAGTTTTGGGTTTCTGATTAAGGACGAACACGCAGCACCCCTACACATCATAAGAACACCCCATCGAATGGGAAGAGAGGGCCTTTAAACCCTTCTTCGTTCTTATGACCGGACGGCCAAGAGGAACGCCTTAATCAGGAACATTCAATACTACAAAACAATATCAGATCTATATCATATATCTCATATATAAAGTAGATCTAATCATGGCATATTTTGCATACATCTCATGTATCAATCATGCATGTTTTCAGATCTAAATTATCTCATAATAATCTAAAAAATTAGATTTAAATTGATCTAATCAAAATAAATTCTAATCTAGACAATTATGTAGAACTATTCTACAACTAGTCTAGACATGCATCTATCATATCTCATATGATATTTAAAATTAAATAATTTTTATTTGCTATTTTTATCAGATGTTATTATAACACTTATAATATCAAGAAAATAGTAAATAAGAAGATCTAAAATATGATTTAATCAGATTAAATCAAAGACATGCAAAACTATTCTATAGAACTATTCTATTCTAGAACTAGTCATGCATATCTTCATAATCTTAGATCCAAATCATTTAATTTTAATTTTTTCTGATTTCAGATCTGATCACATCTCATGTGACATCTGAAATCACTTTATTTTCTAATTAAAATAAAATTAAAATCAGATCTAAACAATTTTAGAACCATGGCTCTGATACCAGTTGAAGGGAAATCCTGATTTCCCGGTCCAGGTTCGTTCCAGATCTGATTCAGATCAAGAGATATATTTCAAAAATTTTTCTCTTGATCTTAATCAGATCTTGATATGTTTCAGATCTGATTCTTATTATTTTAATAAATAAAATAAAATAAGATAAATTAAATCAAATTTAATTTACCTGATTTGGGTAATCCTATTACCCTGTAGATGATCCTGATTGCAGCGGAAGGTTCTGGATCTTAGCCACGCAAGCGCCTGGCCTCTACCGGTATCCACTCGGGTTGGATCTGGAGATCCTCTTCTTCTCTATCACACCTCCAAAAATCAGATCTGGATCTGATCTGGAGGATCTTCAAAACTCTTTTGAAGATCTGCAGTCGTCCTTTTGCAGCAGCGCAGCCTTCTTGCTTTTGATCGCCTTTCCTTGATCTGAATCGCACCAAACTAAGTCCAAAACACTTTTGGACGTGGAGAGCAAGGGGAGAAGAGACTATGGCATGGAGAAGGAGGGGAGAGGCAGCCTTGGGGCGTGTCTAATAGCATTGGAATTAGGGTTGGGCGCAGGGTCTTATTTATAGACCTCTTGTGATCCAACTCCTCTTCCTCTCAACCAATCACAACCCTTTGTGAAATCAGATCTAAATCTGATTGGTTGGAATAGAGACCCCTGGATTCCGTGCTAGCACTCGATTGAACCGTAACGTTTTCTTTTACTATCATCACAAATAAGTTGTCCTTGACTCGAGCCAAAGGAGTTGTGGCTCAATCAGCAGGCTTCATATGGCTCCTACTGAGTTTCGCAAGTAGAATAAGGTTGTTCCTATTTCGTTAAGACTTACCTGCCATTTTGGTCACCCTGCCATTTCGTGTTCTTTGACTTTGGTCAAAAGTCTATCTTTGACTGTCAAACGTTGACCATTACCCTTTGACTTTTGACCACTGTCATCGGCACCTATTGGAGAAGCTGGGGGCCTGCCCCTGCCAAACCTGGCAAGGAGATGGGCGGAACGCCAAGGGTGGCGTTAGCCCAAGTAGGAGGGCTATGAGTCATTGTTGGACAAGGACTGCCACCTACCTTGTAGGATTCTCAATCAGAGTTCTACTACGAGGGGGGGCAAGAACCCCAGTTTGACTGGTCTTAGAGCTCTAAAGGA
>QRFJ01002764.1:0-159122 GCA_006176705.1 Cocos nucifera
ACGAGAGAGATATTGGCTCACTGCAGGAGATGTTTGGTGAAATAGAAGTCGTGGCGCTAAGTATCAAGTTACGAAATGAATTTTTAAAAGCTAAGAATGATGAGGGCAATTCGAATCCCAAATTAACTGTCGTAGCATAATAAGATCAAAGTTACAATAAGAGAGCTGAAAGCTGCGGGTGAAGTTAGACTTGGACCTGCAGACAATGATAATTGATTCTGCAATCTCTGGACTGTGCATATGGATCGATATCATCATGAATTCCCACATGCATAAACTTCAAAATTTCTGCCGCCGAATTTAAATGAATAGCTGGTTACCATATCAGCTTGCTCAATGAAAGGTTCTAAAAGCTCATTCTTGTATGATGTGCTTGGTGATTTGTGGAGTAGCCATAGTGGATGGTGGGTGCAGGAGGCCTGTCATGTTCTTCAAAAGAAAAGTCTAATGGAAAGAAAGAAGTTGCGAAAAAGCCAGAAGGTGGAAGGAGCAAAGAAGAAGTATGGCAGAACCAAAGAAAAAGGCCGATGTCAAAGAAAAGTATTTCCATTGCAACAACGATGGCATTTGGAGAAGCGGAACTGCCTACTTACCTGGCACCCGTGAAAACAAGAAGGAAGGTCCTTCTGGAGGTATGCTCGTTATTAGAGTTCTAACCTTAGACAAGTTTCTCATCTAAGACTGCCCGCACTCATCGGTAGCTTGGCTCTGCATTCTAGTGCTCATACTGTGCACTTCCATGAGATCTTGAGAATAAGGAGGTTGAGGGATGAGACAGTGATCCTATGCGTCGGTTTATTGGAGCAAAGAGTTGCTACACAGTAGCCGTGGAGAATATATATCCTGCATTCGAAGTATACCATTTGGCATTAGACTTAGTTTCTGAAAGACGTTATTATGTGCGCTGCAGCTCGTTAGGATTTTGATTTTCTGTTTCACTGCTTAGCATAAGAAGGCTACATAGATGAGTTACTTCTTTGAAGGACAAATCATGTAACATTCTTTCTACTGAAAGAAATAAACAATTGAAATGGTTAATTCGTCCATCTGATTAATGAGATCCTTTATCAAGGTAACATATATGAATGACACTATTCTAATATCTAACAGGATAAACAAAAACATGAATGCCAAAGTGACCTAAGGGATAGTCCAAACACGACAGATATCTATGGCACCTGAGATTAGGTTATATAGCAGAAGATATGGATCAACAAATTGGAGAAAAATAGACTATTGAGTCCATTGACTTTCGAGTCATATCCAACTTGTGAATCCTACCTTCAAGGCAAAATGGCCAAACTCCCTTTTGTTGGACATGGGGAGAGAGCCACAGATCTCCTTGCCCTAGTACATACAAATGTGTGTGGCCCATTTGATGTGCCGACTAGAGGCAATTTGTCTACTTCATTACCTTACCAATGATCTGTCTAGGATAGGTAAGTGTGTATCCTTATGAGGACACAAGGTCTGAAGCTTTTGAAAAGTTCAAAGAATTCAGACATGAAGTAGAAAAACAAACTAAAAAATCCATTAAGGTTCTTCGATCAGATCGAGGAGGTGAATACCTTAGTCGGGAATTCCTAGACTATCTAAAGAAAAATGGCATAGTCTCTCAATGGACTCCACCAGGAACACCTCAACTCAATGGGATTTCAGAATGGAGAAATCAAACTCTATTGGATATGGTCCGATCCATGATGAGCTTCACAGACCTTTCTGATTTCCTTTGGGGACACTCATTGTTGACTTCAATTTATCTACTGAATAGGGTTCCCTCTAAAACCATTCCTACCACACCGTATGAGATATGGCATGGTAAGAAATCAAGTCTGAGTCATCTCAGAATTTGGGGTTGCCTGGCTCATGTCAAAAGACAACAAGCGGACAAGTTAGAGTTTAGATCCTTCAGAGCTCGATTCATAGGATATCCTAAAGAGTCATTAGGATACTATTTCTACATTCCAGAAGACCATAATGTGATTGTGAGTCGACAAGCCATCTTTCTTGAAAAATAGTTTATTCAAGATAGCGGCATTGGAAGGCAGATCAAGCTTGATGAGAAAGTCTCATAAGTACAATGAGCTAAGGACCAATTGGAACCAAATTAGGTTGAGCCAATAAGAACACTACCTCCTCCACCTCGTAGATCAGAAAGAGTTTCCCATCCCCTGAGAGATACTTAGATATTATTTCAGAGGAAGTAGAGGAAATGTTCCTCGTAGGTAATGGTGCTCATGGTGATGATCCCAAAACCTACAATGAGGCGATATCAGATATCGACTCCGAGAAATGGCTAGAGGCAATGCAGTCAGAAATTGACTTGATGCACTCAAACCAAGTCTGGACCTTGGTAGATCCACCAGAAGGTATAGTACCTATTGGGTGTAAATGGATCTTCAAGAGAAAGATTGGTGCAGATGGGAATGTGGAGACATTCAAGGCTAGACTAGTGGCAAAAGGTTATAGTCAACACGAAGGCATTGACTATCAGGATACCTTTTCCCCAGTGGCTATGCTAAAATCCATCCGCACATTGCTTGCTGTTGCAGCCTATTTCGATTATGAAATATGGCAAATGGACGTGAAAATGGCATTCTTAAATGGATATCTTGAGGAAGATATCTATATGGAACAGCCGCTAGGTTTCACATTCAATGATACTGATCACAAGGTTTGCAAGCTGCAAAGGTCCATATATGGACTTAAGCAAGCATCTCGGAGCTGTAACACTCATTTCAATGATGTGATCAAAATGTTTGGTTTCATCAAAAATGAAGAGGAACCGTGTGTTTTCAAAAAGATCAGTGGGAGCGCTGTTGTCTTCCTCGTATTGTACGTGGATGACATCCTCCTTATTGGGAATGATATTCCCATGATGACAAAGTCAAATTATGGTTGTCCAAGGAATTCTCCATGAAAGACCTAGGCGAAGCATCCTTTATTCTAAGAATTAAGGTCTATAGGGATAGACCGAATAGGATGCTAGGACTTTCACAGAAGATGTATATAGAGAAAGTACTAAAGAGGTTTAGTATGGAAAACTCTAAGAGGGGATTAATACCCTTCAGACATGGTATTCATCTTTCCAAGAAGATGTGCCCCAGCACACCGAGGAAATAGAATGCATGAGCAAGATCCCTTATGCTTCTGCAATAGGGAGCCTCATGTATGCCATGCTATGTACACGACCTGATATAGCCCATGCTGTGAGTGTCACAAGCAGATATCAGTCAAATTCAGATGAAGAACACTGGACTTCTATGAAATGTATCCTTAAGTACTTAAGAAGAACTAAGGATATGATGTTGGTCTTTGGTAATGGAGAACTCCAAGTTCAGGGATACACAGACTTGGATTTCATGTCCGATATAGATGATCGAAAGTCGACATCTGGGAGTCTGTTTGTGTGCAATGATGGTGCTGTCAGCTGGAAGAATTCCAAGCAAACGGTGATAGCAGATTCCACCATGGAAGCAAAATATATCGCTGCATCAGAAGCTATGAAGGAAGCATTCTGGTATAAGAAGTTTGCTGCAGAAATTGGAGTAATGCCATCAAATTCCATTCCTCTATACTGCGACAACAATGGCGCCATAGCCCTTGCTAAGAAGTGGAGCTCTCACCAAAAATCCAAGCATATTGAGTGGCGATACCACCACATCCGTGATTACCTCGAGAAGGGTTATGTCGAGGTCAAGAGAGTCAACTCCACAAACAATGTGGCAGACCCACTTACAAAGTCGTTGGGCCAGCAGAAGATCGAAGTTCACCTTGAGAAGATGGGACTTAGACTTACAGCCAATTAGCTTTAGGACAAGTGGGAGATTGTTAGATATATGTGCCCTAGAAGCCAGAATTGGCTGACACTTGTAATACACTTCTAGGAGCAAAATTATAATTTTGACTAATATCAATAAAATGGGTTATTTTCTATCACATATGTGTATTTAGTGTCTGTGATACATCCTTTGAGTTAATGGTAATGATAATTCATATTTTCAAGAGTTGAAAATTTAAGACATGAATAATCATTATTAACTCATAAAATGCTTCCGACCATAGGATCATCATGAGGATGGTGATTGATTCAGAAGGTTGGTGTACAATCGCTTTTCTTTAGTAGATGAGTCTTGAGTCTATGGTGTGGAGACACCGGAGTGAGAGTACAGGTACTCATTAGAGAACGAGGGCACTGAGCGTGACCACCTCGAGTAGTCATTAGGGAGTCTACCTTCTCGTCAATGACTGACTCGATGCTGCAGTAGTGTGTCTGGTTCTTTGACCTGAGGTGCATCGGCAGTTCACCTTGAGGGTGTTATAGTTTGACTACACCATTACTCGGTCTCCTAGCCATATGGAACCCTGAGGTGTATATTGGCTATAGCATGTTCATTGTAGGAACTGGATGGCATCAAGATGGAATCTATCTACCTCGGTGGTAGAGGAGCAGCCCTATGATGATCATGAGAATCAAGTCCAGAAGTCCATGGCCATGGTAGAGTGAAATAATAGAAAGAGTTTCTATTTAGATTTTCACATGGACTCGAATCGAATGATTACATCATATGATAGAAACTAGGGTTTGACGAGTTTACCTTAACCCTAATCTGATCGGGCTCAAGATAGAAGAATTTAATCACACAGGTAGCTGCACCAAGAGGTTCACATTCAGCTCTGATGGGTTGCCACCATATACTGCTAGGTGTCACTGGTGGATTTTGGGAGCAATTAGAATGATTTAGATGATCGATCATTCTAGCTGTTCGAATCAGAAGAGTTCTGATCCATCGAAAGAAGTTTTGATGATGTCGATGATAGAGATCATGACATATCCCATTACCATACAGAACTGAATCTAACTGGGTCACACAAACAAGGGTTTGAATCTGGTGATCATCAATTGAACTGATCCAGTTCAATTGATCTGAATGAGATTCAATTAGGTTCAAGGAAATCGTGCTAGCACTCGATTGAACCTAACGTTCTTCTTTTGCTATCATAAATAAGTTGTCCTGACTGAGCCAAAGGAGTTTGTGCTCAATCAGAGGCCTTCATATGGTCTGACTAGAGGTTGTCCAAGTCAGAAAAGGTTGTCTTATTTTGTAAGACATTACCTGCCATTTTTGGTCACCTACCATTTCTTGTTCTTTGACTTTGGTCAAAAGTCTACCTTTGACTGGTCAAATGTTGACCATTGACACTTTGACTTTTGACCACATGTCACGCACCTATTGGAGAGCTGGTGGGGGCCTATCCCCCTATCAGAACCTGGCAAGAAAGAGGGCGCACACCACCCTTGGCGTGTGCCCAAGTTGGAGGTGCCTAGGAGTCCCTGTTGGACAGGGACTCCATCTCCTTTTTGGATTCCAATTAGAGTTCTCCTAAGAACCAACTTTGACTGATCTTAGGCACCCTCTAAGGAGGAATCCAGGGGACTCTATTCCAACCAATCAGATTTAGATCTGATTTCACAAAGGGTTGTGATTGGTTGGGAAGAAGAGGAGTTGGATCACGCTTAGTCTATAAATAAGACCCTGCGCCCAACTCAAACAGAAATATAGATGATTGAATCACAATTCCCCATGCCCAAGGCTGCCTCTCCCCTCTTCCTCCATGCCAAACCACCTTCTCCCCTTCCTCTCCACATCCAAAAGAAATTTTGGATTTTTGGTTGCTGCGATCCAGATCAAAGAAAGGCGACTGAACGCTAGAAGGCTGCACTGCTATAAAGAACGACTGTTGATCTTCAAAAGGAGTTTTGAAGATCCTCTAGATCAAATTCAGATCTAATTTTTGGAGACATGATAGAGAAGAAGAGGATCTCCAGATCCAGCCCGAGTAGATGCCGGTAGAGGCCAGGCACTTACGCGGCTAGATCCAGAACCTTCCGCTGCATACAGGATCATCAACGGGTAATAGGATTACCCATATCAAGATAAATTAAATTTGATTTAATTTATCTAAATTTTATTTAATTTTTAAAATAATAAAAATTAGATCTGAAACATCTTAGATTTGATCTAGATCAAAGAAAATTTTTTTTGAAATATATCTCTTGATCAGATCAGATCTGAACGAACCTGATCCAAAAAATCAGGATTTTCCTTCAGAACTGCCCTATATACCTGGCCACCCTAAAGAATAAGAAGAAGATAGGTCCTTTTGGAGGTATGCTCGTTATTGAATCTAGCCTTATGATTTTTTCTACATCCAGTTGGGTGCTTAACTTTGGTCCTAGTGCTCATTTGTGCACTTCTATGTAGGATCTTAAGGATAGTAGGAGGCTGAGGGATGATAAGATGATCCTACGCATCGAAAATGGAGAAAGGGTTGCTGCTGTGGCCGTGGAAACCTACCCTCCTCGACTACCATTTGGCTTAGATTTAGTACTTAAGGATTGTTATTATGTGCCTACCGCAAGTAGAAATTTGATTTCTATTTCACGTTTAGCACAAGAAGGCTATGTAATTAGTTTTCTTAAGGACCATTATAATATTCTTTATGAAAGAAATAAAATTATAAGTGATTTTTTCATTAACGGTCTCGACCAGTTATATATTGATGTATTTATCTTTAATATCGAGCAAAATGTGAATGCCATAAGATCAAAATGATCCAGGGATAGTCCAAATGATTGGTATCTATGGCACCTAAGACTATGTCATATAGCAGAAGATAGGATTAACAAATTGGAAAAAATCAGACTATTGAGTCCGTTGACTTTTGAGTCACATCCAAATTATGAATTATGTCTTCATGGCAAAATGACTAAGCACTCTTTTATAGGACATGGGAAAAGGACCATGGATCTACTTGCCCTAGTACATACTGATGTGTGCGGCCCATTTGATGTGTCGGCTAGAGGCAACATTGATTACTTCATAATCTTTATTGATGATTTATCTCAATATGGTTACGTGTATCATATGAAACACAAGTCTGAAGCCTTTGAAAAGTTTAAGAAATTCAGATATGAAGTCAAAAAGCAAATTGAAAAATCCATTAAGATTCTTCGATTTGATCGAGAAGGTGAATACCTTAGTCAAAAATTTTCGGACTATCTCAAGCAAAATGGCATAGTCTTTTAATGGACTCCATCTGGAACACCTCAACTCAATGAAATTTCAAAATGGAGGAATCAGATCCTATTAGATATGGTCCGATCCATGACGAGCTTCACAAATCTTCCTAATTTTCTTTGGGGACATAGTCTATTAACTGCTATATATTTACTGAATAGGGTTTTCTTTAAAATCGTTCCTACCATACCGTATGAGATATGACATGGTAAGAAACTAAGTCTGAGTCATCTCAGAATTTAGGGTTGTTTGGCTCATGTCAAAAGACAACAAGCAAACATGTTAGACTATAGGTCCTTTAGAGCTCAATTTATAAGATATCCTAAAGAGTCATTAGGATATTATTTCTATATTCCAGAAGACCATAATATGATTATGAGTCGGCATGCCATCTTTCTTGAAATAGTTTATTCAAAATGGTGGCATTGAAAAGTAGATCAAGCTCCAAAAGAAAGTCTCACAAGAGCAACGAGCTAAGGACCCCATGGAACCAAATCAGGTTGAGCCAATACAATCACTACCTCCTCCACCTCATAGATCGAAAATAATTTTCCATCCTCCTGAGAGGTACTATTTAAGAGAAAGTAGAGAAAATATTCCTCATAGGTAATAGGATTTATGATGATTCCAAAATCTATGATGAGGGATATCAGATATCAACTCTGAGAAGTGGTTAGAGGCAATGAAGTCAGAAATTAACTCGATGCACTCAAACCAATTCTTGATCTTAGTAGATCCACCAGAAGGTATAATACCTATTAGGTGTAAATGGATCAACAAGAGAAAGATTGGTGCAGATGGAAATGTGGAGACATTCAAAGCTAGATTAGTGGTAAAAGAGTATAGTTAGCATGAAGGCATTGATTATCAGGATATCTTTTCGTTAGTAGCTAAGCTAAAATTAATTTGCATATTGCTTGCTATTGTAGCTTATTTTGATTATGAAATATGGCAAATGAATATGAAAATGGTATTCTTAAATGGATACCTTGAGGAAGATATCTATATAGAACAACCACTAGGTTTCACATCCAGTGATACTGATCATAAAGTATGCAAGCTGCAAAAGTCCATATATGGACTTAAGCAAGCATCTCAAAGCTAGAATACTCATTTTAATGATGTGATCAAATTATTTGGTCTCATAAAAAATGAGGAGGAACCATGTATTTTTAAAAAGGTCAGTGCGAGCGCTATTGTCTTCCTCGTACTATACGTGAATGATATCCTTCTTATTGGAAATGATATTCCCATGTTGACCATAGTTAAAATGCGGTTATCTAAAGAATTCTTCATGAAAGACCTAGAAGAAGCATCATTCATTCTAGGAATTAAGATCTATAAAGATAGACCGAATAGGATGCTAGGTCTTTTACAGAAGATGTACATGGAGGAAGTGCTAAAGGGGTTTAGCATAGAAAACTCCAAGAGGGGATTGGTACCCTTCAGACATGGCATTCATCTCTCCAAAAAAATGTATCCCAACATACCAAAGGAGATTGAACGCATGAATAAGATCCCATATGCTTCAGCAATATGGAACCTCATGTATGCCATATTATGTACATGACCTAATATAGCTCATGCTGTGAGTGTCACAAGCAAATATCAGTTGAATCCAGGTGAAGAACACTAAACTTCTGTGAAATGTATCCTTAAGTACTTGAGAAAAACTAAGGATATGTTGTTGATTTTTGATAATGGAGAACTCTAAGTCCAAGGGTATACAGACTCGAATTTTATGTCCGATATAAATGATCGAAAGTCGACATCTAGGAGTCCATTTGTGTGTAATGATGGTGCTATCAATTGGAAGAGTTCCAAGAAGACAGTGATAGCAGATTCCACCATGAAAATAGAATATATCGCTGCATCAGAAGCTATGAAGGAGGCATTCTGATACAAGAAATTCACCATAGATATTGGAGTGATGCCATCAGATGCCATTCCTCTATACTGCGATAATAATGGTGCCATAGCCCTTGCTAAGGAGCCAAGGTCTCATAAAAAATCCAAGTACATCGAGCAGCGATACCACCTCATCCATGATTACCTCGAGAAAGGTTATGTCGAGGTCAAGAGAGTCAACTCCACAGACAATGCGGTAGATCCACTCATAAAGCTGTTAGGCCAGCAGAAGATCAAAGCCCATTTTGAAAAGATGGGACTTAGATTTGTAGCCAATTAGCTTTAGGTCAAGTGGAAGTTTGTTAGATATGTGTGCCTTAGAAGCCAGATTGGTTGACACTTGTAATACACATCTAAGAGCAAAATTATAATTTTGATTATAAATAATTAAATAGATTATTTTCTATCACAGTGTGTATTTGAAAGTTTCTGTGATACATCCCTTAAGTTAATGGTAATGATGGTTCATATTTTCAAGCGTTGAAAATTTAAGACATGGATTTTCATTATTAACTCATAAAATGCTCTCGACCGTAGGATCATCATGAGGATAGTGATTGATCCAAAAGGTTAGTGTACGATCACTTCTTTAAGATAGATGTGTCTTGAGTCTATGGTGTAGAGATACCGAAGCGAGTGTACAGGTACTCATTAGAGAACGAGGGCACCAAGCGTAATCACCTTGAGCAGTCATGAGGAAGTCTACCTTCTTGTCGATGACTGGCTCAAAGTTATAGTGGTGTGTCTGGTTCTTTAACCTAAGGTGCATCGATAGTTCACCTGAAGAATGTTATAGTTTGACTACACCATGACTCGGTCTCCTAGCCATTCGAAATCCTGAGGTGTATGTTGGCTATAGCATGTTCATTGTAGGAATTGGATTGCACCAATAGGGGATCTATCAACCTCGGTAGAAGAGGAGCAGCCCTATGATGATCATGAGAATCGAGTCCATAAGTCCATGGCCATGGCAGAGTAAAACAATAGAAAGAGTTTCTATTAGAGTTTTCACATGCGACTTGAATCAAATGATTAATTCATATGATAGATATTAGGTTTTGATGAGATCATCTTAATCCTAATTTGATCGAGGCTCAAGATAGAGAAACTTAATCACATAGGTAACTGCATCGAGAGGTTCACTTTCAGTTTTGATGGGTTTCCACCATATGTTGTTAGGTGTCACTGGTGGATTTTGGGAGCAATTAGAATGATTTGAATGATCGATCATACTAGTTGTCTGAATCAGAAAAGTTCTGATCCATCAAAAGATTTTTTGATAATGTCAATGATAGAGATCATGACATATTCTATTACCATATGGAACTAAACCTAACTAGATTACACAAACAAAGGTTTGGACCTAGATATCATCAATTGGATTAACCCAGTTCAATTGATTTGAATAAGATTCAATTAGGTTCAAAAAAATCATGCTAGCACATGATAGAGCATAATGTTCTCCTTTAACAATCATTAAAGCTTATCTCGACTGAGCCAAATGTGTTTAGGCTCACTCAAAAATCTTTACATAGTTTGACTGGAGCTTGTCCAAGTTAGAAAAGGATTGTCTTAATTTATGAGATAAATTTGAGATAACACTTGCCATTTTTCATCACCTACTAAATCTTATCTTTGGACTTTGGTCAAATATTGACCTTTGACACTTAGACATCTGTCCATGTGTCATGCACCCATAGGAGAGAACTTTGACCCTTATCCCCTACTAAAAGGTAGACAGACAAAAGGTGCATGCCTAGGGAGGTGTGCACCCCATGTGGATAAGGATTGGAGTTCCATATAGATGGGACTCCAGTTGCTTCAAAGAATCAACCTAGATGGCGCCAAGGAGTCCTATTTGACTAGTCTTGGCATCATCTAAGGAGAGTTTTGAGGAACTTTAATCTGATTAGATCAGATGATGTCATCCCACCAATTAGATTTAGATCTGATTGCACAAAAGGCCATGATTGGCTGGGATGATGTGGCACTGCATGGCACAGTAGGGTCTATAAAAACCCTATTTATGCCTAGATTAAGTGAGCTTCTACTTTAGCCCATGCCACAAAGCTCTTCTCCCTTCTTCTCCATGTGACCCTTTGGTCATCTCTCTCCTCTCCATGCCCAAGAGGCTTTGGGCATGAGTTAGGTGTGATCCAAGCAAGTGAAGGACGACAGGAAAGGAAGAAGGCAGCACTGCTGCAAGAGACAATGACTGATCTTCAAAAGCCATTTTGAAGACCTTCAAGATCAGATCTAGATCTAATTTTTGGAGGATAGATTGAGAGGAAGAAGATCTCTAGATCCTGCTTGAGTGGATACCGATAGAGGCCAGGTGCTTGCGTGGCTACATCCAGAACCTCAGTCAAACATCGAGATCATCATAGGATAATAGGATTACCCATAATAAAGATATAATTAATTTAGATTTAATTTTATTTTTTTATCAGATCAATAAGATTAGATCTGAAGAGTCTCAGATTTGATTAAGATCTTAGAGAAAAATTTTTGAAATATCCCTCTTGATCCAATCAGATCTGAACGAACCTGCATTGGGAAAATAGGGTTTTTTCCTTTAGGTTTTCTATTTGGTCTTGGATTAGGATTTATCCATGGGGTCTTAAGGCCTGATCTAATAAGATCTTAAGGTGGCTAACTCATGTATGGGTCGGGTTTAGATCTAGGAGATGAGAGCATGGGAGACATGGATGTACATGGGCTTGGTGAGTGCTTTCATGTATTGGATTAGCCTAGGAGAGTTTTTTAGCTGGAGTTTGGATTTATTAGTGTTCATGTGGTATAGCAGAAATTCTAAGGTATATAAACTTAGGTATTATAATCTTTATAATTAGTGAAATCAATACAGAGCTTTTCTTCCAAACTCTCTTCTTTTTTTTCTCTTTAGTTCCAACACCAAGCCCTAGGCGCCGCCATCAACTTTTGCTCTTCTTCATATTTCTGAATTAACTCCTAGGTTCGCACAAGAGATTAGATCTACGACTGTGGTTCCAAGCAACTGTAGGTATAATAATTAGTATCAAAGTAGTACTAATTATTCTAACACAGAAGACCTAGTTCGGATCCAAACTTGGTACGAGGTCCTGGTGGAGTTCGACCTCGAACATCCTAGGACCACCAGTTAAGTGAATGACCTACCATCTGGCTGGCTAGTTCTGTACGAGGAGGCACTCCAAGCTGGCTTGAGGTTCCTCATTCCTCTTTTCATTCTCGACCTCTTTCGATTTTATGGCATTTCTTTGTGCACCATTGTTCCGAACTCTTTTTGTTTTGTTGTTGCTTCTTGGTCATCTGCATTTTGGCCAATATTCAGCCCTCCATCTCCTTTTTTTGATCTTTTTCACCATCAAGAGGAACTCATGTGCCAAGGATTGATGGTACATATCGATGCAAAGGAGAGTTTCCCCCTTGATCAAGGGTGCTCCTTCATCTATTCATTGATGGAAGGAGCGATTTCTATTCATCCTTAAACAATCATCGTGTAGCTAGGATTTCTTAAGTTAGGATTAGCCGAAGGATTCAGCTAACCAGATTCCAAGGCTAGGAGTTGTGGAAGAGGGTTGCTTCAAAACCCTTGGGGACTTCAAGGTCCCCACTTTGAAGAAGCTATTGTCTAATGAGGCCCTTTATAATGCAAGGCTCAATCAAGTCGCCCCCTATAATGCGAGGCTCAATCAAGTCGACCCTAGGGATAAGTAGGGCATTATAGTTCTTTGCTTTTTTTTCTATCCTATTACCATGTTTCTGATCACTGCTATGCTGCTGTAGACATGAGGCCCGAAGATATCATGAAGCTAAGAAAAATGCTTCCAAGAAGAAAGCAGCCTCAACCACTGAGGGTCTCTCAAAAAAATCAAAAGTCATGGTGGTCGGTCAATAGGAGGTTTCAATGGAGCAAGCCCTTCTAGTTGGGGACACCATCGTGATGGCGACCCTCACTCTTCCAAACATGCCACGCTTGGCCATGGCATTTGCCTTGTCCACTCAGTTGAGCATGCTTCTATCGGCTCTCATTTTGATTTCTCCTGCTGCCCAGGGGAGAGAGAAATCTCCTCCAGCGATCAACCCTAATGGGTCAGCCTCCGCTGGGGAACAAGCTAACTAGCGGGTTTGCCTGCTTAAGGTTCCTGATGATGCCATCTTTGAAAATTGGAAGCTCATCCGAGAGTTGGTGGAGAGCATGCTTCTTCCTATGGAGCTAGAGAGGAACAAAGGATTGGAGTTTTCAAGCCAATGGAAGCACACCATGACCTCTCTCCATCAGGAATTTTGGTGGTAGCTCTTACATTCTTTTCATTGATTCTTCTCTTCTCTTTTTCTTATACGGTCTTAATGTAGTTGACTCACCATGCGAGGAGAGCAGACAAGATCTATGTGCAAGCCAGAGCAGTTGATATAGAGGTTAAACACCTGAAAAAGGTGCTGAGCATGATGGAAGCCGACCTTGCCTATGAGAGGAAGGGATGATAGGAGGATGAAGCTCGAGTTGCTGAGGCAAAGAAGAAAGCAAGGAAGGTGGAGGCTGAATTGGTCTTCGAAGAAGTAAGGTGATAGGAGATGGCTTCCAAAATTGATGAGGTCGAGCTCAAGGTTATAGAGGCCAAGAAGGTGGCTGAAGAGCAGATTATTAAGGTTGGGTGTCTCACCATGGAGGCATTCAAGGCGTCTAAGAAATTTAGTAATGCAAGGATCGCATTCAATCAGGAGGCCTTTAATTCCACCTTGGAGATCGACTTTGATAATTATCATCATCGAGTCATTGCTCAGCTTTTGACTATGGATCTTTCCCTTTTGGATGAGAATGAGGAAGAGGAAGCTGTAGGAGTGCCTATTTTTTCTGAGCTCACGGCCATTGAGGAACAAGTAGAAGAAGAGTTGGTAGCCATGGGGTTTTCCCTCTCTCTGACTATTGATGCTTCCACTTTGATGCCAACTCCGACTGGAGCGCCTACTGGCCTTCCAGAAATTGCCCCGGACTCAGCCGACCCTCAAAATAAGGTTGAAAATTGACATATTTTGTACCTTCTTTCCTATCCCTCTTGTAAAAATTTTCATTAATGAAATGGACTTTTCTCCTTTTTTTGAACCGTATTCTCCTTTGTGTATTTATCTAGTCCTATCAATGAGTTCTCGATAGGTGTAGTTCTTTGATTCGTAGAGCTGTGCCTTTGCTAGTTGCCACTGCCATCCACATTGATGATTTGAAGAGGAAGGTAAAGGAGGTGAGTAAAAAGTTCTCAGATTGGAAGAGGGAACTCTCAAAGGTTAAAAGGGCATTCTAGGATGCTTTGATGGAAATCAAATGGCTCTGGTCAATTGTTTGGCCGAAGGATAAGGCTCATGCCAAGGAAAGAAAAAAAAACTAATCAACGAATGCAAGAGGCTATCAGAGGTTGCTCGGAAGGTGATATAGGATGGGGTTGCCAAGTGTCCAAGTACAACCATCGATTATGCTAGGCCTAAGGCAGATTAATAGTGCTAGATGTTGGAAAATGTATCCTAAATCCAATCATCTATGTTGTAGATGGTTGAGCTAAATATAATTTATACTTAAATTTTAATTGAATAAAATTATTATTCTAGTAATTTCATCACTTTGTGCATCTTTCTATAATAAACTATCTATGATGAAGTTCTTAGGACTATTTAGACTCGACAAAGGAGGATTTATCGTTTAGTCCTTAAACTGAACGTGACCAAATGATTCGTTGTTACTTAGGATGATAATGTTAATCAAGAGTAAAGCATTGTGTGCCATAAGTGTTGGTTGCCCTCTTAACCAAGAAGCATGGTGATGCTGTTATGGCATATAGGTGAAATGTGGGGGTACATTTTACTGATCGTGACCCAACTGTGGAGCTCTTCTGCCAAGATTGCTCACGAAGGATATGGGTATATATATCCCTTAGACCTGAGATCATCATGGTGACTTGAAAACAACTCACTGTACTTAGATATCGAACTACTTGAATTCTTAATTCAGTGATGGAAGGCTATTGGATGCAGTCAAGTACTTGGCTTATCGGTATGTGAGTCATAATGGGATTAACCCCCCCAAGTGTTGGAGCAAGTGTATTGCTGTATTTTAATTTAGCAAATCTTCGATCGGGGTAGTCCATATGATGGATGCTGAATTTAAAAATATAATGTGGATGAATTTTTAGGATTGGTAGTTAACCCTAGATCATCCTATGAGCATCATGGTCAAGGGGATGAATTATACGGTAATCATATATCACAGATTTGTTAATATTACGTTGTGACTATTCAACTTTTCTAAACATCGAGTACTATTGCTAGATGGTTACATCGATTGGTACAGAAAATTAATTCTCGTACTATCAGCTTAGGATTTGAACCTATAGGATCATACATAATAGGAGTTTCCTACCTGATCTGATGGCTAATCATGACTGGATGTCCCACTGGACTGGAACTCAATTATTATTGGAGGATTAATTAGCAATTAAATAGCTAATTAGCTCAATTTGATTGAGTGATGAGAAATTGATCAAGTCAAATTGATTTTGATTCAATTAAGTTTGACTTGATTAGATCATGTGATGATCTAATCGCTATGGAAGATTCGACTCTGGTATAATCAGGGGACGAACCTAATTAATTTCTAATTTGATTAGAAGTTTATTAGTTTGGATTAACTCTAATTTGGTTGAATTTAACTTGATCTAATTGAATTTAGATAATTTAGTTTAGATGAAACCAATTTGGACCAAGTCAAATAGTTTTTGATTTTTGAATCAAATCTCCCTGCGCCATGGTACTTTGACTCGTTCTTTTTCTCTACACACATTGTGAATGTGCGTAGGATTTCTCCACACTAGAAGAGAGTTTGCACACTCCATTTTTTTGCTTTTGATATGGTCCAAGGGTTGTACCAGTTCAAACTAAATTTAATTTTGAATTCAATTTGGTTGGTTAGAAGTTCAAACCTCCAAACTCCCCGTGCCTTATCAACTCCCTGTGCCATTCTCCTATTGTCACAAATTTTTGTGCGATTTTCTAGAGAGAGGTGCACAAAAGGAGAGTCCTTCTCCATGCTTTTCACCTATGTGGGTGCAGGAATGGGATAAGAAGTATTTGAATTTAAGTTAAGAGGTTAAAACCTCATAACCTCCAATCCTTACCCTACTATCTCAGGTCGCCCATTTTATAATGGAATTATTTTATGGGTGTGCATTTAGATGTGCGAGAAATCTGAGAGATGTATGCATGAGGAAGAGAGAGATTTTATGAGGGATTTCTATGAGACAAAAATTAAAGAGGGGTGATCTCTTTTGGCATGAGGTTTTTTGAAGAGAGAAGAGGATCAAGATCCTTATGGGTGAGTGCAGAATCCTAGAGTTGAGACTCTAGATTTTGGATGGAGAGATTGAGCGCTGTGAGTGTCAGATCTTCACCGATTTTTCATCACCACCTTGTTAACCTCCATAGATCATTTTCTAGCCTTTCATAGCATCCGAGAGATCTAGAATCGGACCGTTGATTGGATCGATGGAGATTGGCTATCTAAGGCTCCATCGAGAAGCTAGCACTCCAAAGGAATTGATCAGAACTAGAAGCTCCGTGTGGACTCACCATAGAGGTCGGACACGTGTGCGACTATAGTGCAATGGGAGAGCATCTTCTGGTGGATTCGGATTGCAAAGTTCATCTATCCATGCATAGGTACTATGTTCTGAACATGGATCGATCAATAAATATGATTTACTGATCGAATGTATTTTATTTTTTTGATTCATATTAACATGTCAAAGATCTCGAGTAGGGTTTTATGATCAGATCATAGCATGCATAGAATTAATGTAGATTAATTTTGCTTTTGTTGCTATATATTTCAAAAAATTTTTGAATAGTATGCTCACAATCCTGCTAGGTTTTCTTCAAATGGTATTAGAGCAAGGGTTGCTCGACAAGCTTAATATATAAATTAGAAAGATTTAATGTATAACACAATGATCGCATGGATTGTAGGTTGTCCTGCTGTAAGATTTACCCCATACAATGGAGAGGTTGTCCTGGTACGTTGCGATCTATAACTTTGATCATAAAAAGTTAATCTAATAAATTTTTATGATATATTTTGAATTGATTTTAATCTAAATTTTATCATGAATTTGTGTTTAGATTAGATCTAAATATTTCATGATTTTTATGTAATATATATAGATTTGAATTAAACCTGAACAAAATCTTGTGAAGGTTCTGTTCGCTGGTCGATCTGGCTGTCTCAGAAATCGAGCTAGCTCGACCAGTGTACCAACCTGAAATGGCTCTATGGCCTTCTATTTGGGCTAGCTCGATCAGGAACCGAGCCAACTTGGATTCTATTCGGGTCAGTTGGAATAGGATCCGAGCTAGCTCGATTAAAAGATAGCCTTTTGGGCTTTTGTTCAAGTCGACTGTCTCAGATGATGGGCTGACTCGACGTTTACTCGGGCTGACTCGATGCTCGATGGAATGAAAGCTTGCGAGCTTTTGCTTGAGCTGGCTATCTTAGATGATGGGCTGACTCAACATCTACTCAGGTCAGCTCGAATGGGATCCGAGCCAGCTCGACTGAGAAGCTAGCTGAAGCTATTCAATGGCTGTTTTTTAGGTATTCTACCCCACAACTAGTGCTTATTTGTGAAATAAGCCAACCCATTTTTGAAATGAGTCGACCAATTTGGTGAAATAGTGCTACGTTGTAAAGAATCTTTCAAAACTAAAAATTATTTTTGAAATGTCGAACCCCAATCCATCAGCCCAAAACTTAATTAAAAGAATTAAGTGTTGTCTAGTTAGGTCTAGAATTATGAATTAAAGACCTAAGACAATTGCATAATACTGTGGGTTAAAGGGTTAGATGAATCAGGTCCATTAATTGGGTTAGACCTAAGGTTAGTTAAAGAATAGATTAATCTAGAGTAGTTGATCAAATCTAACCAAGTGTTAACTTAGATTAGGTCAAGGACACTCTAGACTCAACTTCAATAGTTGTAGTTGAATGAGTCCATATCTTTAACAAGACCAAGATTGACTTAATTAATGGCTAAGCGGTCTAGCCCAAAGTTACTTGGTTGATCTGATTAAACTTAGTTAATTATTTGGTGTCTAAGGTAAGTTTGGCAGTTTAGACTAGTGGTTTTTAATTGGGAGCTACTCGCACTGATTCCATCTTTGAAGAGTTAATGGCATATTCTTTCCACTGATCTCACTTACCTGACCGACATGGTCGATTAGGATTTGATTAGATCACTTAGTGATTCGAGCTGACCCATATCACTAAGAATTAGTTTGACTGATTTCAACTCAGTAAGATTGAATTAGATGCCCATGGACCAAAATTGATCCTAGTCCTTATCAATTGACTTGGTGAAGTTAGTGGGAGGATTTGACTTAGTGAAGTTAGTGGAAGAAATATGGCCCGTGTCCTTTCTATCTTAAATCATAAGTAAATTAAATTTTCTAAATTATTAGATCCTTAAAATGATAAGGTTATGGGGATAACCGAGTCATAGCCTTCCATTAAGATGAATAGTAATGAGTCCAATTTTTTAGATGGATATTGGAGGTGCCTTACACCTAGTGTTCATCTCGATATTGAAATTATTATCCATCATATGATGATTAGGTCGTCCTCTCTTAATGGTGATCAGGTTAGCTAGAGCTTTCCTCAGATCTAATTATCATTGGTTTGATGCATCGAAGTCAATCATGTTAATGATTGGACCTAACCAGACCTTTTCAGTGGAGACCATAGCCTACAGAATTGGCTTCTAGGATAAAACCTAATTACTAAAAATTATTTAAAGAAATAATTGATTGTGAACCTACCTATAGAAGCACACAGGTTAGCCAGAGCTTTTCACGAGCCTATTTGTAGTCTATGTGGATTCCAGGACCCACTAAAGAGTTAGTGTAATTTCTTGAATTGGAAGTAGAGGCTATCGATTCATTTAAAAGTAGTGAAAGGACCTTTAGACTAAAGTCCAAGTCTTTAGGGTTAATTAATTCAAGTACTAATAAGATTTCATATTTTTCTTTTAGATAAATAGAATGGATAGTGTAAGTTTACTCCGTTCACTATTGGATAGTGAAAAGCATTTAAGACCTAAGAACGAGGAGTCTAGTATTAACCCTAATCAGGTAGATCCGAAGAAGAATTATCCTCTTGATCTAAATAGGCTAAACAGAAGATATCAGCAAGTGGTTGCTGATCAAGGCTGTTATATGATAACATCTTGCAATTTTTCCATATGTGATACATCTATCTGAGTATTAGATATCAGAAGTCCAATTCATATATGCAATTTATTGCATGGACTTCAAATTGATAGAGAGTTTGAGAATGGCTTAGATTCCTTAATGTTGGGAATGAAAGTAAAGTTTCAGTCTTAGCATTGAAAACTTTTGAGCTATTTTTCAAAAATAATAATGTTATTTTAAGTGATTGTCACTATTGTCCATCTTTTATAATAAATATAATATCTGTTAGGATTTTAGCCCAAGATCATAATTGTTTGTCAATAAAAAGAAATTATTGTGATATCATTATGAATGGTATTATAGTAATGCAAGGATAATTAAGAAATGATATTTATGTTTTATCACAGCCTATTAGTATAATGTACACGTCTAATAAATGTCCAAAACTAGATAATGTCACTGATGCTTTTCTTTGGCACTGTCGGCTAGGTCATATAAATAAGAATAGGATCAACAGATTAGTCAAGGAGTATATCCTTGACATCGATGATTGTGAATCATTGAATACTTGTGAATCTTATCTTCTTGGTAAGATGACCAAATCACCTTTTACTGAAAAGGATGAACAAGCCACTGATCTTTTGGATGTCATACACACTGATGTATGTGGACCTATGAGCACATGTGCTAGAGGTGGGTTCTACTATGTTTATCGATGATCTATCTAGGTACGGATACGTCTATCTTATGAAGAGTAAATCCGATTCATTTGAAATATTCAAATGATATCAAAATAAGGTAGAAAAATAACTTGGAAAGAGTATTAAAATTTTTTGATCCGATCGAGAAGGTGAATACCTTTCCAATGAGTTTCTAACATATTTAGGAGAGAATAAAATTCTCTCATAATAGACCCCTCCTAGAACACCACAACATAATGGTGTATTTGAAAGAAGGAATCAAACCCTGTTGGACATAGTTCGGTCCATGATGGGATTTGTAAGTCTACCAATTTGATTTTGGGAGTATGCACTTAAGATTATTTATTTTATTTTGAATAATATTTTGAGCAAATTTTTTATAAAGACTCCATATGAGATATGGACTGGTCGTAAGCCGACACTTGCTCACCTTAGGATTTAGGGATGTTCGGGTTATGCAAAATATTTACAGCTAGAAAAGCTTGGACCTAGGTCCAATAAGTACTTGTTCATAGGGCATCCAAAGAAACTAGGGGTTATTACTTCTATCTTACTGAAGAGCAAAGGTGTTTGTCAGCAATAGGATAGTCTTTTTGGAAAAGAAGTTCCTTATGGAAGGAACAGCTATCTCTAATATTGAGCTTAGTGAAGTTTGACAGGTAGAAGAACTGACATATTCTAATGAACCTGCAGAACTGAATTTGATAAGATTAAAACTAGAATCCATTGTAGAGGCATCCTTAAGGAGATTCGGTAGAGTACCACATCAATCAAATAGATACTATAATTTCTTGGTCCGGAACGATGATCTTATTGAACTCAATGAGAATGACGAGGATCCGATCACCTACATGGATGCCATGTAGAGGTCTGACTCTGATAAGTGGGTAGAAACTATGAAGTCCAAAATAAAATCCATGAAGGTCAATAGTGTATGGACACTGGTTGATCCACTTGAAGGGGTAAAATCCATTGGATGTAAGTAAATTTTCAAAAGAAAAAGGGGCAAAGATGGAAAGATGAAAACCTGTAAGGCCCATCTAGTTGCTAAGGGATATCATCAATATTATGGTATTGACTATGACGAGACATTCTCTCTAGTAGCAATGCTCAAGTTCATTCGGATTATGCTTGCGATAGCAACATACCTAGACTATGAGATCTGGCAAATAGATGTGAAGATGGCTTTTCTTAATGGAAAGTTAGATGAAGAGGTGTATATGATGAAGAAAATAGTGCAGGATTTGCTATGCTACTTTCAAAAAATATTTCAAAAATAATAATGATGCAGTAAAAAATAATTAATCTAATTAATTATCTACTGATCATATCAGATTATTTAATCCTATACATTAGGATCTAAACATAATATGTATGCATACATCAATAGATCTTAAAATAAAACTATGTAATAAACTATTAACTACATCTATGTATTTAGAATACAATACCTTTTTGTAGGTAGTTGATCACCATAATCTGAGTCCATCGGATAATGCTTCAGTATCATATCATAGCCGCACACATGTCCAACCTCTATGGTTGATCCACACGAAACTCCTGATCTCGATCAGTCCCACTGAAGTGCTAGCTCCTCATCGGGGCCTTCAATGACTGACCACGATCGATCATATACTTTTTAATTTTTTAGATATTCTAAAAAATTAGAACATAAATATTGGGGGATGATGAAGATGTGTTTTAAATTTGGTGGTGATCTGATGCTCACAACACTCGATCTCTCCATCCAAACCCAGATTCCAAAATCTAGGATTTCACTCAGCCCAAAAACCTTGACACGCTTAAAATCCTATCATGCCCTGTCTGTGTGGAGTTTCTCCATGAAATAAGTTTTTATGGAAAGATAACTTTTAGATCTATAATCTTTATTTAGATCATATCTAAAAATAGAATATCCTTAGAGGTAAAAATCATAAGAGAAGAGAGGTATGAGGGAAAAGTAAAGTGCTGCAGGATCCTGTTCAACTTCACTCCAAGTTTTTTTTTTGCCCAGAACTAATGCCCAAACACTCTAAAATTATTACCATATAATGTTAACCCCTTCTCATGCATGCATAAAAATACTCATAATTTATTGATGTGAATATCATAGAAAAACTATATGAAAAATGATAAGGGTCAAGTGGTTGAGAGGTTTTAACTACTCACTTGATTTCAAAAATCAAATGAGCCTCTTATCCTTATCCTGAAGAAAATAGTGCAGAATTTGCTATGCTACTTTTAAAAAATATTTTTAAAATAGCAATAATATAGTAAAAAATAATTAATTTAATTAATTATCTATTGATCATATCAGATTATTTAACCCTACACATTAGAATCTAAACATAATATGTAGGCATACATCAATAGATCTGAAAATAAAACTATGTAATCAACTATTTACTATATTTACATGTTTAGAACACAATACCTTTTCATGGGTAGTCAATCACTATAATCTGAGTCTATTGGATAATGCTTTGGTATCACATTATAACCACACATATGTTCGGCCTCTATGGTTGGTCCACATGGAGCATCTGGTCCTGATCAGCCCCACTCGAGTGCTAGCTCCTCACTAGGGCCTTCGATGGCTGATTACGATCGATCCAATAGATCATATATTTTCTAATTTTTTAGATATTCTAAAAAATTAAAACATAAATATAGGAGGATGATGAAGATGTGTTTTAAATTTGGTGGTGATCCGATGCTCACAGCACTCGATCTCTCCACCCGAACCCAGATTCCCAAATCTAGAATTTCACTCAGTCCAAAAATCCTGACACACTAAAAATCCTATCACGCCCTCTCTGTTTGGAGTTTTTCTATGAAATTAGTTTTCATGGAAAGATAACTTCCAAATCTATAATCCCTATTTAGATTATATCTAAAAATAGGATATTCTTAGAGGTAAAAATCACAAGAGAAGAGAGGCATGAGGGAAAAGTAAAGTGTTGTAGGATCCTATTCACCTTCACTCTAAGATTTTTTTTGCCCAAAACTAATGCCCAAACACTCTAAAATTTTTACCATTTAATGGGAACCCTTCTTCCTACACAGAAAAAATTTTTCATAATTTATTGATGTGGATACCATGGGAAAACTACATAGAAAATGATAAGAGTCGAGTGGTTAAGAGGTTTTAACCACTCACTTGATTTCAAAAATTAAATGAGCCTCTTATCCTTGTCCAACACCCCCTCCCTTATGTTTAATACGCACAAGGACTGTCCTTCTACATGCACATTTTTATTTCTCCAAAAAATATTTGACAAACAAAAGGGAGGGCGTGGGAAGCAGAGTGGAAAAGTCAAAAATGATGGGTGCATGAGAGAATTTGAATTCAAACTTTATCTGACATAGTCTTAATTGGTTTCAACCAAACCAATTAATCTAGATCCAATTAAACTAGATTGAATCCAACCAAATTATACTTATCCTAATCTAATTAAATTTTAATTAAATTAGAAATTAATTAGATCTAGGTTTTGATCAAATCAGGGTCAAAACTCCCATAGCGATTAGGTCATCTCATGACCTGATCGGATCAAATCCAATCAAATCAAATTCAATCAAACTTGATCGAATCCTCATTGCTCAATCAAATTGAGCTAATCAGCAATCAAATTGTTAATTAATTTTTTAAAAGTATTTGAATCCAAATCGAATGGATTACTGGGCAATAGAGTCCTACCAACATGAAATTCTTAAAGAGTCCTAAACCAGTGGGACTATTGAACCTAGTATTCCAAACGAATCAAACTTGCAATCATAGAGTTCTAGACTAGTGAAACTCTTGATCATAGAGTCCTAAATGAGTAGGACTCAGAGTCCCAATCTAGTAGGACTCTTGATCATAGGATCTCAGTCTAGTGGGACTCTTGACCATAGTGTCCTATATTATCAGGACTCATGATCAGAGAGTCCCAAACAAGTAGGACTCAGAGTTCCAATCCAGTAGAACTCTTGGTCATAGAGTTTCAGTCCAGTGGGACTCTTGACCATAGAGTCTTAGACCAATGGTACTCTAGATCAGCCATCAGATCAGATAAGAAATCTTAATCTTTGGGACCTTGTAGGTTCGAACCTAAGCCAGTAGCACAGAAACCAATTTCTATACTAATCAAAATGATCATCTAGCAATAGTACCCGATGTCTGGATAGATCGAATAATTACAATCACAACATTCAGAACCTATGCGAATATGATTACTGTATAATTTATTTCTATGATTTCTATGTAATAGATGACTCAGGATTAGATTGTCAACCCTAGAAAATACATCCATGTCATGTCTCAAAGCAATTAGTCCCGTGACTCATCACTAAAACTATCATGATCAAGATTTTGCTAAATTGAAAGATAATTGAACACAGCTCCTAAAATTAGGAGCGGTCAAATCCATCTTGATACATGCACTGACTTCATAAGTACTTGGCTGTGCCCAGAAACATTCTATCACCGAATTAGAAATTTAGATAGTCCATCACCAAAACATAGTGAGTTGCTTGGAAGTCACCATGGTGATCTCAAGTCGGTGGGACATTTATACCTATATTCCATCAAAGCTAATCTTGATAGAAGAAAAATCCTAGAGTAGGTGACGTTTAGTACAGATGTACCCATACATCTCACTTGCATGCCATATCAGTATCTCAACACTCCTTGGTTATGAGGATAACCAACCTATATGGCACACAATGATCTATACTTGATAAATGTTGTCATCCTAAGTAATAATGTATCATTTGGCCATGAACTATTTAAGGACTAAATGACAAATCCTTCTTTGTCGAATCTAGATAGTCCTAAGGACTTTATCACAATACAGGAGTTCATTAGAAGACAACAGAATTTATGATGAAAAATGCCAAAATAATTTTTATTAATTTATAATTCATATACAATTATAAATATATGGTCCAACTATCAATAGATTGATGATTGGCTTTGGGATACATTCCCAACAATCTTTCACTTGGACTAAAGCCAATTGGTGCAGTATTTAATATCTATCTTGGACTTAAAGTCATCGAACTCCTTCATCACAACAGCTTTAGTGAATGGGTCAGTCAAGTTGTCCTTCCCATCGATCTTCTAAAGATTGATGTCACCTCGATCCACAATCTCTCGGACAAGATGGTAGCGATGCAAAATATGCTTTGTTCGTTGGTGTACCTTTGATTTCTTTGCTTGAGCAATGGCTCTAAAGCTATCATAATAGAGCAGAACTGGACCATCAAGGGAGGATGCTACTTCGAGCTCGATGATGAATTTTCTTAGCTAGACCACTTCTTTGGCAGTATCTGATGCAGCGACATACTCTGCCTCACAAACTGAATCGACCATAGTGTGCTGCTTGAAACTCTTCTAGCAGATGACTCCATCATTAAGAGTAAATATATATCTCGACACACTCTTGCTATCATCATAATCGGACTGGAAACTAGAGTCTGTGAACCCCATAAGTTTTAAGTCCGATTCACCATATACAAGCCACTGCTCCTTAGTATTTCTTAAATACTTTAGGAAGGTTTTAACAATCTTTTAGTGATTCTCTGCTGGATTAGATTGATATCTACTCACCACACTTAGTGAGTATGCTACATCTAATCGCGTACATGTCATGGCGTACATTGTAGAACCCACTGTAGAAGCATATGGTGTTCTATTCATACGCTCTCTATCTAGAGGTGTTGTTGGACAATCCCTCTTTGAAAGAAAAATTTCATGGCCTATCGGTAGATAGCCTTTTCTGGAATTTTTCATGCTGAACCATTTCAGCACAGTGTCAATGTGCATGGACTGGGACAATCCAAGCAATCTTTTAGATCTATTTCTATAAATCTTAATCCCCTAGATGTAGGAAGCTTCTCCCAGATCCTTCATGGAGAACTGTGATGATAGCCAGATCATTATTCCTTGTAATATAGGAACATCATTCTCAATTAAGAGAATGTCATCCACATACAATACTAGGAATACTATTGCTGGACCATTAGCCTATTTGTATATACAGGGCTCTTCTTCGTTCTTAACAAAGCCATATGTTTTGATTGTTCTCTCAAATCATATGTTCCAGCTCCGAGATGCCTACTTTAGTCCATAAATGGACCTCTGAAGCTTACACACCTTAGACTCATCTATGAACATGAAACCTTCAGGTTGTATCATATACACCTCTTCATCCAGCTCTCCATTCAGGAAAGCTATTTTCACATCCATCTACCAGATTTCATAGTCCAGATGGGCAGCTATGGCAAGCATTATCTGAATGGATTTGAGCATTACCATAGGAGAGAACGTCTCATCATAGTCAATACCATAATATTGATGATACCGTTTGATAATTAGATGGGCTTTATAGGTCTCCACCTTTCCATCTGTACCTCTTTTCCTCTTGAAGACCCACTTACATCCTATGGGTTTTACCCCTTCGGGTAGGTCAACCAATGTCCATACATCGTTGACCTTCATGGATTCCATCTCGAATTTTATGGCCTCAAACCATTTCTCAGAGTCGGATCTTTGCGTTGCATCCACATAGGTGATTGGGTTCTAATCGTTCTCATTGAGTTCGATAGGATTCTCGTCCTGGACCAAAAAATCATAGTATCTATCCGACTAACGTGGTACTCTACCAGATCTCTGTAAGGATGCTTCTACAATGGATTCTAGGTCTGATCTAATCAGATCTAGCTCAAGTTCAACAACTTGTGTCCATATTTTTACCTATCGTACTTCATCAAGTTCGACCTTAGAGGCATTAGTTTTTTCACCAAAGAACTCCTTTACTAAAAAGACCGTCTTAAGGCTGACAAACACTTTTTGCTCATCATCAAGGTAGAAGTAGTACCCTTTAGTTTCTTTTAAATAATCTATAAAACTACACTTATCAAACCTAGGTCCAAGCTTGTCTGTCATCAAACATTCGATGTAAGTCGGACACCCCCAAACCCTAAGGTGTGAAAGCATTGGCTTACACCCTATCCATATTTCATATGGTATTTTATTAACAGATTTACTTGGAACCCTATTTAGAATGTAATAAGCTGACTCAAGTGCATATCCCCATAGGAAGATCGGCAAACTAGTAAACCCCATCATGGATTGAACCATGTCCAACAGGATCTGATTTCTCCTTTCAGATGCACCATTATGTTGTGGTGTTCTAGGAGGGATCCATTGGAAAAGAATCTCATTCTCTCCAAGATATGTCAGAAACTCATTGGAAAGGTAATCACCCCCTGGGTCAGACCGAAGAATTTTAATACTCTTTCTAGTTTGCTTTTCTACCTCATTTCGAAATAGTTTGAACATTTCAAACAACTCCGACTTATGCTTCATTAAATAGACATACCCATACCTTGATAGATCGTCTATGAAGGTTATGAAGTAGAAATATCCACCTCTGGCACTTGAGCTTATAGGTCCATATACATCCAAATGTACTAAACTCAAGAGTTTAGTGGCTTGTTCACCTTGTTCAGTAAAAGATAACTTGGTCATCTTACCAAGAAGATAGGACTCATAAGTTGGAAGTGACTCACAATCACTAACCTCAAGAATTCCTTCTTAAGCTAATCTGTTAATTCTATTTTTGCTAATATGACCTAGCCTACAGTGCCAAAGGTAGACATCAGACACATCACTAATTCTAGGATATTTACTAGAGGATTGAACCATGCTAACAGGCATAGAAAGTAAATAAATTCTGTTATTCAATTGTCCAATCAAAATTATAACACCATTCAAAATGACATTACAAAATTTTTTTTTTATTGATATTTCAAAACCATTCATGACTAAAAGGCCTACAAAAATGATATTCAATAAGAAAGTTGGACAATAATGACATTCATTAAGAATAATTTTATTTGAATTGGTTACAAGATTCATGATTCCTAAAGCTAGAATTGGAACTTGTCTTCCATCTCCAACGTTCAGGAACCTCTCGTCTTGATCAAATCTTCTACTGATCTGCAAGCCTTGCATAGAATTACAAATATAATAAGGGCTTCTAGTATCTAATACCCAGGCAGTAGAATCAAATAAGAAAAAATTGCAAGGTGTTATCATATAATTACCTTGCCCAGTAACCACTTGCTTCTTCCTCGACCTATTCGGATCCAGAGAAGCAATGTACAGAGGATAGTTCCTCTTTTAGTGCCCCTGCTTCTTACAGAAGCACTCTGCTTGGCTCTGGTCGGGCTTGTGCTTCTTGGTCTAACCCTATGCAGTCATCCCAGCATGCAGTCGCACCTTCTTATTTTTCTTCTTCTTGTTCTTCTTCCCTTTCTTAAAGGATCAACGACTAGAAGAAGACCCTCCCACTACATTTACTATCTTCTTATGGAGTTGGTGATCCTTCTCAAAGTTCTACAGCAACCCCAACAAGCCATGGTAGTTTAATGCAGGCTTTGTCATTATAAAATGAGTTAGGAAGGGGAGGAAGGACTTGGGCAAAGAATTAAGGATCGCATCCTTACCGAGCTACTCGTGCAGGAGAAAGCCCAACTTGCTAAGGCGCTTAATCATCTTGATCATGTATAATACATGATCGATGACTGAGGCCCCATCCCTCATCCAAGAGTTGAAAATGGCATGACTTATTTTGTACCTTTCAACATCATCCAACGTGCCAAAAGAGTCGTTCAATATTTGAAGCATCTTCTGTGGCTGGGCATTTTCAATCTTGTGGCTGAACTCATCATTCATTACCATGAGCATTATACATCGAATGGTAGTGCGGTCATTGAGCCACTTCAGATAAGTGTCTCAGACTGCTCCCCTAGCATTCGAGGCTGGCTCCTTAGGTGCTCAATCCATTACCACATAAAGAATTCGCTCATGCTCCAGGATGATTTTCAACTTATGATACCAGCTATCGTAGTTGGATCCCATTAATTTATCATGGTCTAACAATGACTGGAGCAATAGGTTAGTGGCCATGTCTACACAAAAAGAAAAACCAAACCTAATTAGTATATGAATTATTAATCCAAAAGACTTGGACTTTAGTCTAAAGATCCTTCCACTATTTTATATGAATTGGTAGCCTCTACCTCCAATTCGAGGAGTTATTCTAATTTCTTAGTGGGTACTAGAATCCACATAGACTATACATGAGCCCAACTTTTGGTTGGTCAACCCATGTGCACTTATGGGTAGATTCATAATTAATTATTTCTATAAACAACTTCTATTAACATTGATTTTGCTCCATAGACCTAATCAATAGGCTTTGGCCTTCACTGAAAAAGGTTTGGTTAGGTCCAACCATTAACATGACCATAATTTGTCTTATCTAACCAATAAATGATTAAGCCCGACTTTGGTCGGCCAACCTAACCACCATCAGAAAGACTTAACCAAATTATCATTTTATGAATGATAATTTCATTAGTCAATAATCACCGAACCTTTGGGCCTCCAATGATCATTATACTAGTGAACCCATTATCACAACTTAATGAGAGGCTATGATTTAGTTATCTATATAACTATTTCATTTTTAAGGATCTAATAATTTTAGAAGATTTAGTTAATCAATTTAAATAAATTCAGCAAGCCAATTTCGATCCTTCCACTAACTTCACCATGTCAAAAAAGAATCTAATCTAAGCTGGCATTAGGAGCACCTAAATCAGTTAGACTAATTTACCTAATAGACATGGATGATCCTGAATCATCAAGTGATCTAATCAAAATCTAACTCCCTAGGATGGCTAGGTAAGCGAGATTAGTGGAATGGATATACCATTAACTCGTCAAAGACCGAATCAGTGCGAGTAGCTCCTAATTAAAAACCACTGATCAAACTACCAAACTTACCTTAGACACTATCTGATTCATTAGTTTTAATTTGACCAATCTAATAATTTTGGATTCGACCGCGTAGCATTGAATCAAGTCCATTTGGTTCTTGTTAAAGACATGGACTTGACCAACTACAACTATTGTAATTGAGTCTATAGAGTCCTTGACCTAATCTAAATTAATATTTAATTAAATTTGATCAATTACTCTAAATTAGTCCACCTTTTAGCTAACCTTAGGTCTAACCCAATTTATGGACCTAATTTAACTAACCCAATAATCTACAAGTTTATAATTAATGACTTTGAGTTTTAATTTACAATTCTAGATACTAAATCATTATACTTAATTTTCAATTAAGTTTATGGGCTGAGGGTTTGGGTTTAGCATTTTGAAAATATTTTTAATTTTAAAAGATTCTTTACAACTTAGCATTGTTCACCAATTGAGTTGACTCATTTCAAAATTAAATATCTTAATTCACAAACAATACTAGTTGTAGGGTTTAATCTGAAACTATGCACACTACATAATCATGAAATCATGAATCAAACTTTATCTAATTATGCATTCATGATCATAAATTAGATTAAAGCCTAATATAATTAAATCATAAAAATATTAGATCAGAACTAGTAATTTCATGATTAACAATATAGATCAGCAACGTACCAGGATAACCTTTTCACTATAGGGGGTAAACCCTATAGTAGGACAACCTGCAGTCCATGCGATCTGGATTTTAATTTTTTAGATCTAATTATTCTAATTATTAGATCAATATTTAGATCAAATCTAGATTATTAATCCAAATATGTAAACATATCATGTTTAAAGAGCCTTGCTTTGATACCAATTGAAGAAAATAGTGCGGGATTTGCTATGCTACTTTCGAAAAATATTTCAAAAATAGCAATGATGTAGTAAAAAATAATTAATCTAATTAATTATCTATTGATCATATTAGATTATTTAACCCTACATATTAGGATCTAAGCATAATATGCATGCACACATCAATAGATCTAAAAATAAAACTATGTAATAAACTATTTACTACATCTACATGTTCAGAACATAATACCTTTTTATGGATAGTCGATCACCATAATCTAAGTCTACTGGATAATACTCTAGTATTATGTCATAGTCACACACATGTTCGGTCTCTATGGTTGGTCCACACGGAGCTTCTGGTCCCGATCAGCCCCACTAGAGTGCTAGCTCCTCATCGGAGCCTTCGATGGCTGATCATGATCAATCTGATCGATCATATATTTTTAGATTTCTTAGATATTCTAAAAAATCTAAACACAAATATAGGAGCATGATGAAGATGTGTTTCTAATTTGGTGGCGATCTGATGCTCACAGCACTCGACCTCTCCACCCAAATCCAGATTCCCAAATCTAGGATTTCACTCGGCACAAAAACCCTGACACACTAAAAATCCTATCACACCCTCTCTATTTAGATTTTTTTTATGAAATAAGTTTTCATGGAAAGATAACTTTCAGATATATAATCCCTATTTAAATCATATCTAAAAATAGGATATCCTTAGAGGTGAAAATCATAAGAGAAGAGAGGCATAAGGGAAAAGTAAAGTGCTGTAGGATCATGTTTACCTTCACTCCAAGATTTGTTTTGCCTAGAACTAATGCTAAAACACTCTAAAATTTTAACCACATAATGATAACCCTCCTCCTACATGCACAAAAATTCTCATAATTTATTGACATGAATACCATGGGAAAACCACATGGAAAACAATAAGGGTCGAGTGGTTGAGAGGTTTTAACCACTCACTTGATTTCAAAAATCAAATGAGCCTCTTATCCTTATCCAACTCCCCCTCCCTTATGTTTAACATGCAGAAGGACTCTCCTTCTATGTGCACATTTTTATTTCTCCAAAAAATATTCGACAAACAAAAGGGAGGGTGTGGGAAGTAAAGTGGAAAAGTCAAAAATGGTGGGCGCTTGAGATAATTTGAATTCAAACTTCATTTGACTTGATCCTAATTGGTTTCAACCAAACCAATTAATCTAGACTCAATTAAACTAGGTTAAACCCAACCAAATTAGGCTTAGCCTAATCTAATAAAATTTTAATCAAATTAGAAATTAATTAGATCTAGGTTCTAACCAAATTAGGGTCAAAACTCCCATAGCGATTAGGTCATCTCATGACCTGATCGGATCAAATTCAATCAAATCAAATTCAATCAAACTTGATCGAATCCTCATTGCTCAATCAAATTGATCTAATCAACAATCAAATTACTAATTAATCCTCCAAAAATATTTGAGTCCAAAATGAATGGGTTACTAGGCAATAGAGTCCTATCAACATGAAACTCTTGAAGAGCCCTAAATCAGTGGGACTCTTGAACTCAGTGTCCTAAACGAATTGAACTCACGATTATAGAGTCTCAGACTAGTGGAACTCTTGATCAGAGAGTCTCAAATGAGTAGAACTTAGAGTCCTAGTCTAGTAGGACTCTTGATCATAGAGTCCCAGTCTAATGGGACTCTTGACCATAGTGTCCTAGATTATCAGGACTCATGATCAGAGAGTCCTAGACAAGTAGGACTCAGAGTCCCAATCCAATAGAACTCTTGGTCATAGAGTCCCAGTCCAATAAAATTTTTGACCATAGAGTTTCAATCCAATGGGACTCTAGATCAGCCATCAGATCAAGTAGGAACTCTTAATGTGTGTGATCCCATAGGTCCAAACCTAAGCCGATAGCATAGAAACCAATTTCTATACTAATCGAAGTGACCATCTAGCAATGGTACCCGATGTTCAGATAGGTCAAATAATCACAATTGCAACATTCAAAACCTATGTAAATATGGTTACCATATAATTTATTCCTATGACCTCTATGTAATATATGACTCAGGGTTAGACTATCAACCCTAGAAAATACATCCATGTCGTGTCTTAAAGTAATTAATCTCATGACTCCTCACTAGGACTATCCTGACCAAGGTTTTACTAAATTAAAATATAATTGAATACAGCTTCTAAAATCAGGAGTGGTCAATCCCATCTTGATACATACACTAACTCCATAAGTAGTTGACTGTGTCTAGAAATCTTCCATCATTGAATTAGAAATTTAGATAGTCCAGCACCAAAACATAGTGAGTTGCTTGGAAGTCACCGTGGTGATCTCTAATCGGAGGGATATTAATATCCATATTCCATCGAAGCTAATCTTGACAGGAGAAAAGCTTCGAAGTTGGTCACATTCAGTGTAGATGTCCCTATACATCTCACTTGCATGCCATATCAGTATCTCAACACTCCTTGATTATGAGGACAATCAACCTATATGGCACACAATGACCTATACTTGATAAACATTGTCATCCTAAATAACAACATATCATTTGATCGTGAACTATTTAAGGACTAAATGATAAATTCTCCTTTGCCGAATCTAATAGTCTTAAGGACTTCATCACAACACAGGAGTTCATTAGAAGATAACAGAATTTATGATGAAAAATATTAAAATAAATTTTATTATTTATAATTTATATATAATTATAAATATATAGTCCAACCGTCAATAGACTGGTGATTGGCTTTGAGACATATTTCTAACATATCCAATGCTCCATCCCTTATGTTTAACATGTAGAAGGACTCTCCTTCTGCGTGCACATTTTTCTTTCTCCAAAAAATGTTCGACAAACAAAAGGGAGGGTGTAAGAAGTCGGGTGAAAAAGTCAAAAATGGTAGGCTCATGGGAGAATTTGAATTCAAACTTCATTTGACTTGGTCCTAATTGATTTCAACCAAATCAATTAATCTACACCCAATTAAATTAGGTTAAATCCAACCAAATTAGGCTTAGCCTAATTCAATAAAATTCTAATCAAATTAGAAATTAATTAGATCTAGGTCCTGATCAGATCAGGGTCAAAACTTCCATAGCGATTAGGTCATCTCATGACCTGATCGGGTCAAATCCAATCGAATTAAATTCAATCAAACTTGATCAAATTCTCATCACACAATCAAATTAAGCTATTTAGCAATCAAATTCTAATTAATCCTCCAAAAATATCTGAGTCCAAATCGAATGGGTTATTGGGCAATAGAGTCCTATCAACATGAAACTCTTGAAGAGTCCTAAATCAGTGGGACTCTTGAACCCAGTATCCTAAATGAATCAAACTCATGATCATAGAGTTCCAGACTAGTGAAACTCTTGATCAAAGAGTTCCAGATGAGTAGGACTCAGAGTTTCAGTCTAGTAGGACTCTTGATCATAGAGTCTTAGTCTAGTGGGACTCTTGACCATAGTGTCCTAGATTATCAGGACTCATGATTAAGAAGTCCTAGAGAAGTAGGACTCAGTGTCCCAATCTAGTGGACCTCTTGATCATAGAGTTTCAATCCAGTGGGACTCTTGACCATAGAGTTTCAGACCAATGGGACTCTAGATTAGCCATCAGATTAGGTAAGAACTTCTAATGTGTGTGACCCCACAGATCTAAACCTAAGTCGGTAGCATGAAAACTAATTTCTATACTAATCGAAGTGACCATCTAGCAATGGTACCCGATGTCCGGATAGGTTGAATAATCGCAATTGCAACATTCAGAACCTACGTAAATATGGTTACTGTATAATTCATCCCTATGACCTCTGTGTAATAGATGACTCTAGGTTAGACCGTCAATCCTAGAAAATACATCCATATCGTATCTCAAAGCAATTAGTCCTGTAACTCCTCACTAATACTACTCTAGCCATGGTTTTACTAAATTGAAACATAATTGAACACAACTCCTAAAATCAGGAGTGATCAATCCCATCTTGATACATGCACCGAATCCACAACTACTTGACTGTGCCCAAAAATCTTCCATCACTGAATTAGAAATTCAAAAAGTCTGGCACCAAAACACAGTAAGTTGCTTGAAAGTCACCATGGTGATCCCAGATCGGAGGGCTATTTATACCTATATTCCATCGAAGCTAATCTTGATAGGAGAAAAGCCCTGAAGTTGGTCACGTTCAGTGTAGATGTACCCATACATCTCTCTTGCATGCTATATCAGTGTCTCAATACTCCTTGGTTATAATGACAACCAACCTATATGGCACACAATGACCTATACTTGATAAATATTATCATCCTAGGTAACAAAGTATCATTTAGTTGTGAACTATTTAAGGACTACATGACAAATCCTCCTTTGCCGAATCTAGATAGTTCTAAGGACTTTATCATAATATAGGAGTTCATTAGAAGATAACAAAATTTTTAATGAAAAATACCAAAATAACTTTTATTAATTTATAATTCATATACAATTATAAATATATGGTCCAACTGTCAATAGACTGATGATTGGCTTTAGAACACATTTCCAACAATCTCCCACTTGGACTAAAGTCAATCGGTGCAGTATCTAATACCTATCTTCCACTTAAAGTCATCGAACTCCTTCACCACAATAGCTTTAGTGAATGGGTCGGCGAAGTTCTCTTTTCCATCGATCTTCTAAAGGTTTACATCACTTCGATCCACAATCTCTTGGACAAGATGGTAGAGGTGCAGAATATGCTTCATCCGCTGGTGTGCCTTTGGTTCCTTCATCTGAGCAAAGGCTCCAGAGCTGTCACAATAGAGCAGAACTGGACCATCAAGGAAGAGTGCTACTCCGAGTTCGGTGATGAATTTTCTTAGCCACACCATTTTTTTAGCAGCATCTGATGCAACGATATACTCTGCCTCACAAACTGAATCAATCATAGTGTGCTGTTTGAAACTCTTTCAGCAGACAGTCCCACCATTAAAGATAAATATATATTCCGACACACTCTTGCTATCATCATGATCAGACTGAAAACTAGAGTCTGTGATCCCCATAAGTTTTAAGTCCAATTCACCATATACAAGCCATTGGTCCTTAGTATTTTTTAAATACTTTAGGATGGTTCTAACAACCTTCCAATGATTCTCTCCTAGATTAGATTGGTATCTACTCACTACACCTAGTGAGTATGCCACATCTGATCGCATACATGTCATGGCGTACATTATAGAACCCACTGCTAAAGCATATGGTATTCTATTCATACGTTCTTTATCTAGAGGTGTTGTTGGACAATCTCTCTTTTAAAAAAAATTCCATGGCCTATCGATAGATAGCCTTTCTTGAAATTTTTCATGCTAAACCATTTCAACATAGTGTCAATGTACGTGGACTGGGACAATCCAAGCAACCTTTTAGATCTATTTCTATAGATCTTCATCCCTAGGATGTAGGAAGCTTCTCCTAGATCTTTCATGGAGAACTATGATGACAATTAGATCTTTATTCCTTGTAATACAGGGACATCATTCTCGATTAAGAGAATGTCATCCATATATAATACTAGAAATACTATTGTTGGACCATTAGCCCATTTGTATATGCAGGGCTCCTCTTCAATTTTAACGAACCCATACATTTTGATTGTTCTATCAAATCATATGTTCCATCTCCGAGATGCCTGCTTTAGTCCATAAATGGACCTCTGATGCTTACACACCTTAGACTCATCTATAAATGTAAAATCTTCAGGTTGTATCATATACACCTCTTCATTCAGCTCTCTATTTAGGAAAGCTATTTTTATATCCATCTGCTAGATTTCATAGTCCAGATGGGCAGCTATGGTAAGCATTATCCGAATGGATTTGAGCATTGCCATAGGAGAGAACGTATCATCATAGTCAATACCATAACGTTGATGATACCCCTTGGCAATCAGATGGGCTTTATAGGTCTCCACCTGTCCATCTGCGTCTCTTTTCCTGTTGAAGACCCACTTACATCCTATGGGTTTTACTCCTTCGGGTGGGTCAACCAATGTCCATACATCATTGACCTTCATGGATTCCATCTTGGATTTCATGGCCTCAAGGCATTTCTTAGAGTCAGATCTCTGCATTGCATCCATATAGGTGATTGGGTCCTGATCATTTTCATCGAGTTCGATAGGATCCCCGTCTTGGATAAGAAAACTATAGTATCTATCCGATTGATGTGGTACTCTACTAGATCTCCTTAAGGATGCTTCTACAATGGATTCTGGGTCTAATCTAATCAGATCTAGCTTAGGTTCAACAACTTGTATCCATTCTTCCACCTATCGTACTTCATCAAGTTTCACCTTAGAGACATTAGTTCCTTCACCAAGGAACTCTTTTTTTAAAAAGACTGCCTTAAGGCTGACAAGCACTTTTTGCACATCAGCAAGATAGAAATAGTATCCTTTTGATTCTTTTGGATAATCTATAAAACTATACTTATTAGACCTAGGTCCAAGCTTCTCTGTCATCAAACGTTTGACGTAAGTCGGACACCCCCAAACCCTAAGGTGTGAAAGCATTGGCTTACGCCCTATCCATATTTCATATGGTGTTTTATTAACAGATTTACTCGAAACCCTATTTAGAATGTAACAAGCTGACTCGAGCGTATATCTCCATAGGAAGATCGGTAAACCAACAAACCCTATCATGGATAGAACCATATCCAACAGGATCCGATTTTTTCTTTCAGACACACCATTATCTTGTGGTGTTCCGTGAGGGATTCATTGGAAGAGAATCCCATTCTCCCTAAAATATGTTAGAAACTCATTGGATAGGTACTCACCCCCTCAGTCAGATCGAAGAGTTTTAATACTCTTCCCAATTTGCTTTTCTACCTAATTTCAAAATAGTTTTAACATTTCAAATAACTCCGACTTATGCTTCATTAAATAAACATACCCATACCTCGATAGGTCATCTATGAAGGTTATGAAGTAAAAATATCCACCTTTGGCACTTGAGCTCATGGGTCCACATACATTTGAATGTACTAAACTCAAGAGTTCAGGGGCTCGTTCACCTTTTTTAGTAAAAGGTGACTTGGTCATCTTACCAAGAAGACAGGACTCACAGGTTAGAAGTGACTCACAATCACTAACCTCAAGAATTTCTTCTTGAGCTAATCTATTAATTCTATTCTTGCTAATATGACCTAGCCTATAGTGCCAAAGGTAGACATCAGACACATCACTAATTCTAGGGCGTTTACTAGAGGATTGAACCATGTTAACAGGAATAGAAAGTAAATAAATTTTATTATTCAATTATCCAATCAAAATTATAACACCATTCAAAATGATATTATAAAATTTTTTTTTATTGATATTTTAAAACCATTCATGGCCGAAAGGCCTACAGAAATGATATTCAATAAGCAAGTTAGACAATAATGACATTCATTAAGAATAACTTTATTTGAACTGATTATAAGGTTCATGATTCCTAAAGCTAGAATTGGAACTTGTCTTCCATCACCAACATTCATAAATGTCTCATCTTGATCAAATCTATTACTGACTTGCAAGCCCTGCATAGAATTACAAATATGATAAGGGCTTCGATTATTTAATTTCCAAGCAATAGAATCAAATAAAAAAAAATTACAAGGTGTTATCATATAATTACCTTGCCCAGCAATCACTTGCTTCTTCCTTGGCCTATTTGGATCCAGGGAGATAATGTATAGAGGATAGTTCCTCTTTCAGTGCCCCTACTTCTTGTAGAAGAAGCACTCAGCCTAACTCTGGTCGGGCTTGCGCTTCTTGGTCTGACCCTGTGCAGTCATCCCAGCATGCGGCTGCACCTTCTTATTTTTCTTCTTCTTATTCTTCTTTTCTTTCTTAAAGGATCGACGACTAGAAGAAGACCCTCCCATAATATTCACCATCTTTTTGTGGAGTTGGTGATCCTTCTCAAAGTTCTATAGCAACCCAAACAAGCTATGGTAGTTCACTGCAGGCTTTGTCATTCTAAAATGAGTTAGGAAGGAGAGGAAGGACTTGGATAAAGAATTAAGGATAGCATCCTTACCAAGCCGCTCATGTAGGAGAAAGCCCAACTTGCTAAGGCACTCAATCATCTCGATCATATACAATACATGATCGATGACTGAGGCCCCATTCCTCATCCGAGCGTTGAAAATGGCACAACTTATTTTGTACCTTTCAAGATCATCTGGCATGCCAAAAGATTCGTTCAATATTTGAAGCATCTCCTATGGCTGGGCATTTTCAAACCTGTGGCTAAACTGGTTATTCTTTGCCGTCAGCATTATACATCAAATGGTGGTGCGGTCATTGAGCCACTTTAGATAAGTGTCTCGGACCGCTCCCCTAGCATTCGGGGCTAGCTCCTTAGTTGCTCGATTTGTTACCATATAAAGAATCCACTCATACTCCAGGATGATTTTCAACTTACGATACCAACTATCATAGTTGGGTTTCATTAATTTAACATGGTCTAACAATGATCGGAGCGATAGGTTAGTGGCCATGTCTGCACAAAAGGAAAAACCAAACCTAATTAGTATATGAATTATTAATCCTAAAGACTTAGACTTCAGTCTAAAGGTTCTTCTACTATTTTATATGAATTGGTAGCCTCTACCTTTAATTCGAGTAATTACTCTAATTCTTTAATGGGTATTAGAATCCATCTAGACTACATATGCGCCCAACTTTGGTTGGTTAACCCATGTGCACCTATGGGTAGATTCAAAATCAATTGTTTCTCTAAACAACTTCTAGTAACATTGATTTTGCCCCATAGACCTAATCATTTGGCTTTGGCCTCCACTAAAAAAGGTTCCGTTAGGTCCAACCATTAACATGACCACATTTGGTGTTATCTAACCGATAAATAATTAGGCCCAACTTTGGTCGGCCAACCTAACCACCATCAGAAAGACTTAACCAAATTATCATTTTATGAATGATAATTTCATTAGTCAATAATCACCAGGCCTTTGGACCTCCAATGATCATTATACTAATGAACCCATTATCACTCAACTTAATGGGAGGCTATGATTTAGTTATCTATATAACTATTTTATTTTTAAGGATCTAATAATTTTAGAAGATTTAGCTAATCAATTTAAGAAAATTCGACAAGCCAATTTCGATCCTCCCACTAACTTCTCCAAGTCAGAAAAAAGAATCTAATCTAAGTTGGCATTAGGAGAATCTAAATCAGTCAGACTGATTTACCTAATAGACATGGGTGAGCCCAAATCATCAAGTGATCTAATCAAAATCTAACTTACTAGGATGGCCAAGTAAGTGAGATTAGTGGAAGGGATATGCCATTAACTCGTCAAAGATCAAATCAGTGTAAGTAGCTTTCAATTAAAAACCACTGGTCAAATTGCCAAACTTACCTTAGACACCATCTGGTTCATTAGTTTTAATTTGACCAACCTAGTAATTTTGGATTCGACCGCGTAGCCTTGAATCAAGTCTATTTGGTCCATGTCAAAGGCATGGACTTGACCAACTACAATAATTATAATTGAGTCTATAGAGTCCTTGATCTAATCTAAATTTATATTTAATTAGATTTGATCAATTACTCTAAATTAGTCCATCTTTTAACTAACCTTAGGTCTAACCCAATTTATGGACCTAATTTAGTTAACCCAATAACCCACAAGTTTATGATTAATGACTTAGAGTCTTAATTCATAATTCTAGATACTAAATTATTATACTTAATTATTAATTAAGTTTATGGGCTGAGGGTTAGAGTTTGACATTTCAAAAATATTTTTAATTTTGAATGATTCTTTACAACCTAGCATTATTCACCAATTGAGTCGACTCATTTCAAAGTTAAATTGTCTCAATTCACAAACAACACTAGTTGTAGGATTTAACCTGAAACTATATACACTACATAATCATGAAATCATGAATCAAGCTTTATCTAATTATGCATTCATGATCATAAATTAGATTAAAATCTAATATAATTAAATCATAAAAATATTAGATCAAATCTAGTAATTTTATGATTAATGATATACATCAGCAACGTACCAGGATAACCTTTTCACTGTAGGGGTAAACCCTACAGCAGGACAACCTGCAGTCCATACGATCTAAATTTTAAATTTTTAGATTTAATTACTCTAATTATTAGATCAATATTTAGATTAAATCTAAATTATTAATCTAAATATGCAAGCATATCATGTTTAAAGAACCTGGCTCTTAATCCAATTGAAGAAAATAGTGTAGGATTTGCTATGCTACTTTCAAAAAATATTTCAAAAATAGCAATGATGCAGTAGAAAATAATTAATTTAATTAATTATCTACTGATCATATCAGATTATTTAACCCTATACATTAGGATCTAAACATAATATGCATGCATACATCAATAGATATGAAAATAAAATTATGTAATAAACTATTTACTACATCTACGTGTTCAGAATATAATACCTTTTATGGATAGTCGATCACCATAATCTAAGTCCACCAAATAATTCTCTGATATCATATCATAGCCGCATATATGTTTGGCCTCTACGGTTGATCCATACGGAGCACCTGGTCCAAATCAGCCCCACTGGAGTGCTAGCTTCTCATCGAGGCTTTCGATGGCTGATCACGATCGATCCGATCGATCGTATATTTTCTAATTTTTTAGATATTTTAAAAAATTAGAATACAAATATTGGAGGATGATGAAGATGTGTTTCAAATTTGGTGGTGATCCGATGCTCACAGCACTCGATCTCTCCACCCAAACCCAAATTCCCAAATCTAGGATTTCACTTGGCCCAAAAATCCTGACACACTAAAAATCCTATCACGCCCTCTCTATGTGTAGTTTTTCTATGAAATAAGTTTTTATGAAAAGATAACTTTTAGATCTATAATCTATATTTAGATTATATCTAAAAATAGGATATCCTCAGACGTAAAAATTATAAGAGAAGAGAGGCATGAGGGAAAAGTAAAGTGCTATAGGATCCTATTCATCTTCACTCCAAGATTTTTTTTGCCTAGAACTAATTTCCAAACACTCTAAAAGTTTTACCACATAATGCTAACCCCTTTTCATATATGCACAAAAATTATCATAATTTATTGACATGAATACCATGGGAAAACCACATGAAAAATGATAAGGGTCGAGTGGTTGAGAGGTTTTAACCACTCACTTGATTTCAAAAATCAAGTGAGCCTCTTATCCTTATCCAATGCCCCCTCCCTTGTGTTTAACATGTAGAAGAACTCTTCTTCTATGTGCACATTTTTATTTCTCTAAAAAATATTTGACGAATAAAAGGGAGGGCATGGGAAGTAGAGTGGAAAAGTCAAAAATGGTGGGCGCATGGGAGAATTTAAATTCAAACTTCATTTGACTTAGTCCGAATTGATTTCAACCAAACCAATTAATCTAGACTCAATTAAACCAGGTTAAACCCAATCAAATTAGGCATAGCCTAATCTAATAAAATTTTAGTCAAATTAAAAATTAATTAGATCTAGGTCCTGATCAAATCAGGGTCAAAACTCTCATAGTGATTAGGTCATCTCATGACCTAATTGGATCAAATTCAATCAAATCAAATTCAATCAAACTTGATCAAATTCTTATCACTCAATCAAATTAAGCTAATCAATAATTAAATTGCTAATTAATCCTATAAAAATATCTGAGTCCAAATTGAATGGATTACTGGGCAATAGAGTCCTATCAACATGAAACTCTTGAAGAGTCCTAAACTAGTGGGACTCTTGAATCCAGTATCCCAAATGAATCAAACTCATGATCATAGAGTCTCAGACTAGTAAAAATCTTGATTAGAGAGTCCTAGATGAGTAGGACTCAGAGTCCCAGTCTAGTAAGACCCTTGGTCACAGAGTCCTAGTCCAGTGGGATTCTTTACCATAGTGTCCTAGATTATCAGGACTCATGATCAAAGAGTCCCAGATAAGTAGGACTCAGAGTTCTAATTCAGTGAAACTCTTGATCATAGAGTTTCACTCCAGTGGGACTGTTCACTAGAGTCTCAAACCAATGGGACTCTAGATCAGCCGTCAGATCAGGTAGGAACTCCTAATGTGTGTGATCCTGCAATTCCGAAGCTAAGCCGATAGCACAGAAACTAATTTCTATACTAATCAAAGTAACTATCTAGCAATGGTACCCAATGTTCGGATAGATTGAATAATCATAATTACAACATTTAGAATCTATGCGAATATGATTATCGTATAATTCATCCCTATGATCTCTATGTAATAGATGACTCAGGATTAGACTGTCAACCTTAGAAAATACATCCATATCATGTCTTAAAGCAATTAGTCCCATGACTCCTCAATAAGACTATCCTAGCCAAGGTTTTGCTAAATTAAAATGTAATTAAACATAGCTTCTGAAATTAGGAGTGGTCAATCTCATCTTGATACACGCACTGACTCCATAAGTACTTGACTATGCCCAAAAACCTTTCATTACTAAATTAAAAATTTAGAGAGTCTGGCATCAAAATATAGTGAGTTGCTTGAAAGTCACCGTGGTGATCTCAGATCGGAGGAACATTTATACCCATATCCCATCGAAGCTAATCTTGATAGGAGAAAAGCCTCGAAGTTGGTCATGTTCAGTGCAGATGTACCCATACATCTCACTTGTATGCCATATCAGTATCTCAACACTCTTTGATTATGAGGACAACCAACCTATATGGCACACAATGATCTATACTTGATAAATATTGTCATTCTAAGTAACAACGTATCATTTGGTCATGAACTATTTAAGGACTAAATGATAAATCCTCCTTTGTTGAATCTAAATAGTCCTAAAGACTTCATCACAACATAGAAGTTCATTAGAAGATAACAGAATTTATGATAAAAAATGCTAAAATAACTTTTATTAATTTATAATTCCTATATAATTATAAATATATGGCCCAACTGTCAATAGACTGATGATTGACTTTGAGACACATTCCCGACATATGATGGGTTCACATCCACAGATGAGTCCAAGATGTGTAGGCTTTAGAGATCTACTTATGGATTGAAGCAAGCACTTAGAGTTGGAACATGCATTTTGATAAGATAATCAGAACATATGACTTCGTTAAGAATGGAGAGAAATCCTACATGTACAAATGGGCTAATGATTCTGTAGTTATATTTCTTATACTGTATGTAGATGATATTCTCTTAATCAAGAATGACATCCTTATATTACAAGGAATAAAGATTTGGCTATCGTCGTAATTCTCCATGAAGGACTTGGAAGAAGCTTCCTGCATTCTAGGGATAAAGATCTATAGAGATAGATCTAAAAGATTGCTTGGATTGTCCAAGTCCGCATATATTGATACCATGCTGAAGAGGTTCAGCATGAAGAATTTCAAGAAGGGCTATCTTCCAATAGGCCATAAAATTTCTCTCTCGAAGAGGGATTGTCTGACAACTCCTCAAGAAAGAGAGTGTATGAGTAGAATACCATATGCTTTGACAGTGGATTCTATTTTGTATGCCATGATGTGTATGAGACTAGATGTGGCATACTCACCAGGGGTAGTGAGTAGATACTAATCTGATCCAGGTGAAAATCACTAGAAAATTATGAAGACAATCCTAAAGTATTTAGAAAATGCCAAAGACTAGTGGCTCATCTATGAAGATACTGATGTGAAACTTATGGGATACATTGATTCTAATTTTCAATTAGATCATAATGATAGTAAGAGGTGTCAGGTTATGTGTTTACCCTGAATGGTGGAACAATCTACTGGAAGAGTTTCAAGTAGCACACTATGGTCGATTCTATGTGTGAGGTAGAGTATGTCATAGCATTTGATGCTATGAAAAAAATTGTATGGCTATGGAAGTTCATCGATGAGTTGGGAGTGGCACCCTCCTTGGATGGTTTGGTTCTACTTTACTATGATAGCATTGGAGCCATAGCTCAAGTGAAGGAGCCAAAGGCACATCAGTGTACCAAACACATTCTGTGTCGCTACCACCTTATACGAGAAATCATAGAGCGAGGTGACATCAAGCTTAAGAAGATTGATGAAAAGAAGAATATGGCCAACTTAATTACTAAACTCTCAAAATCAATGAGTTTGATAATCATAAATGGAAGATGGGTATTCGATACTTTTCTGAGTGGCTTTAGTCTAAGTAGGAGTTATTGAAAAATGTATCTTTGTTGGTGCAGAATCTAGTTGACGTCGGATCGAGCTGGAGTTGAGCAAGAAGAGGTCACCGTCGGTGACCTACAAAATAAAGTTCCATCCAAAGTCGGTGGTGGTGGCTTGGACAGGATCCTCCGATAATCAAGTCAGCTCTTCTGGTTAATAGAAATAGAGTGCTTAGAAAAAAATTCAGCATAATTTTAGGAAGGAGAAGAGAGCTTAGAGAAAACATATCTGGAAGATTCCTTTTATAAACAGAGCCTATAACAGACTGATAGTGACAACTATAACCATTCGATAGTGGGTCGCTCAGAACCACGTGGAGTTTGTTATGGAGAGAGATGTCATCCATAGCAGACTGATAGTGACAGCCGTAACCATCGGGTAGTGGGCCGCTCGGGGCCACGTAGAGTTTGTTATAGAGAGAGGTGTCCGTTGTCATGATGTGCCCGTTCATTGAGATTTAATAGTCGAAGTTTGGAGAAAGCAAGTGTTGGTTGGTGAAGATCTTTGACATATATCAATTCCAGAGGAGTTTAGACTCCAAAAAAAAATATGGCTAGAGGGGATCATTCAAGAGGAATGCTAGTTGAAATCTAGAAGTAATCCACTGAAGGAATTCGATTGGAGTTTGACTGATGGAGAAGTCCAAAAAGAGTCCGATTGATGGAGAAGTCCAACCAAAGGAGATATCTGAGAGGAGTTCAACTGAAGAAGAAGTCTAGATGGAGTCCGACTGATGGAGGAGTCCGCTTGAAGGAAAAGTTTCGAAGGATTTAGGTTGAAGAAGAAGTTCAGATGGAGTCCGACTGATGGAGGAGTCCACCTGAAGGAGAAGTTCGGAAGGAGTTTGGCTGAAGAAGAAGTTCGGATGGAATCCAACTGATGGAGGAGTCTGACTGAAGGAGAAGTCTGGGAGGAGTTTGACTGAAGAAGAAGTTCAAATGGAGGCCGACTGATGAAAGAGTCCATCTGAAGGAGAAGTTCGAAAGGAGTTCGACTGAAGAAGAAGTCTGGATGGAGTCTGACTGATGAAGGAGTCACCTGAAGGAGAAGTTTGAGAGGAGTTTGGCTGAAGAAGAAGTTCGGATGGAGTTCGACTGATGGAGGAGTCCACATGAAGGAGAAGTCTGAGAGGAGTTCGGTTGAAGGAGAAGTCTGAAAGGAGTTTGACTGAAGAAGAAGTCCAGACAAAATCCAACTGATGCAGGAGTTCGACTGAAGGAGAAGTCTAGGAGGAGTTTGGCTGAAGAAGAAGTCTGGATGGAGTCCGACTGATGGAGGAGTCCACCTAAAGGAGAAGTCTGGAAGGAGTTCGACCGAAGAAGAAGTTCGATGATGGAGAAATCCATTTGAAGGAGAAGTCCGGGAGGAGTTCGACTGAAGAAAAAATTCAGATGGAGTCCGACTGAAGGAGAAGTTTGGAACGAGTCTGACTAATGGAGGTATTCGAAAGGAGATCGATTGATGAAAAATTTTAGTTGAAGGAGAAGTCCAAAAGGAGTCTGACCACTGGAGGAGTTCGACTGCTGGAAGAGTCCGAAAGGGGTTTGGCTGCTGGAGGAACCCGACTGAAGAAAAAATCTAGATGGAGTCTGATTGATGGAGGAGTTCGACTGATGGAGATGTTCAAAAGGAGTTCGACTAATGGAGAAGTTCGATTGAAGAAGAAGTTCTGAAGGAGTCCGACCGTTGGAGGAGTTCGAAAGGAGTTCGACTGCTGGAGGAGTCCGAAAGGGGTTTGACTGCTGGAGGAACCTGACTGAAGAAGAAATTTGGATGGAGTCCGACTGATGGAGGAGTTCAACTGAAGAAGGAGTCCAAAAGAAGTCCAACCGATGGAGGTGTTTGAAAGGAGTCCAACTGATGGAGAAGTTTAGCTGAAGGAGAAGTCCGAAAGGAGTCCGACCGCTGGAGGAGTTTGGAAGGAGTTTGGCTGCTGGAGGAGTCCGAAAGGAGTTCGATTGCTGAAGGAGTTCAGAAGGATTCGACTGCTGGAGGAACCCAACTGAAGGAGAAGTTTGAAAGGAGTTTGGTTGCTGGAGGAGTCTGAGTAAAGGAGAAGATCGAAAAGAGTTCAGCTGTTGGAGGAGTCTGAGTAAAGGAGAAGATCGAAAAGAGTTCGGCTGTTGGAGGAGTTCGAAAGGGATTTGGCCGCTGGAGGAACCCGACTGAAGGAGAAGTTTGAAAGAAGTTCGGCTGTTGGAGGAGTCCAGAAGGGGTTCGACTATTGGAGGAAGCCAACTGAAGGAGAAGTCCAAAAGAACTTTGGCTGCTGGAGGAGTCCGACTGAAGGAGAATGTCGGAAGGAGTTCGGTTGCTGGAGAAGTCTGGAAGGAGTTTGGCTGCCAGAGAAGTCCGACTGAAGGAGAAGGCCGAAAGGAGTTTGGCTACTGGAGGGAGAATTTCCAATCAAAGCTCTTCCGTGATTACTAGTTACAATAGGCTAAGCATCAGACTGAACTTCGGCGAGAGTGGGATTTATCCCCAACAATAGTCCCCCTACTCTCGAGTTTGAAATTTGAAGGGAGTAAAAAAGGCGACGGTCCAAGTCCGATCCTGGGTTTCCATGCTTTTCAGGATGAGATATTTTGATGTTACACTAATCGTTTATTGCAGTCGGGTCACCAGATGCTAGCTCACATCAAGAGGGTGCGTCATCAGAAGGTGGAGCCACAAAAGACTCAGGAGGACCTTCGGGTTGAGGTCCGCCATCTTCAAGAGAGGGTCAACGAGGTCGAGCATCTTGCCAAGGAGAAGGCTGCGGACATCAAAAGTCTTTAGGATGCGCTCCGCGAAGAGGAGTTCACCTCAATTGAGCTAAAGACCGCACTGGCCCTAGAGGAGGAGAGGAGGAAGGAAACTGAAAATAGGGTCGCCGAATTGGAGATCGAAATGGTGAAGTCTTTCTTGGAGGCAATGATCTGGGCCGTGGTAGAGTTTAAGACCTCTCCCGATATATGAAATCTGAACATCGAGTTTGGACAGGAAGCGTGCAAAGGTAGGGTAGCCCGAAGGTTCCCTGAGGTCGACCTTGGCTTTTGGGAGGAGGAAGATGACGTGGAGGCGGGACCGTCTAATATGGTAGTCGAGCTTTTCTTTTTGCATTTGATGTAGTCAGGTTGTCATGGAAAAATACATGTAGGAATTCTCCACCGAGCTTCTTTCTTCTCCACATCTTTGGTCTACGAGATTTTGATTTTTGCTCATGTTAGGATGAGACTTTTCTTCTATTCTTAATATGGCTTATGGGGGTGCGTTAGGATCGTCGGTAGGATCTCTCCCTCCATCCCATCTTAAATGAACGAGGCCTTCAACTTTGCTCATGTTAGAATGAGGTTCTCCTCCTATTTCTAATGGGCTGTAGGGGTACATTAGAGCCATTGTCAGGGCCTCTTTCCTTACCTCATCTAAAATGAACGAGGTCTTCGAGTTTGCTCACGTTAGGACAAGGTTCTTCTCCTATTCCTAATAGGCTATAGGAGCACATTAGAGCCTTTGTCGGGGCCTCTTCTCTCATCTCGTCTAAAAAAAATGAGGCCTTCGACTTTGCTCATGTTAGGATGAGGTTCTCCTCTTGTTCCTAACGGGCTATAGGGATACATTAGGATCATTGTCAGGGCCTCTCTTCTCACCTCGTCTAAAATGAACAAGACCTTCGACTTCGCTCACATTAGGACAAGGTTCTACTCCTGTTCCTAATAGGCTGTAGGGACACATTAGGATTGTTGTCAGGGCCTTTCCCCTCATCTCGTCTAAAATGAATGAGGCTTTCGACTTTACTCACGTTAGAACAAGGTTCTCCTGTTCCTAACGGATTGTAGGGGTACATTAGGGCCATTGTCAGGATCTCTCCCCTCATCTCGTCTAAAATAAATGAGGCCTTCGACTTTGCTCACGTTAGGATGAGGGTTCTCCTCCAATTTCTAATGGGCTGTAGGAACGCATTAGGGCCATTGTCAGGGCCTCTCCCCTCATCTCGTCTAAAATGAATGAGGCCTTCGACTTTGTTCACTTTAGGATGAGGTTCTCCTCTTATTCCTAACGGGCTGTAGGGGCACATTAGGGCTGTTGTCAGTGATGGGATTGGTGTAGAGGGCAGTAGCATGGATTTCAAAGAAAAAACATGAAATCATATAAACCAAATCCAAACCCTAGGACCACCTTATTAGCAATTAAATCATATAATATGCATTTATAATATAAAAGAAAGTATTAGAATATACCTCTTATCGCTAAACCCTAAATTGATCCTGATCATCGGTAGCAGTCCATCAGGGATTCCACCAGGTGCCCACGTGTTCACCCTCCAACATTGATCCACATAGAGACTTGATTAAGACACCAGTACCTCTGATTTATATAATTAGAGTTTTAATAATAAGAACTTTAATTAAAAGGGCAAGACCTTCTTTAGCCTTTATGTCACCTTCCTTGCCTCTTCTTATCTATCTTTCTTTTACTTCGTCTTCTTAATTTTCCTTCTTAATCCTTAATCTTAAGATGACTTCTTGTCCTTATAAGGACAAGGTATAGATAAGAGATGGGAAGAAAGAAAATTTGACAAAAAGAAACTCTTGTAAGAAAGAAAGATAATTTTCATATCTACGGACTCTTGGTGCGCACCCCTATTTATAATGTACGTAGGGGTGCCAACTAAATTTCTTGCACCCTTTTAAAAGAAAATCTCATGTCCCTTCAGCCAATCTCATGCCTCATCAGTAAATAATGAGATGTAGACTTAGTCCAAGAGGTGCCTTAAAGCAGAAGGACTCTTGGACTAATTCTACGTAAGTTATTTACAAAGAGTCACAATATTTCATCATTGGTGCCACCCTTTTCATCCATTAGATCAGATAAAAGGGCCATCCAATGGCTCTAAAAAAGGAAGCCCATTCAGCAAGAAGGCGTGGAGATGATCTTTGAATAGTCAAAGTCCCAAGGGACTTTGACTTGGTCCAAGAGGTGTCAAGAAGGAGTGGGCGGCAAGGAGTCTTGGGCGACAAAAAATCCTGGGTGACAAAAATTAAAAAATAAAATGGAGTTTTTAACTTGTAGAAGGACTCTTTATCATCCCATATCAGATGTCCATGCCTATTCAAAATTTTTACGTGACATAACAAATGGAAAAAGTCAAAGAAGGTAGGCGCCAACTAATTCCATGTGCCAAAAATTCTTTGCACATGAAAGACTTCCCATGCGCAAGAGAGAGACTCTCTGGCATGTAGGATTCAGGTATGTGGCACCCCAACTAAAGCCCAATTAGTCTAGGTTAATCCAATTCAAGACCAAATCCTATTTGGCTCAAATCGGATCTTAATTAGCCCAAATTGGAAGTCGATTCGAATCCAATTCGAAACTAGGTGCTCGAGTTTGCTACATATGCTAGCATGTTCATCTTGCAAACATGGTCTAATCCAATTAGACCCTTAATCAACTCTCTTTGTGTGTGACCCATTGGGTTGCACATCTAACCAGTAGTGAGTCTGGGTGTGATTTGACCTAATCTGGTTAGAACTCAACCAAACCAACTTAGGTCAAAACTAGCTAACCCAATTTGACTTAATTTAGAACACTTTCTAATTTAATGATCAAATTAAAATTTTAATTTGATCAAACCCACAAGACATGATTGACGTCTAGAAACATATCATGACTTCCCAAAAGATGTGAAATTTTGATGAAAATATCAAAAATATCCTTCAGTGAAAATTACTATGCAACTAGATCCTTCGATCTCCCTACATTTTGAATATGATTCTGGGTATGGAAATATGTTAATCCCAATATCATATTCATTTCTCTTTCAATCTTATAATGATGATTCATTTAATGAAATATTAGAAACCATTTTTAATTTTCATCATGCTTTGATCAAAGTCTTCCTGAATAATCATTTATTTGAAGCAGGTAGGATGCTATTTCCTCTTACCAGGAGAGATCGATTCCATGTTAATCTACTCACAACCTTCATATATATACTGTACCATATCTAGATCATCCCGTACATAACTTAGTCATGAATGAATATGAACCAAAATATGGATTTATGTATATAAGATTCTATGGTAGTTTCAGGTCAAAGGATTACATGCACAAATTCCACTATGAGAACCATCTATTGAGATAAGACTCCATTAGATATGCTCGATTTGGATCAATTCAGTGAACTCATTCTCTAATGAGCACCCACATTCTTGTATTAGTGTCATACATAAGTTATTGTGAGATCAATTACCCTCTTAATCGAGCATACAAAGAATGTGCTAGTTTTACTGAAAAACATTGATCCCTAACTCAATGTCCCATCGACTAGGAATATTTAAATTAGGATTTTAAGGTTTTAGATCTCACTGGTATGATCTCATCATAATCTAAAAACCATAGCCCTAATTTATGGGATTCATCATAATCTTAAATAATAAGATACTGCATATGATGAAATAAATGCCTTTATTTATTTATTAAAAATGTCATTACATGAGTTTGGAAGACAAAGAATAGCCCAAAAATTAATTAGCTTGAGGGCATATTCCTTTCAATCTCCCACTTGCACTAAAGCCAATTGTCCTTATATTTTAATCCCATACAATCAAGGTGGCGATCAAATAGTTGTAGTGGTAAAACCTTAGTGAATTGGTCTACTATGTTGTTTTTTATGTCAACTTGTTCTATGACTACATCTTGTCTTTCAATAATTTCACGAATGAGATGGAAGCATCTCAGAATGTATTTGGATTTATGATGAGACCTTGGTTTCTTTGCTTGAGCAATAGCTCCAGTATTATCACAGTAAAGTGGTATTGGATTCTCAATTTCAAGAATAACACCCAATTCATTGATGAACTTCTTCATCCAGACAACTTCCTTGGTGGCTTTACTTACAGCTATGTATTCTGCTTCAGTGGTTGAGTCAGCTACAGTTGGCTGCTTAGTACTCTTCCAACTTACTGCTCCACCGTTAAGAGTAAAGACATACGCTGAAATGGATTTGCTATCATCTGGGTCTGATTGAAAACTAGAGTTAGAATATGCTTCTAATTTAAGATCAGAACCACCATATACTAGAAAAATATCTTTAGTCCTTCTCAAGTACTTAAGAATATTTTTCACAGCTTTCCAATGATCCTCTCCTGGATCAGCTTGAAATCTACTTGCAATGCCTAAAGCATAAGCAACATCAGGCCTTGTACATAACATGGCATACATTATTGATCCAACAGTCGAAGCATAAGGAATAGAACTCATTCTATTTCTCTCTTCAGGTGTCTTTGGAGACATCTTTTTAGAGAGATGTATGCCTTGACTCATGCGTAAATAACCTCTTTTACTCCCATCCATACTAAATCTTTTCAAGTATTAAGTCAATGTACCTTGATTGGGACAAGCCTAGCATCCTCTTAGATCTATCTCTATAGATCTTTATTCCTAGTATATAGGATGCTTCTCCCAAATCTTTCATGGAAAACTTATTTGATAGCCATAATTTGACTGATTGTAACATTGAGATATCATTCCCAATGAGGAGTATGTCATCTACATACAGAACCAAGAAGACTATGGTTCTTCCACTAGTTTTCTTATACACACATGGTTCATCAACATTCTTGATAAAACCAAACTCTTTTACTGTTTCATCAAAATGGATGTTCCAACTCCTTGATGCTTGCTTTAATCCATAAATGGATCTCTTAAGCTTGCATACCTGATTTGGTCTCTCATTTGACTCAATATCCCTCTGGCTGTGACATATAGACCTCCTCCTCAAGGAAACAATTAAGGAAGGCAGTCTTTACATCCATTTGCCATATTTCATAGTCATGGTATGCTGCTATAGCAAGCATAATCCGAATAGATTTGAGCATGGCAATAGGTGAAAATGTTTCATCATAATCAATCTCCTATTTTTGCCTAAAACCCTTAGCCACCAATCTGGCCTTATAGGTTTCAATTTGACCATCAGCTCCAATCTTTTTCTTAAAAATCCATTTGCATCCAATAGGATTTATATCCTCTGGTGCATCCACCAAAGTCCATACTTTGTTGGTGTGCATGGATTCTATTTTGGATTGCATGGCAGCCAGCCATTTGTAAGAGTCTTTACTTTTGACTGCTTCCATATAGGTCAGAGGTTCGTCATTCTCAATGACTTGGACTTCATTGTTCTCAATAATGAAACCATACCTCACAGGTGTATTTTTGTACTCTTTTAGACCTACGGATAGGAGTTATGTGTTCTGGTTCTTTTATGTGATTATATGGTTGAGAAATTTTTTTTTGTTTTTCTTGAACTTCACTAAGTTCAATATTTCTGCCACTGCCCTTTTCTAGGAAAATTTCTTTTTCCATGAAAGTGGCATGCCTACTTACAAATACCTTTTGTTCAGTAGGATGGTAGAATAAATATCCTATACTATTTCTAGGATATCCTATAAATAGACATCTGTCTGATCTAGCATCAAGTTTATGTCCAAAATTTCTTTTGACATATGCTGGACAACCCCATATCTTAAGATACTTAAGATTAGGTTTCTTACTTCTCCATATGTCATATGGAGTACTAGATACAGATTTAGAAGGAACTCTATTCAAGATGTAAATTGCGCAGTCTCCAGAGCATGACCCAGAAGAAAATAGGTAATTCAGTGAAGCACATCATGGACCGTACCATATCTAATAAGGTATGATTTTTTCTTTTGGCTACACCATTTAATTATGGTGTATAAGGAGGTGTCCATTCAGAGAGAATCCCTTTAACTTTAAGATAGTCTAGAAACTCACTAGATAAGTATTCTCCTTCCTCGATCAGATCGAAGGATTTTTATACATTGTCCTAGTTTGTTTTTCGACCATACTTTGATACTCTTTAAATTTATCAAAGGCTTCTGATTTGTATGTTTCATAAGATACACATATCCAAACCTAGATAAATCATCAGTGAACGTTATAAAATAAGAGTATCCTCCTCTGAGCTTGAGTTGTCATAGGACCACATACATTCATATGTACAAGTCCTAATAACTCATTTGTCCTTTCTCCATGTCCACTAAATGGAATCTTGGTCATTTTACCCATGAGGCATGATTCACAAGTTTCCAATGATTCATAATCAAAAGGATCAAAGAACTTTTCTTTGTATAACTTGTTAATCCTAGCCTCACTAATATGACCTAATCGATAATGCCAAAGTAAAGTATTATTTATGTCATCTCTCTTACGTTTTCTATTTTCATCAATATGAAATATATTGTCATCCAAACATAGAGTCAACAAACCATTGCTAAATATGCCAAAACAAATATTTTCATTAGAATATTTGATCGAGCAACCTTCGCTCGTTACATTAAGACTATAACCTTATTTTAATAATAAGGGTATAGATATAATATTTCTAATGATCTTAGGCATATAATAATAATTTATAAGCTCTAAGATCTTTCCATAAGGTAACTTCAATATATTTATCCCTATAGCTTTTGCTTGGATAGACTCTCCTCTAGCGCCATAGATCTTGAAGTCATCTTTCTTCAAACTCTTAATTTTCTACAGCCCCTGCAAAGATTTGTAGATATGAAAATCATAGTCGGTATCTAATACCCAAAAATTTAAAATGAAAGAATTTAATGATAATATAGTATGTATCTCATACATACCTTTTGGTGCTTTATTTGCACTAGACTTCATGGTTGCAAGGTAAGCCTTGCAATTCCTCTTCCAATAATCTATTTTATCGCAGTGAAAATAGGTCGTCTGTCCAGAGACCTTCTTCTCCTTTTTCTTCTTATTTATACCACTTTTAGAATTTAACCTTCTCTTTGAACCCTTTTTTTCTGCCTTCTTCTTGGAGATCCCATCCACAAGAAGAAGAGGAGCCTTATCTTTCTTGATATGGCTTTCTGCTGTCTTGAGCATATTTAATAGCTCAGACAAGGAAGAATTTAGTTTGTTCATGTGATAGTTCACGACAAACTAAGAAAAAGATTCTTGGAGTGATTGCAGGATCAAATTCTGACTTAACTCTCCATCTATAATAAAACCTAATTGACTTAATCGAGTAATTAGGTCAATTACCATCAAAATATGATTTTGTATAGATGTTCCTTCTGTCATTCTTGCATGAAATAATTGCTTAGATATCTCATATCTAGCAGTCCTACTATGCTCTCCATAAAGCTCTTTTAGATTGAGCAATATGGATTGAGTGTCCATGCTATCATGCTGCCTCTATAATTCATTATTCATAGAGGCAAGTATGATGCATTTGACAGTAAGAGAATCATTTTGCCACATCTTGTATGTGGACTTATCTTCATCTATGGCATCATTTTCTAATGGCTTAGGATCAGGGGCATCAAGAATATAGGAGAGTTTTTCTTGACTGAGTACTATTTTTAGGTTTCTCAATCAGTCAACATAATTTTGATTCAGTCAATTTATTTGAATCCAAAATTGAACGCAATGAAAGTGAAGAAGCCATTTAATCTACATAATAAAGAACAATATATAAGCAAACAACTCATGATGACAAACATAATTAAATTAGGACTTTAATTTAATTATGTCTCCCACTATTTAATCAAAAATCATAACCCTCTAATTGATTTTCTTAGTGAGAATAAGATCCTAATTCCTTATAAAAGGTCTTGTGGTTGCACAACAAACCTGTTATAAGTTCAAAGGTAGGAAACTCTTTCCAATTGCATTTTATGCAACTCTCAAAAAGAAACTTTTGCCTCTAAAACATTAATAGCCTTGTGTTAGCACAACAAACTTTAATATTTTAGTTTAAATAGAACTCTTCATTTCGATACAGTCAAAATGAAATATGACTACTTTTGTGGTTACACAACAAAGCAATATATTCAAAATATTGTAAGCATCTCAATGCACTAGATTAATATTACATCATTCCCCATGATTGATCTTATGGTTACATAACAAAACTAATATGGTTCTGGACATAATAAGAACCTAGTATGAAGGAAGGCCTTAATGTAGTGAATATAATACTAAGCATTTCAATATAAAATTAAATTAATCAAATCATCCAGGTAAGTGGGAGAGAAGTGGGAGTCTTCCTGTTACTTTCCTTAGACATCAATAAATTGGCCAGGTCAGACAACAAAACCAATTAAAAAATTACGTTCTCTTTATCAATCATGAACCATTTATCCTAGACACTGATTGATCAATTAGACATCCTGACTGATACAGCTATAGATTAATTACACTATAACTTAATATAATTTTTTAAAGTGGGATTTAAAAGGGCTCGATGCACATTCTAATTTAAATCAAACTAAATACCTAATAGCATCAATTATAATAATATATATATATATATATATCTATTAACATGTATAATTATTCTAGGACCACCATTATTATATAGTGAATACTTTCCACTATATCAGGGCAACCTTTACAGAATAATATATACATCATAATCTCATTATGATAAATAAAAGAATATGATCTCATCATATAAATAACATGCAAATAAACACAAAAATAATATATCATACTTTTCTTTTGTGCCATTATATTATAAGCAAAGTATTATATGATTTAACCTAATAAACCTGGCTCTGATACCACTGATGGGATTGGTGTACAGGACGAAAGCATGGATTTCAAAGCAAAAACATGAAATCATATAAACCAAACCCGAACCCTAGGACCATCTTATTAGCAATTAAATCATATAACAGGCATTTGTAATATAAAAAAAAATATTAGAACATACCTCTTATCGCTAAACCATAAATTGACCATTTTCGTCGGTAGCAGTCCGTCAGGGGTTTCCACCAGGTGCCCACGTATTCACCCTCCAACATTGATCCACATAGAAACTTGATCAAGACACCAGCACCTCTAATTTATATAATTAGAGTTCTAATAATAAGAACTTTAATTAAAAGGGCAAGACCTTCTTTAGCCTTTATGTCACCTTCCTTGCCTCTTCTTATCTATCTTTCTTTTTCTTTGTCTTCTTAATTTTTTTTCCTAATCTCTTAGTCTTAAGATGACTTCTTGCCCTTATAAGGACAAAGTCTAGACAAGAGAAGAGAAAAAAAAAAAAATTGGACAAAACAAAACTCTTGTAAGAAAGAAAGATAATTTTCACATCTACGGACTCTTGGTGCGCACCCCTATTTATAATGTACGTAGGGGTGCCAACTAAATTTCTCGCACCCTTTTAAAAAAAATCTCATGTCCCTTAAGCCAATCTCATGCCTCATCAGTAAATAACGAGATGTAGACTTAGTCCAAGAGGTGCCTTAAAGTAGGACTCTTGGACTAATTCTACATAAGTTATTTATGAAGAGTAACAATATTTTATTATTGGCGCCACCCTTTTCATCCATTAGATCAGATAAAAGGGCCATCCAATGGCTTTAAAAAAGGATTCCCATTCAGCAAGAAGGCGTGGAGATGATCTTTGAATAGTCAAAGTCCCAAGAGACTTTGACTTGGTCCAAGAGGTGTCAAGAAGGAGTGGGCGGCATGGAGTCCTAGGCGGCAAGGAGTCTTGGGCGACAAAAAATCCTGGGCGACAACAATTACAAAATAAAATGAAGTTTTTAACTTGTAGAAGGACTCTTTATCACCCCATATCAGATGTCCATGCCTATTCAAAATTTTTATGCAACATAACAAATGGAAAAAGTCAAAGAAGGTAGGCGCCAACTAATTCCATGCGCCAAAAATTTTTTGCACATGAAAGACTTCCCACGCACAAGAGAGAGACTCTCTGGCATGTGGGATTTAGGTATGTGGTACTCCAACTGAAGCCCAATCAGTCTAGGTTAATCCAATTCAAGATCAAATCTATTTGGCTCAAATCGGATCTTAATTAGCCCAAATCGAAAGCCAATTCGAATCCAATTCGAAACCAGGTGCTAGGGTTTGCTACATGTGCTAGCATGTTCATCATGCAAACATGGTCTAATCCAATTAAACCCTTAATCAACTCTCTTTGTGTGTGACCCATTGCGTTGCACATCTAACAAGTAGTGAGTCTGGGTGTGATTTGACCTAATCTGGTTAGAACTCAACCAAATCGATTTAGGTCAAAACTAGCCAACCCAATTTGACTTAATTTATAACACTTTCTAATTTAATGATCAAATTAAAATTTTAATTTGATCGAACCCATAAGACATGATTAACATCTAGCAACATATCAAGACTTTCTGGAAGATGTAAAATTTTGATGAAAATACCAAAAATATTCTTCAGTAAAAATTACCTTGCAACTAAATCCTTCGATCTTCCTGCATCCTGAATATGATTCTAGGTATGAAAATATGTCAATCCCAATATCATATTCATTTCTCTTTTAATCTTATGATGATGATTCATTTAATAAAATATTAGAAATCGTTTCTAATTTTCATCATGCTTTGATCAAAGTCTTCCTGAATCATCATTTGTTTGAAGCAAGTAGGATGCTATTTTCTCTTACCAAGAGAGATCGATTCCATGTTAACCTACTCACAACCTTCATACATATAATCTAGCATATCCAGATCATCTCGTACATAACTGAGTCATGAATGAGTATGAACCAAAATATGGATTTATATATATAAGATTCTATGGTAGTTTCAGATCAAAGGATTACATGCACAAATTCCACTATGAGAACCATCTATTGACATGTAGATAAGACTCCATTAGATATTCTCAATTTGGATCAATTCAGTGAACTCATTCTCTAATGAGTACTCATATTCTTATATTAGTGTCATACATAAGTTATTGTGAGATCAATCACCCTCTTAATCGAGCATACAAAGAATATGCTAGTCTTACCGAAAAACATTAATCCCTAACTCAATATTCCATCGACTAGGAATATTTAAATTAGGGGTTTTAAGGTTTTAAGACTCACTGGTATGATCTCATCATAATCCTAAAACCATAGCCCTAATTTATAGGGTTCATCATAATCTTAAATAATAAGACATTGCATATGATGAAATAAATGCCTTTATTTATTTATTAAAGATATCATTACATGAGTTTGGAAGACAAAGAACAGTCCAAAAATTAATTGGCTTAAGGGCATATTTCTTTCAGTCAGGGCCTCTGCCCTCATCTCGTCTAAAATGAACGAGGTCTTCGACTTTACTCATGTTAGGATGAGGTTTTCCTCCTATTCTTAATGAACTGTAGGGATATATTAGGGCCATTGTCAGGGCCTCTCCCCTCATCTTGTCTAAAATGAACGAGACCTTTGACTTTGCTCAAGTTAGGATGAAGTTCTCCTCCTATTCCTAATAAGGCTGTAGGAGCACAAATGGGCTGTTGAATGGACCTCTTCTCTCCTTCTGTCTTAAATAATCGGAGGTCTTTGACTTGCTCATGTTAGGACGAGGTTCTCCTCCTATTCCTAATATGGCCATTTTTTATTACTTTTTTCTATCATCACATAGTTTTAGCACCAAGAAACAATAATATTGAAATGGAGGAGTTTTATTGAAGAAAAATTATTGATAGTACATTCTCAGATTTTTTTGAATTCTAAGGTCATGGGAGCGTTGTTCCTCCAAGCTCCTTCGAGTGATAAGTTTTAGACTAGACGACCTCCTTTATTTCATATGGGCCTTCCCAATTCAGGGCAAGCTTACCCTAGCTCTGAGGCTAAGAGATGGTGCCCCACCAAAGCACTAAGTCTTCCACTCCAAATATTTTACCTCTGACTTTGGAGTTATAGTATCGGGCCACCCTTCGCCCGTAGGCCATCATCCAAACCTGAGCTTTCTCTTTTTTTCCTTTCAGTAGATCGAGATTGACTCTGAGGTCCTATGAGTTACGCTGCTCATTGAAGGTCACGACCCGTACTGATGGGAGCTTAAGCTCGATTAGGATGACTGCCTCTATTCCAAAGGCCAAGGCAAACAATGTTTCTCCAATCGATAGCCTTTGAGTAATTTGGTACACCAAGAGGATGCGGTAGAATTCATCCGCCCAGATCCTCCTTATTCTGTCGAGTCTTATCTTGATGGCTTATAGTAGGATCCGATTGGTCACTTTAGCTTTCCCATTTGCCTATGGGTGTGCTACCAATGTGAAGTGATGGGAGATGTTTAAATCTTTACAGAACTCAGCAAACCTCATCCCAGTGAACTGTCATCTATTATCTATTATGAGAGTTTGGAATAGACCAAACCAACAAATGATTGACTTTTAGACAAAGTTTTGTACCTTGACCTCAGTAATTTTTGCTAGTGGTTCAGCTTTGACCCATTTGGTGAAGTAGTCAATCACAACCAGGAGGAACTTTCGTTGTCCAAATGCCATTGCGAAAGGACTAAGTATATCCATTTTTCACTGCACAAATGGCCAGGGTGCGCTTAATAGAGTAAGCTCGGAGGTCGGCTATCTTTGTATATTTGCATTTCTCTGATAGTGGTCATATTTCTTGACATACTCCATAGAATCATGGTACAAGGTCGGCCAATAGTACCCTCACTGAATTAGTTTTTATGACAGAGATCTGGCTCCTACATGACTTTCATAAATTTTCTCATGCACTTTCCATAATGCAAAGTTGGCCTCTGATGGTCGGAGACATCTCAATAGCGGTAGCGAATATGACCTTTTATACAACTTGCCCTCATACAAAACATACCGAAAGGCTTGATTTCTGAGTTTTTGAGCTTCTCTCAAATCATGAGGAAGAACTCCATCTTTGAGATAGGCAACTAATGGGTCAATCCAGCTTGGCTCGAGCTCCATCTGCATAACAAGCTATGATTCCTCTGAGTTTGGGCATTTTAGAGTTTCAAAAAATACTTCTTTGGATAGTTCGATTGGGGTTGAAGTGGTCAATTTAGAATGAAGGTCGGCTCTTGTATTTTCTACCCTTGAAATCTATCGAATGCCAAAACTGTCGAAGGTCGGAGTCAAATTCTTTACTTTCTCAAGGTATTTCATCATACTTTCCTTCCGTGCTTCATAGTTGCCACTAACTTGGCCGACCACTAATTAAGAATCACTGTAGACTTGAAGCTGATCTACTTTTAACTCTCTTGCTATTTTAAACCCGACGATCAATGCTTCATATTTGGCCCCATTATTAGTTATAGAAAATTTGAAGCATAGTACATACTCAATGACAACTCCCTCAGGGTTGACTAAGACCAATCCTATACCTACTCCAATGGAGTTGGATGAACCATCCACGTACAGAGTCCAAAAACCTTTAGGAAAGTCAGCACTTTCTTCGGGGAGGCTCGATTACAACCATGGAATGCTGGTCTCATTCTGTTAAAGCTCGGCTTCATTTGGAATGCTACATTCAACTATGAAGTCGATCAGTGCCTGAGCCTTGATTGTTGGCTGAGGTCAGAAGTTGATGTCGAACTCTGTTAATTTAATGGCCCATTTTGCAATTCTTCCGAAAGCATCCATTTGATGAAGGATTACTCTGATCAACTGGTCAGTAAGGAGCATTATAGCATGTCCTTGGAAGTAAGGTCGAAATCTTCTTACTACAATCAGAAGAGCATAAGTCAATTTTTCGAACTTTGTATACCTAGTCTCGGCATCCCTTAGGATCCGACTTATATAATAGATTGGTCACTATACTTTCACCTCTTCTTTAACCAGGACTACCACTAGCACCACAGGAGAGACCACAAGATAGAGAAATAGCTCCTCTCTAGATTTGAATTTGGCTAGTAGGGGGGCGAGCCGAGGTAGTTCTTGAGCTCATCGAACGTCTTTTGGCATTCCTGAGTCTAGTGAAAATCTTTCAATTTTTTGAGGATTTGAAAGAAGGGCATATAGCATTCGACCGACCTCGAGACAAAATGATTCAAAGATGCCACCTTCTCGGTTAGGCACTGAACTTTCTTAATAGACTTCGGAGCGGCCATCTCCTAGATAGCTTGAATTTTTTTTGGGTTGGCCTTGATCCCTCACCTCGAGATCGTGAATCCCAAAAATTTTTCTAAGGCTGCTCCAAAAGACACACTTGGTTGGATTCATTTTCATCTTGTATTTTCTGAGCACGTCGAAAGCCTCTTCAAGGTCAGCAACATGATTAACAGTCTTTCAATTTTTGACCAACATGTTGTCGACATAAACCTCCATATTATAGCCGATCTACTTTTTGAAGATTTTATTGACCAAGCATTGATAAGTCACACCTGCATTCTTAAGCCCGAAGGGCATGACCCTGTAACAGTAAAGACCATGGTTAGTAATAAAAGCAGTCTTCTCCTCATCCTCCAGTGCCATCCAAATTTGGTTGTAGCCAGAGAAGGCATCCATAAAGGTGAGGAGTTCGTAGCTTGAAGTCGCATCCACCAGTTGATCGATTCTAAACAAAGGATAGCTATCTTTTGGGAAGGCCTTATTCAACTTTTTAAAGTCGATGCACATCCTCCACTTGCCATTGGTCTTCTTGACCAGGATCATGTTAGAGACCCAAGTCGGATAGCTGACTTCTTGAATAAATCCAGTATTGAGAAGCTTGTCGACTTCTTCTACTATTGTCTTCTGCCTTTTCGGTGCGTGGCTCCGAACTCTCTCTTTCACTGATCGATGCTTGGGGTCAACGGCTAGCCGATGTTTCATAATCTCGATGTCAATCCCAGGCATATCCATCGAAACCCAGGCGAAGACATTGGCATTCCTCCGTAAAAAGGTGATGAGCTGCTTCCTAACTTCATCTTCAAGATTGGAGCCAATTTGCACCGTATGCTCCATGTTTTAATCATTCAGAAGGACTGAGGCAAGATCTTCCATCGATACTCTTCTTTCTTCCACAAGGTCATCCCAAACATCTAGCCCATTAACAGCATAAGGGTCGGACTGTTCTTCCTTTTGTAGGGCAATTGAGTAGCAGTACCTTACCAGAGCTTGATCTCTCCTAACCTCTCTGATCCCGTAACTTATCGAAAACTTCATCTTTAAATAATAAGTTGACACCACCGTCTGAAGTGCATTTAGACCAAGTCAGTTGAGAATTGCATTGTAAGGAGAGGGAGCCTTTACTACCAGGAAATCTACCCACACTCTAAATTAACTTGGATATTGTTCTGCAGCCACAGCTAGAGTTATTACACCTTCAACTGGTACTGTAGCACTAGCGAAGCCTACTAGTGGAGAGTTTATTGGTCCAAGCTGACTATTAAATATTGACATTTTGGAGAAAGCATCATAAAATAAAACATCAACCAAACTTCCAATATCAACTAGGACACGACGTACATCATAGTCCACTATATTTAAAGAGATTATAACTACATCATTATGTAGGAACTGTACTCTCCATTAATCTATCTTAGTGAAGGTTATGGGTTCTTCAGTCATCCATCTCTTCATTGATCCCTCAGATCCACTAGCCTCTTCTCATGAAAGTCCTCCAGATATAGTGTTGATGATGCTGAGAGGCAGTCAATCTTCTTATTGTTCCTTCCTCCTTGGTGGTTCTAGCTACGGTAGTGCCCTCGATCGATCTTCTTTTGTATCAGATCGGCATCTGAGAAATCAACCTAGTCGGCCTCTTCTAATGAGCTCCTCAATCTCGTCTTAGAGCTGAATATATTTTTTAGTATCATGATCATGATCACAATGGTAGAGGCAGTATTTGCTAGGATTGCACTTAATAGGATGAGTGTGCATTCTTTCAGGCCTTGATAGTTGCTCCTTGATCTCCATCAATACTTGTATTTTTGGAGCATTGAGGGGGGCGTAGTTATGAAACCTTCTGGGGGGAGAACTTCTTCATGCCCTTTTGTCGGGGCTTCTTTGACGATAAGCTCGAGAAGGTGTTCGGGCTCGCTTGCGCTTGAGGGAAGTTCGTGAGCGTGGTCGAACTTCTTTTGGCCCTCTGTCAGTTGTGGATTTATTAGACTCGTCTGCCTATCGCTCTTTTGCAACTTCCTCATTCTTCAGCTTGAAGGCTTCTTTCGCTCGGACATATCATTCAACCCGAGCTAGCAGATCAGCAAGGTTCCTAGAGTACTTCTTCTCCAAGAAGAACAACAAATCATTCTTCTGAAGGCCGCCCTTGAGTGCGGCCATTGTAATAGGCTAGTCCAGATTCTAGATCTCCAATATAGCAGTATTAAATCAGATGACATAAGTCTAGATAGATTTTCCCTCCTTCTGCTTGATATTCATCAAAAAATTCGAACCTCAGTGGGGACACTGACTGCTAACAAAATGAGCCATAAACTGATGGCTCATCTGGTCAAAGGAGAAGATCATACCTAAATTTAATGTCAAGTATCAGTTTCTTATTGCTCTCTTTAAGGTGGATGGAAAAGCTCAGCATAAGATGGCGTCTGGTGCATCATGGAGCAGCATCATGGTCCAAAAGGCCTCCAGGTGATTGACCGGATCAGAGGTTCCATCGTAGCTTTCAAATTGGGAAAGATTGAAGTTCAACGGAATGGGCTTTTACATAATTTAGAGAGAAAAAGGAGGATCGATGCAGATATCATCATGGTGAGTCGAAACGATGTGGTGGAGTTTTTCAATCCGTTAGTCCATCTTTCATAGTTTCTGATCGAGGACGTCATCCCGATCGTAGATCTTGAAAGACTTTCGATAGTGGATAGGAAATATCCCTTATGGAGAAGAATTATGACCCGAGCAAGAATCCTCTGCTCTCTATTTTTTCTTCTTAGGGCCGATGGGTATGCTAACCCAAGTGCTCCTCCTCGGGGTCGATTTCTGACATCCTGATGGTAGGTTTCTTGATCGAATCACTGTCGAAGGCTGCCGCATGGCCTGCACCATCTCGGTGAGGCCTTGAACCCGCTGCATCAGTAGGTTAAACTGCTTCGAATCTACCATGGTCATCGATGGAGGAGGAGGTTGAAGTGTTGATGATGGAGTAGGGACAGATGAATATGGTGGCAGAAGCGGTAGATCTTCGAGTAGTCTTCCTTTTTGGAGGCATTTCTCAGGATTGAGGGAGAGGATGGAGATGGACCTTAAAGAAGAAGATCCATAAGGTCGACTATGCACTCCTTTAAGAATAAGGGTAGCTCAGGAACAGAGGTCCCTTCCTCTAGCGCCAATCTTATTAGTATAGAATCTGATTGATGCTGGATCAAGCTGGAGTTGAGAAAGAAGAGGTCACCATTGGTGACCTACAAAATAAAGTTCCATTTGAAGTCAATGGTGGTGGCTCTGATAGGACCCTCCGATGATCAAGTCAGCTCTTCTGGCCAATAAAAATGGAGTGCTCAGGAAAGAATTTAGCAAAGTTTTGAGAAAGAGAAGAGTGCTTAGAGAAAACATATCTGGAGGATCCTTTTTATAGATGGAGCCTGTAACAGACTAATAGTGATAGCTGTAACCATCCGATAGCAGGCCACTCGAAGTCACATGGAGTTTGTTATGGAGAGAGGCATCACCCATAGCAGACTGATAGTGACAGCCATAACCATTCGAAAGTGGGTTGTTCGGAGCCACATAGAGTTTGTTATGGAGATACGTGTCCATTGTTGTGATGTGCCCATTCATTGAGATTTAATAGTCGAGTTTAAAGGAAGCAGACGTTGGTTGGTGAAGAGCTTTGACATATATCAATTTTAGAGTAGTTCGAACTCCTAAAAAGAATATGACTAGAGGGGATCATCCAGGAGGAATGCTAGTTGAAATCTTAAAGTAATTCACTAGAGGAATCTAGATGAAGTTTGATCGATGGAGAAGTCTAGAAGGAGTCCAACTGATGGAAAGGTTCGATCAAAGGAAAAATCTAGGAGGAGTTCGGTTGAAGAGAAAGTTTGGATGGAGTTCGACTGATGGAGGAGTCCACCTGAAGGAGAAGTCCGAAAGGAGTTCGACTGAAGAAAAAGTCTGGATGGAGTCTGACTGATGGAGGAGTCTGCCTGAAAGAGAAGTTTGAAAGAAGTTCAGCTAAAGGAGAAGTTCGGATGGAATCCGACTGATGGAGGAGTCCGACTGAAGAAGAAGTCTGGAAGGAGTTTGGTTGAAGAAGAAGTCCAAATGGAGTCTGACTGATGGAGGAGTCCACCTGAAGGAGAAGTTTAGGAGGAGTTTGACTGAAGAAGAGTCTGGATGGAGTTCGACTGATGGAGGAGTCTGCCTGAAGGAAATATCAGAGAGGAGTTTGGTTGAAGAAAAAGTTTGCATGGAGTCCGATTGATGGAGGAGTCTCCATGAAGGAGAAGTCCAGACGGAGTTCGACTAAAGGAGAAGTTCGGATGAAATCTGACTGATAGAGGAGTCCGACTGAAGGAGAAGTCTAGGAGGAGTTCGGCCAAAAAAGAAGTTTGGATGGAGTCCGACTAATGGAGGAGTCCACTTGAAGGAGAAGTTCGGGAGGAGTTTGGTTGAAGAAGAAGTTTGGATGGAGTCCGACTGATGGAGGAGTCCGATTGAAGAAGTTCGGAAGGAGTCCGACTGATGGAGGTATTTTGAAGGAGTCCGATTGAAAGAAAAATATAGAAGGAGTCCGATCGCTAGAGGAGTCTGGAAGGAGTTCAGCTGCTAGAGGAGTCCAGAAGGAGTTTGGCTGCTGGAGGAGTTTGGAAGGTATTCGATTGCTGGAGGAGTCCGAAAGGGGTTCGATTGCTGGAGGAACTTGATTGAAGAAGAAATTTGGATGGAGTTCGATTGATGGAGGAGTCTGATTGAAGGAGGAGTTCGAAAGAAGTCCGACTGATGGAGGTGCTCGGAAGGAGTTCAACCGATGGAGAAGTTTGGATGAAGGAGAAGTTTGAAAGGAGTTCGATCATTGGAGGAGTCTAGAAGGAGTTCAGCTATTGGATGAGTTCAAAAGGAGTTCGACTGTTGGAGGAGTCCAAAAGGGGTTTGGCTGCTGGAGGAATCTGACTGAAGGAGAAGTCTGAAAGGAGTTCGACTACTGGAGGAGTCCGACTGAAGGAGAAGGCCGAAAGGAGTTCAGCTGCTGAAGGAGTCCAGAAGAAGTTCGGCTACTGGAGGAACCTGACTGAATGAGAAGTGCAGAAGGAGTTTAGCTATTACAGGAGTCTGGAAGGGGTTCGGCTACTAGAGAAATCCGACTGAAGGAGAAGTTTGAAAGGAGTTCGACTGCTAGAGGAGTCCGACTGAAGGAGAAGGCCGGAAGGAGTTCGACTGCTGGAGGAATCCGAAAGGAGTTTGGCTACTGGAGGAATCCGACTGAAGGAGAAGTCCAGAAGGAGTTCAACTGCTGGAGGAGCCCAACTGAAGGAGAATGCCAGAAGGAGTTCGACTACTGGACGAATAATTTTTGATCGAAGCTCTTTCGTGATTACCAGTTACAATAGGCTAAGTATCAGATTGGACTTCGATGGGAGTATGGTTTATCCCCAATAATCCTAAAGCCAATCATCTAGATTGTAGATGGTTAAGCTAAATATAATTTATACTTGAATTTTAATTGAATAAAATTATTATTCTGGCAATTTCATCACTTTGTGCATCTTTCTATAATGAACTCTCTATGATGAAGTTCTAAGGACTATTTAGACTCGATAATGAAGGATTTATTATTTAGTCCTTAAATTGATCATGACCAAATGATTTATTGTTACCTAGGACGATAACATTAATCAAGAGTAGGTCATTGTATGCCATAAGTGTTGGTTGTCCTCTTAATCAAGAAGCATGGTGATGCTATTACAGCATGTAGGTGAAATATAGGGATACATTTCACTGATCGTGACCCAACTATGGAGCTCTCTTCTTCCAAGATTACTTGCGAAGGATATGGATATATGTATCTCTCAAACCTGAGATTACCACGGTGATTTACAAGCAACTCACTATATTTAGGTACCGGACAACCTGAATTTCTAATTTAATGATGGAAGGCTACTAGGTGCAGTCAAGTACTTGGCTTGTCGATGCGTGGGTCAAGATGGGATTGATCCCTCCAAGTGTTGGAGTAAGTGCATTGCCGTATTTTAATTTAGCAAATCCTCGATCGGGGTAGTCCATATGATGGATGTTGAATTTTGAAAAATAATGTGGATGAATTTTTAGGATTGGTAGTTAATCCTAGATTATCCTATGAGCATCATGGTCAAGGGGATGAATTATACGATAATCATATGCCATAGGTTCGTTGATATTGCATTGCAACTATTCGATCTATCCAAACATCAGGTACCATTACTATACAATCACATCAATTGGTATAAAAAATTAGTTCATATGCTACCGACTTAGGATTTGAACCTATGGGGTCATACACAATAGGAGTTTCCTACCTGATCTGATGGCTAATCATGACTGAATGTCCCACTGGATTTGGACTCAATTATTATTGGAGGATTAATTAGCAATTAGATAGCTAATTAGCTTAATTTGATTGAGTGATGAGGAATTGATCAAGTCAAATTGATTTTGATTCAATTAAGTTTGACTTGATTAGATCATGTGATGATCTAATTGCTATAGGAGATTCGACTCTGGTATAATCAGGGGATGGACCTAATTAATTTCTAATTTGATTAGAAGTTTATTAGATTGGGTTAAGTCTAATTTGGTTGGATTTAACTAGATCTAATTGGATCCAGATAAATTGGTTTGGATGAAATCAATTTGGACCAAGTCAAATGGTTTTTGATTTTTGAATCAAATCTCCTTATGCCATGGTACTTTGACCCATTCTTTTTCTCTATGCATATTATGAATGTGCATGGGATTTCTCCATGCCAGAAGAGAGTTTGTGCCCTCCATCTTTCTGCTTTTGACTTGGTCCAATGGTTGGACCAGTTCAAACTAAGTTTAATTTTGAATTCAACTTGGTTGGCTAGTATTAGGAAATATATCCTAAAGCCAATTATCTAAGTAGTAGATGATTGGAATTAGTATATAAATTATCTAATAATAATAGTTATTTGGCTGATTCATCATAGAAGTTCTATCTTCCTTAAATAAACTTCTAAATTATGATAAAGTTCTTAAAACCATAATTAATCGATAAAGAAAGGTTTATTGGATGGTTATTAAATTATTCACGACCAAATGATAACTTATTAATAAGGATGAAAACTTATCGAGTGTAGGTTATTGCATGCCATATGCATTGATTGTCCTCGTAACCAAATGGTATGGAGATACTAGAATGGCATCCAAGTGAGATGTAGGAGTATATCTGCATTAAACATGACCAATGTAGCACTCTACTATCAAGAGTTTCTAACTAAGGCCAATGGGTATAAGTGTCCCTCCGACATAAGATCACCATGGTGACTTGCAAGCAACTCACTGTACTTTGATATTGGACTGCCTATATTTCTAATATAGATTCGAAAGATTTTAGGGTACAGTCAAGTACTTGTAAAATCGATGTATAAGTCAAGATGGGATTGACCACTCCTGATTAGCTTCAGGAAGAGAATGACTCATTGTGTTTCAATTTAGCAAAACCTAGGCCTGGGTAATCCTCATGAGGAGTCACGAGATTTACAAAATTTTGAGACACAATAGAGATGACTTGTATGAGTATTTGACAGTATACTCGAAGTCATCTTAAGCATTATTGATCATATGGATGAATTTTACGGCAACCATAGGCCAGGATTCTAAGAATATTTCTTTGCATATATTCGACCTATCCAAACATCGGGAACCATTGTTAGATGGTTACCTCGATTGATATAGAAATTGATTTCTATGCTATCGACTTAAGTTCGAACCTATGAGATCACATACATAAGAGGTTGTAACTTAATCAGATGGTTAATCGATGATTGAGAATCATTCTAAGGTCAAACTATCAATACAATTGATGTTTGATCTAATACAAATATTGCAAGAGGATCGATTAGCAATTGGATTATTAATTAGCTTAGTTTGATTGACCAATTAGATTGAGATCAAGTATAATTGAATTAGATTCAGTTAGAATTGGTTTGGACTTAATTAGATTAAGTTTAATTGGTTTATTGGATAAGCCAATTGCAAGAAAAAAATAATTTCTAGTTGGACTAGGATTTCAGTGCACCTAATTTCTAATTGAGTTAGAATTTAAATCAAATTTAAATATAGTTTAAACCTAACTTAATTGATTTTCTAGTTAGACTAGGATCATCCATAATTAAGATTGCACTAATCTTATTTTAATTGGGTTTAAAATTGGTTTGACCCAGTCAATACATGAGAATCCTAGTTTGACTAGGATTCCTTGTTTCCTTACACAAATAATCTCCAATGCCCACCTAATTTTATTTTCAGATCTTTTCTTTAATTTCCATGCCTAAGAAATGATTTTTCATGCCCCATAATCTCAGGATTTGGATTTAAATTTGACTTGGTCAAATTTAGAAGTTAGTTTGAATAAGTCAAACTAAATAAGAGTTTTAATTTATTAAAACTCTACCCCTCTCTCTATGAAAATAATCCCACACCCAACCTTCATTTTTGTCACCTTTTTTTTTTCGTCTCTTTGGGTGATGGTTTGAGGAATCTCACACATAAAAATTGTGGGGAGGCATCCAACTGAGGCATCCAAGAGTTGGACGCCCCCCAAACTCTTCCTTAGTTTCCTTTTTGACTTGGTCTTTTGACCTAGTCAAAGTATTTTCTGTGTGGCACCTCCTATTTGATAGGAGAGGGAATAAAAAATGCTATGATTCTATGTGAAGAAGGCAGAAGAAAAAGGATAGAGGGTGTGGGGTTTTGGGTGCCTACAACCTTGGAAGAAATGTCTTCATTAAGATATGAAAGTTCATGTCTTGATGAAGACAAAGGTAAGAAGAATGTCTTCTCATCTAGTTTTCTTTCATGTTTTATTTTCTTAATTTTTCTTCATGATTTTTATATGATAAAAATCTAAGAGAGAGAGGATGAGGGTATGGGGATTTGTGCTCCAAGATGTTGGGACATGAAGATCAATCTTGGACATGATTTGATCATGTCCTGATGAGAGAAGGAAAAGAGAAGATGGTCTTCTTTTAGGGTTTCTTTGAGAACCCTCCTTCTCTATATTTTTGTATGATTTTTCTTTGAGAAAAATTAGAGTATATGAGATCTGAAAACATGGAAAAAGTCTAGGAGAGAAGGTCTTTCCTTTGTCCTAGCATACAGATGTTTTCAGGACATCAGTCGTCGGTGTCCTGAAAGAGAAGATTTGTCTTCTCTTAGAAGTCTTTTCTAACGTATTTTATTTTAGATTTATGAGAGATCCAAAAGTTGGATTTCTCTCCTAATCCTCCTCTTATTCTTCATCTCTTAGAATATTCAAGAGATTCAAAGAATAAATTTATATTAACTATCCAGAGGGATCCACGAGAAGCTAGCACTTCGAGTAGATCTCATTCAACGAACCTCTGATTTTATTACAGCCTCGTGTGGATCACTTGTAGAGGCCGGACATATATGCAGCTCCAAAGGTAACAACAAAAATCAACCGTAGAGTTCTCAATCCATGCAAGATAAGATATTTGATCTCTTTTCTCACCTAGATGTGATCTAGATTTCAGATCTAGAATCATTCTAGATCTAGGATATTGATTTGATCAATACCAAACTCTTTTATTTCCATATTTAAAATGCAATAGGACATGTTATAGGTCCTAGTTGTAGGATTTAGTAATTTGATTACATACATTTATAAATAAAATAGTTTAATTTATAGCTTTCACTGCATTATTTTTCAAAAATTTTAAAATTCATGCATGAAATCCTACATATTTTCTATCAATTAGAAGTTCAAACCTCCTAACTCCCTATGCCTTATCCACTCCCTACGCCATTCTCCTTTTGTCGCATATTTTTATGCAATTTTCTAGAGAGAGGCGCATAGAAGGAGAGTCCTTCTACGTGCTTCTTACCTATGTTGGTGTAGGAATAGGATAAGAAGCATTTGGATTCAAGTTAAGAGGTTGAAACCTCCTAACCTCCAATCCTTATCCTACCATCTCAGGTCGTCCATTTTAAAATGAATTTTTTTTATGGGCGTGCATTTAGATGCGCGAGAAATCTGAGAGGGGTATGCATGAGGAAGAGAGAGTTTTCGTGAGGAATTTTTGTGAGACAAAAATCAAAAAGGGGCGATCTCTTTTGGCATGAGATTTTGGGTGGAGAGATTGAGCACTGTGAGTGCCAGATCTCCACCAATTTTCCATCACCACCTCGATAACCTCCACAAATAATTTTCTAGCCTTCCAGAGCATTCGGGAGATCTAGAGGTGAACCATCGATCAGATCGATGGAAATTGGCTGTCGAAGGCCCTGATGAAGAGCTAGCACTTCGGAGGGACTGATTAGGACTAGGGGCTCCATGTGGACTCACCATAGAGGTCGGATATGTGTGCGGCTGTAGCATGATGGAAAAGCATCTTTTGGTGGATTTGGATTGCAGAGTTCATCTATCCGTGCATAGGTACTATATTCTGAACATAGATCGGTCAGTAAATATGATTTACTGATTGAATGCATTTTATTTTTCTAATTCATATTAACATGTCAAATATTCAGAGTAGGATTTTATGACTAGATCATAGCATGCATAGAATTAATGTAGATTAATTTTGCTTCTGCTACTATATATTTTGAAAAAGTTTTGAATAGCATGCTCACAACCCTACTAGGTTTCCTTCACTGGAATCATTGGTAGCCACTGGAGAAGGCCAGGTTTGAGTGGAAATTGGTAGCATGTATTGCATGACTTTTGGATGAGCTGCATGCTACTTGGGCAAGGACTTCAAGTCTCAAGCAAGCTCAGAGAAATGCAAAGCCTGATTATGGAGTAATACCAAGAAACACGATTGGGGTGAACCTGCATCGAGGGAGAGTCACCTAACGATTGTGGGGCCTCAAACCATGACTGGATCCACATCGCTCATGAGTCAGTCAATAGCCATATCTATACCGGGAGAGGATCAGCCTATGGCTGCAAGGCCTCGAGTTAGTAGGGATTTGATGAGGCAAGGGTTCCCAGGAGGGGAACCCAATGGTTCAGCCTTTGGAGGCTCAAATGATCTGATCCAATGCATGTTCGATATAGATTTTATTACTTTCTTCACAAGATGAGGGATCAGATCAAGATAGTGTTTCCAAAACTTGAGCTTTTCGACCTTTCTAAAGGTGACCCTACTCCTACTGTCCCTCATCGTACGATCTCTATAGGAGTTGGTGTGGTGCTCCCAAGCCTTAGAAACTAGTAAAAAGATGCTAAGGAGGTTAAGGGAGCATCAACTAGTAGTGGAGAGTCGACTTGGTTCTGAAACAAGTCAACTCGATTCCAGGCGAGTTGACTCGATCTTAGAGGAGAATCGACTCAATCTTAGAGTGCACCAGATAAAGAGCTTTATTTTGGATGTGCCAAACTGGCATGCAGGTAGAGTTGACTCAGGTTTGAGATGAGTCGACTCGAATACAGGTGAGTCAACATGGTCTCAGGTGGAGTCGACTTGATTTTAATGAGTAGTTCTGTATGGATTTTTTGTTTGGGTCTAAGATCAGGCTTGATCTTAGGGCTAGAGCCAGTTTAGTTCTAGGGTCTTGAGGTCCAGGGTTTTTGGGGCTTCAAGGGGCTAATTCATGTATGGATTGAGTTTGAATCCATGGGGATGAGAGCATGAAAAACTATGGATGTACATGGATTTGGGTGAGTGCTTTCATGTATGGGTTAGCCATGGGAGTTTTTGGTTGGGCTTATTAGCTATATATTTATTCATAGGTTGTATTGGGGTTTTTGAAACAACAATGAATCCATCGTTGATCTTTTCTTCCTAAGTCCTCTTTCTCTTGGTTCCAATGCCAAAACCCTAGCATCTCCTTATGTCTCCATCGTTTGCTTCTATGTTTCTTCTTTGGTTTGCTAGTATAACATCTAGGTCCACACAAAGGTGATCCACATTTGGTATAGGGGGTGTACTGGAGGTGTCCAACAATTGGTATCAGAGCAACATAGGAGATTGAGTATGGTCGAAAAAGAAGATCAGGTTTTAGGAGAGGATAAGTAGCAAAGATTAGATCTAAGGTTTCTCCAAATTTTGTAAGAAAGAAAGAGATCTGAGGGCTACTGTCCACACTCCTTAGTCAGGCATTAATTTTTAGATCTACCTTTAGGCTATTTTTGATTTGGATTTGATCATGGATAGCAGTAGGGTAAAGGTGGGATTTGAGATATTTGATGGTAAGGAGAGTTTCATGATATGGAAGGTTAGGATGGAGGATCAACTAGTACAGATTGTTGGGATAAACTATCCTCCCTCGGATCGGCATGGTTGCTGATGATTATCCAAGCAACAAGGAACAATCTCCTAGGATCAACGTGGAAGCAAAATAATGGATTCAAGAGAAAAGAAAGAAAGAGAGCACAAGAGTTTTTCGAGAGAAAAGAGCTTTATTCAATGAATTAAGCATCATATGTAATCTTGACCTATTTTCAGTATTTATACTTTACAAAAGGGTCAAGCTCCAAGCTCATAGAAAAACTTTCCAAAATCCAAACATCCTACATACACAAAACAAACCTTCCAAAATTGAGCTGGCCTAGTTTCAGACTGAGCCGGCTAACCTGCAACTAGGTCGGCTCAGTCTAACTGGGTTGGCTCAGTTTCTGACTGAGCCGACCCAGGTAAACTATGCCGATCCAATTGTGTACTATGCTAATAGCCAAAAATGCTGCTTTCGATCTGAATTTTTCTCTAAGACATAGCCAACCTAGTCCTGGACTGAGCCAACCTAGTTTCCAACTTAGCCGGCTCAGTCTCAGGTTTAGCCGGCTCAATCTCGAAACTTTGCTACTCGATCTGATTTCTCTTTCAACTTGCTCCCATCTTCTCATGACCTGTCTTCTCATATTTCTAAGACTTGGGAGTGCCACTTTTGAGCTCACATTCTCCATCTTGGTGCTTCCAAGTTCTTATGAACTCATCTCTTCTCAGCAAACCCATCCTTGCCATACACATCTAAAAGCTGTCTCTGGGGAGTACCATTATGAGTGCATCAGACTGATTCTCCTTGGTATGGACCTTCATCAGTTCTACTTCACCTTCCTCCATCAGCTCACTGATCTTGTGGTACCTCACGTCTATATGCTTTATGTGTGCATGATTGACTGGGTTCTTTGCCAATAGTAGAGTACTCTGACTATCACTGAACAGTGTAACCTTGCTCTACACCACCCCCAACTCAACAATCAGTCTCCTAAGCCAAAGGACTTCCTTCTCAGCCTCCGTTATTCTAATGTACATGGCCTTTATGGTAGACAAGACCATAATTGGCTGAAGGATTGATCTTCAAGACATCGATCCACCATACATGCAGAAGAGGTATCCAGTAGTAGACCTCCTTGTATCAAGATCTTCAGCATAATTTGCATCTACAAATTCTTCTAGAGGACTCAAACCTCCATCTTCAAATCCTCTAGGCTAACCATCAAATACCAAACCATAATCCCTTGTTCCATGCAGATATCGTAATATCTATTTCAATGCTTTTCAGTATTCCTTCCCAGGGTTAGCCATGTATCTACTAACCGTGCTCACTGCATGTGCTATATTTGGTCTACAGCACACCATAGTGTACATCACACTACCTACAATATTTGCATAAGAAACTCTTTTCATGTATTCTTTCTTCTCTTCTGACTGGAGGCTTTGTAACTTGAAGAGAGATATATGGCTTGGTAATGGCGTCTCTATAGGTTTAGCCTTCTCCATCCCAAACCTCTCCAGAACTTTCAGAATATATCTTCCTTGTGACAAATGGAGCACACAAATCTCCATTCCAAGGTTTCTCTCAGCTGGACCTAGATCGTTCATCTCAAACTCAGATGATAATGCCCTTTTCAGTCTTTCCACAGCTTTCATCTCAAACTCAAATGATAATGCTCTTTTCAGTCTTTCCACAGCTTTCATGCTTCTACTAGCCATAAGTATATCATCTACATATAGTAGTAGGTACAAAGCATCCTCCTCATCTATATTCTTGATGTAGATATAGCAATCATGTTCACATCTACTGAAACCTAGGCTCAAAACAAAACAATCAAATCTTCAATACCACTGACAAGGGGACTGTTTCAAGCCATATAAAGATCTTCTGAGTAAACACATCTTTTCTTCCTATCCAGTCTCCATGAAACCATCTGGCTGCTTCATGTAGATCATTTCCTCCAATGTGCCATGAAAGAAGGTCGTCTTCACATCCATCTGTTCCAACTCCATATTGTACTATGCCACCAGTGATAGCAAAATCTAAATGGATGTATGATTCACCATAGGAGAAAAAATTTTCAAGTAGTCAATCTCTTTCTTTTATAAGTATCCTTTTACTATCAGTCTTACATTAAATCTGACTCCACCTTATTCTGAAGGTACCTCTTTCTTTGTGAACACCCACTTTGAGTCAATAGCTCGAGCACCTTCTGGAAGATCCACCAACTACCATGTATGATTCTTTTCAAGTGATTCCACCTCCTCCATCATGGCCTGCATCCATGAATCATGATCCTCACTCTCTATAGCCTCTGCATAATTTTTGGATCTCCATTAGTAGTGATGAGTGCATAGAAGATAACCTTATCAATGTCATATCTAACTGATCTCCTGATAGTATGCTAGGGTTTGTGCAAAGCCACTTCCATAGAAGATAACCTTCATTATTGGACCTCAGATACTTCACCTGTCTCCCTGACTCCTCTACTTCAGCTCTCTAGACTCTGAACTGGGCAAACACCTTCGATTTTTATTTAATCAGATAAATCCACATCTTCCTTGAGAAATCATCAATGAAAGTGATAAAATACCTTGCCCCACCTCTAGCTGATACAGGAACTGATCTCCACACATTTGAGTGCACTAAATCTAGCACTCCTTCACTATGCTTGGTACTTCTAGCAAACTTTATCCTATACTGTTTGCCAAAGATATATGGCTCACATAAATTTATGCCCTCCTTCTTCAAGGCTAGGATCATACCTCTTCTGCTCAGTTCAGTGAGCCCACAGTCACTCATATGACACTTCCGATAGTACCACAGTTGATATAAAATCTGCTTTTTCTGTGCCGCTGCTAGCACCTCTACACTATCATTCACTACTGAGCTTTCCATTCTATAAAGATTGTTGCTTAGTCTTCTACCTCTCATCACCACCAAAGCTCTCTTGAAAATTTTCAGACATCCACTCCTAGCCTGGCTACTAAAAGCATAACCCTGCTCCTCTAAGTAGCCCAAAGAAATCAAATTCTTTTTCAACTCTAGTACATGCCTGATATTTGATAATGTACGAATAATTCCATCATACATTCTCATCTTGATAGAGCTAACTCCTGCTACTTTGCATGGGTGATCATCTCCAAGGCTGACACTTCCACCATCGACCTTCTGGTAGGTAGCAAACCACTTTCGATGAGAAGTATAGTGGTACGAGCATGATAAATCCAATATCCACATAGTATCATACTTTATGGATCTATTTGATGTAACTAACAGATCTTCTCTACTGCTCACAGAAGCTGTATCATCTTCCTTAGTGGCCTTTCCTTTTTCTGATTTCAAAATGGGACAATCTCTCCTCAGGTGTCCAGACCGATGACATTTATAATATTTCAATGTCTTCCTTTGATTTCGTGACTTCGACCTGCTCTTGGATTTTTTTCTTATCTTCTCCTTTAATCTTTCCTTTCTTTCATTCACAGTCAAGATCCCAGACTTAGGGTCTTTCTTGTGAATCTCCTTCCTTTTCTCATTTGATCTAAGCACACCAACAATCTCTTCATAGTTTAGGATCTCCTTTCCATAAACTAAAGTTGTTATGAGATCATCATATGAACCTAAGAGAGAACATAATAGCAGCAATGCTCGATCCTCCTCATCAATCTTCACATCCAAACTCATCACCTCAAAACACACCTGATTGAACCTTTGGATATGTGCAACAAGATCTCCATCTTCGGGCATCCTCAGACTATATAATTATTTCTTCAACCATAGCTTATTCGTCATGTTCTTTCCCATGTATGTGTTCTTCAGTCTCGTCCAGAGCCCATTTACCGTAGTCCCTATGCAAACCTTGGGCAAAATCTGATCGGCCAAGCACATCTGAATTGTGTTGAAGGCTTCCTCCAACTCTTCCCAATCCTCAACATTGATCTTTTTCAATCTTTCTCTTGTCAAGATCTTGTAGATCCTCTACTAAGCCAACAAGTCCTTTATCCTTTACTTCCATAGGATAAAGTTCTCCTTGCCATTGAACTTCTCAAAATCTATCTTGAATCCACTCGATCCCATGACTTCAAACAAGTCAAGAACAGATCCCTAACATCCTTCTTGGATCACACATCAGTAACACTATCCTTCAAAGAAGATCTAAATGTCCTAGATTCTCTTTTCAATCGTATGTATCACCATCCCTCCGTGTAACCAATCTCCACCTTAATCTAGAGACAAACAACAAAGAAACAAGAAGATTTTGGGTAAAACCTAGTGCAATAGATACTAGATGTAGTAACCCTAGGTGTCTTCCTTTCTTCCACACAACACCGCTTTAATACCAATTTATTGGGATAAACTATCCTTTATCAGACCGGTATGGTCACTAGTGATTAGCCAAGTAATAAGGAACAATCTCCTAGGATCAACGCGAAAGTAAAATAGTGGATTCAAAAGAAAAGAGAGAAAGAGAGCACAAGAATTTTTCAGAAGAAAAGAGCTTTATTCAATGAATTTAGCATCGTATATAACCTTGACCTATTTTTAGTATTTATACTTTACAAAAGGGTCAAGCTCCAACCTCATAGAAAAACTTTTTAAAATTTAAACATCCCACATACACAAAACAAATCCGCAAAAATTGAGCCGACCTAGTTTCAGATTGAGCTGGCTAACCTATGATTGGGTCAGCTCAGTCTGAGATTGTACCATATTAATAGTCCAAAAATGCTACTTTCTATCTGAATTTTTTATTGAGACATAGCTAGCTCGATCCTGGACTAAATCGGCCTAGTTTCCAACTTAGCCGACTTAGTTTCTGAAATTTGCTACCCGGGTTGATTTCTCTTCTAGCTTGCTTTCATCTTTTCATGACCTATCTTCTCATATTTTTAAGACTTGGGAGTTTCACTTTTGAGCTCACATAGATGGGACTGGATTCAGCCTTGAAGGATAGGCTAGAGAAGATGAATGAAAAGCAATGGATGTCCTTGGAGAAAAGGGTATGTGTCATGATTAGGGCTTATTTGGTGGATGATGTTTTGTATGGCATGTTGGAAGAAAGAACACCTAAGGGTTTGTGGTTGAGGTTGCACCAGTTGTATATGGAAAAAAAATATGTGCAACAAGTTAATGCTGAAGAAGCAACTGTACAGCCTTCAGATGTTGGAGGACGAGGATATTGTGGTATACATTCAGTGGTTCAGTTAGATGAGAATGGACTTGCTCAACACTAGGATGGAGCTTGAAGAGGAGATCAAAAGCATATTGCTACTATGTTCACTTTCCAAGAGCTTCAATTTGTTGGTGATGATGTTGCTGTATGGTAAGGAGACACTGATGTATGAGGAGATCATATCAGTGCTCAGGTTTGATGAGTAGCAGGAGTGGATGATGAAGGGGGAGGTCTTCTAGGAGGGTCTTACGATTTTAGAGAGGACCAGGAAAGGGAAGAAAATGGGTGAGAAGGATGGTAAGGAGGCTTGGAAATGCTTCAAGTATGGTGAAGTAGGGCACTTTAAGCAAGAGTGTCTACTTTGGAAGAAGTGCAAGTGTGGAGAAAAGAGGAACATGGATTCCATCAATTCAGTTGCTAAAAGAGAAGATTTAGATAAGATCTTGATGTTTTTGAAGGAGCTCATGGGATATGGTGTATCTGAGATGGCTTTGAAGAGTTTTGCAGTATGTGGAGGGTTTGAAGGGGTAACAATAATGATCGAGATACAACGGTAGGCTCAATAGGATAGCATTGAGTGATTGGCCCCGAGCGACTCAAGTTTAGAGTTGGGTTCTTCTGTGGCATTAGATAGTCTTTAGGTTCAAGTGGAGCACTGAGCAAAAGTGGCTTCATAGGTAGAGGGAGATGTGGCACGAGTTTAGAGTGAAGGGGTGCAAATGGAGGATTTATATCCCTGTACCAGTGTTGGAGATGCATAGTTGTAGATGGAGCAACATGTGTAGATAGATAGGCCTAATTCAGAAGAGACCATGTCAGGCGGAGCAGCGAGTGCTGGTATAGAAATGCTGAGGTATCTTCAGGGAAGTCTAGGGCAAGAGATACAGTTGCCAAGCAGAAGGATGTCTACAATTTTTAGGATGGTAGTAAGGAGCAAGCCAAGATCTTCAACTATGGAGGCAATCATTCCAAAGGTCTCTAAGGATGGATTTATATAAGGTGTTGTCAGGGTGCAACAATAGTGGGATTATGCAGGAGGACATTATCAGGTATGCCAAGGCTTTAGCGCATCAAGATAGAGATTGTAAGAATTGGTGTGGTGCTTCCAAGCCTTAGAAACTAGTGAAACGAGACCAAGGGGGTTAAGAGAGCTTCAGCCAGTAGTGGGGAGTCAACTCAGTTTTGAGATGAGTCGACTTGATTCTAAGCAAGTCAACTTGATCTCAGAGGGGAGTCAACTTGGTCTTAGAGGTGCATCAAATAGAGAGCTACATTTCAAGCATACCAGATTGGCATGCAGGTGGAGTCGACTTGGGTCTGAGATGAATCGACACGAATATGAGTTTACTTAGTCTCAGGTGGAGTTAACTCAATTTTCATAGGTAGTTCCGTATAGATTTTTTGTTTGGATCTAGAATCAGGCTTGATCCTAGGGCAAGAGCCGGTTTGGTTCTAGGGTCTTGAGGTTTAGGAATTTTGGAGCTTCAAGGGGCTAATTCATGTATGGATTGGGTTTGGATCCATGGGGATGAGAGCATGAGAAACCATGGGTGTACATGGTTTTGGATAAGTGCTTTCATGTATGGATTAGCTAGGGGAGTTTTTGTTAAGCCTATTGGCTATATATTTATATATAGGTTGTATTAGGGTTTTTGAAACAACGGTGAATCCAACTTCGATCTTTTTCTCCCTAACTCCTTCTCTTTCTCTTTGGTTCTAATGCCAAAACCCTAGCATCTCCTTGTGTCTCCATCTTTTGCTTTTACATTTCTTCTTTGGTTTGCTGGTTTAACACCCGAATCCATGCAAAGATGATCCACATCTGGTACAGGGGGTGCACCAGAGGTGTCTAACAATCTCTTCTATTCCTAGCAGTGTAGCTTCTCCTATCCCTCATCGTGCATCTCGTGGGGTAGTGACTCATGAGATTGACTCTAAAGGGGTGGAGATTTAGGGGGAGAGTCCTGATGAAACCCCATGGCTCGAGATTGATTGTTCTTTGATGTAGACATTCCCCTCTTCTTCTTCTCGCTCTCTCTTCTTTTTTTTTTTATTGCGGCAATGTTCCTATAATCATGATATTTTATGAATGCAATGAAAATTTCTTTGTTCATATTAAAGGACCTTTGCCCAAAGTCAATCAATGGCTTCTTCTAGTGCTATCCTATGGTAGTTCCTGAGGAACTATTAGCCAATTTTCCAACCACGTTATGGCAAGTTGGAGTCGGGTTGGCCTTTGGGGTTGTTGACTGGTGGGCATTAACTTTACAGAGGTCTGAACTTGGGTCCGGGGCATCTCTAAGGGATCGGTCCATCGATCTAGCCATCAAGTTCACACTTATGCTTGAATACCCCATAATTATCGTTGGGCTCTTTTCAATCATGCAGGTTGAAGTCCTATCTATATTCAAAATATCTCTGGATCATTGGCAGTCAATCATCCCTATTCTTAGAAGTATTAAATGTTGGTCACTTTCTGATGGTGACATCTTCTCGAGAAGGAGGTCTGCCCCCTCGACTTATAGGGGCCATCTGCCATGCCTCTCCCATGGCGATGCTTGTTGTGCCATGAATGGGTGCTATGGGTGGTGCCAAGTCCTGAGGCCTTTATAAAAAGGAGCCTTAGGGCCTGGAAACATAATATTCAACTATTTTTCAAGTATTATGGTGGCACCGATTAGCCCGCCAATAGGAGGTCACCAGCATCTCTCCTCAACCTGGGGGCCTTCAGCCACCCCGGGCAGCCTGGTGGTGCTTTCGAACTTTATTTGGCTTGGGAGGTATTATTAAAAGCTAGGTGGCTGGAGACTAGGTAGGAGCAATTGGAGGAAGAAGTCATTCCCACCTTGGTCCTATGCCGTGAAACTATTAAGCCGCTCTATTTATGTAGGAAGTCCAAGGCCTAGTGCCTTCCTTGAGATGCATCGCGAAGGCGAATGCAGTCTCTTTAGAGGTATCTCCTCTGATTTGGCTCAGGAGATAGAGGTAGTTGAGGTAGAGGAACTAGTGCTGGAGGTTCCTTTGGTGCTTCATTGCATTAGAGTTCTTTATCCTCCTCTAGGAGATCGGTCATTCCTTGGGAAGGCATGGCTTTACGGCCATTCTTGGAGGCAAGTTTGCATACACAGTGCACCATCGGCCTAGAAGCCACACCTTGCTCCATCTTCTTCCTGTGCCCTACCGCTGCTATGGCTTGGAGCACCACGGATGAGCCTACACTAAGACTAACTTGGCTCATCACGGGGCTGGGCTTATGCTTTTTGTAATCAAATATTCCTCAAATTTATAATTCTTGAAGTTTTGATCAATAAATTTTTTTCCATTTGCTTCTGCTTTCTTTCTATCTTGGGGTATTTGGTCTCCATTATGTTGTCTTTGACCTTGGTTGATCAAAAGTCATTCGCTTAAGGCTGATCGAAGGCCACTTAGTTGGAGCCGATCAAAGGCTCCTTCGAATGTTGAGCCAATCCAAGGCTAGCTCCTTCGAACGTTGGGCTGATCAAAGACTCTTTAGTTAAAATTGATCAAAAGCTCCTTCAAACGTGAGGTTGATCAAAGGCTATTTAGTTAAATCTAATCAAAGACTCCTTCAAACATTGGGCTAATCAAAGGCCATTTAGTTAAAGTCGATCAAATGCTCCTTTGAACATTAGGCTAATCAAAGGCCGAGCTGATCAAAGGCCATTTAGTCAGAACCAATCAAAGGCTCCTTCAAATGTTCGGCCAATCAAAGGCTATTTAGTTAGAGCTAATCAAAGGCTCCTTCGAACATTGGGCCGATCAAAGGTCGGGCCAATTAGAAGCCATTTAGTTAAAGCTGATAAAAGGCTCCTTCAAATGTTTGGCCAATTTAAGGCTGAGCCAATTAAAGGCCATTTAGTTGGGGCCAATCAAAGGCTTCTTCGAATGTTAGATTGATCAAAGGCCAGGCCAATCAAAGGCCATTTAGTTAAAGCCAATCAAAGGCTCCTTCAAACATTGGGCTAATCAAAGGCCAGGCCAATTAAAGGCCATTTAGTTAAATCAGATCAAAGGTTCCTTCAAAGGTTGGACCAATCAAAGGCTATTTAATCAGAGTTGATTAAAAAATTCTTTGAATATTGGGCCAATCAAAGGTCGGGCCAATCAAATACCAGTTAGTTAAAGTCGATCAAAGGCTTCTTTGAACATTGGGCTGATCAAAAGTCATTTAGTTAGAGCCAATTAAAGGTCCTTCGATTAAGGCTGCGAGCTAACAAGGAGACAAGAAAACATGACTTGAGTATAAAAAATTCTTTATTAAAAGAGGTTACAAGATACATTACTGGTAACACATTTGGAGATTCTTCGAGTTTCATAGTCGAAAAAGTGGAGCTTCATCTAATTACTTCAATCGGTAGGTTCCAGGTTTGATGATTTCATCCACTTAGTAAGGACTTCCCAGTTTGATGCCAATTTGCCTCATTCACCATGTTGGAAAACTTCTGCCCTTCATAACACTAGGTCACCGACCCTAAAGTACTTGTCCCTGATCTTGGAGTTTTAGTATTGTGCTACTCTATGCTGATTGGTTGCCATTCTGATGCAAGCCTTTTCTAGGGCTTCTTCCAATAAGTCCAGATTCGTGCATAGCCTTTCTTTATTGGTCTGCTCATCATAATTCTCAACTCGCATCGATGGGACTTCAATCTTGATGGGTACCATGGCCTCCATTTTGAAAGCTTGGTTAAAAGGAGTTTTCTCGGTTAGAACTCTTGGTGTTGTCCAATATGAAGGGAGCATATAGGGTTTCTAGCTCTACTTTCAAAAATATTTTTCAAAAAATATATGCAGCAAAAAGAATTATTAATTAAATTAATAATAAGAGCTACAGATCTAATCTGAAAATCCTACATCCTACAGGATCTAATGTATCATATATGCATGCATATCTGAAAATAAAAATAGCAACTGTAGTAAAAATATTTTTACTGCTCTATGCATTAAGAACATATTATCTTGCACGGGTAGTCGATCACTGCAATCCAAAAGTCATCAAAAAGTTTCACTCATCGTGATGCAGCCACACATTACATCTGGCCTCCATGGATCATCCACATGAGGCCCTTGGTCCCGATCGGCTCGACCCGAGTGCTAGCTCGACGTCCGAAAGCTTCGATGGCTGATTTAGATTGAACTAATTTGATCTCCCTCCAAGAATTTTTGGATGCTCCATAAAATTACCAGAGGCAGGTGAGAGGCAGAGGAAGGTCTCTTAAGAGTCTCATGATTTTGTGACGCTCACAGCTCATATTCTCTCTTCACGAACCCTAGGCTAAAATCCTAGGGCAGCACTCACCCAAAACCCTGTGCAACACTCTTTTCAAAATTTCTCTCAAGAAACTCTCTGTATTTTTCATGCACAAATAGGGTGGACCACATGGAGAAGGAAATTTCATCTCAGATTCTACACAAGCCCCATCACAAAACTCCTTTTAATCTACGCCAAATAGAGTAAAAAGCGCATGGAGGGATAAGGATCAGGAGGTTGCTTATTCGAATTCAAACTCCATTTGAATTCAAATAGTAACCATCTAATTTTATCTACTTAAGGACGTGAGAAGGAAGGGTGTGTGCCCTCTTGTGCATGGATTTCTTCATGAGAATTCTTAATTCTCATAGAGAAAAGGGTGCGCACAAGATCAGGGTGATGTGGTGCATAAGACTAGTCAAAATAGTCTTTCAAACCTTATCCAATTAAAATCCAATCCAAATTAATTTGGCTAAGCCCAATTAGATCAGATTAAATTCAACCAAATTAGGCTCAATTATAATCAAATCAAGAATTAATCAAGTCAAACTCCTGATTAAATTAGGGATTAAACTTCCTCCGCGATTAGGTCATCTCATAACCTAATCGAGTCAAATCCAATTGAATCCAATTTAATTGGACTTGAACCAAAAATCATTACTCAATTAAATTGAGTTAACTAGTGATCAAATCATTAATTAAATCTCTCTTTATGAGCCATTAGATTAGATAGAAACCTCTAGTGTGTGTAACCCCATAGGTTTGAATCTAAGCTGGTAGCATAAGAACCAATTTTCTGTACTAATCAAAGTGACCATCTAGCAATGGTACCCGACATTCGGATTGGCCGAATAGTTACCATATAATTCAGAACCTATGTAAATATGGTTACCATATAATTCATCCTTTTGACTTCTATGCATAGGATGACTCAGGGTTGAACTGTCAACCCTAGAAGATATATCCAAATCATGTCTCAAGGCAATTAGTCCGATGACCCTTCACTAGGACTACCCTGGCCAAGGCTTTGCTAAATTGAAATACTGTTAAACATAACTCCAAGTTCAGAAGTGATCAATCCCATCTTGATTCATGCACCGACTCCTTAAGTACTTGACTATATGTAGAAACCTTCCGTTACTGAATTAGAAATTTAGGTAGTCCACCATTAAAGCACAGTGTGTTACTTGAAAGTCACCATAGTAATCTCAGATCAAAAGAATACTTATGCCCATATTCCATCAGAGCAATTCTTGATAGTAGAAAAGCTCTGGAGTCAATCACGTTCAGTGCAGACGTCCCCATATATCTTACTTGCATGCCATATCAATGTCTCCACACTCCTTGGTTAAGAGGACAACCAACCTATATGGCACACAATGACCAGTACTCGATAAACATTGTCATCCTTGGTAACAATGCATCATTTGGTCGTGAACTATTTTAAGGACTAAATGATAAATTCTTCTTTATCGATTCTAAATAGTCATAAGGACTTCATCACAACAGACAAGAGATCATTAGAAGATGAAAGATTTATGATGAAAAAGCTAGAATAATTTTTATTTAATTAATAATTTATAAATAATTATATAAAAAAGCTCAATCATCAACAGACCGATGATTGGCTTTGGGACACTATTTCCAATAATCTCCTACTTGGCCTAAAGCCAATTGGTGCAGTATCGTATATCCATCTTCGACTTAAAGTCATCGAACTCCTTCACTACAACAGCTTTAGTGAATAAGTCGGCTAGGTTCTCTTTCTCATCAATTTTCTAAAGATTGATGTCACCTCGACCCACAATCTTCTGGACAAGATGAAAGCAGCACAAAATATGCTTCGTCCACTGCTGTGCTTTAGGTTCTTTCGCCTGGGCTATGGCTCCAGATCTATCATAGAAGAGTAGAACTAGACCATCTAGGAAGGGTGCTACTCCAAGCTCGATAATGAACTTTCTCAACCACACCACTTCTTTGGCAGCTTCTGTGCAGCAACATACTCCAACTCGCACACTAAATCGATCATGGTGTGCTGCTTAAAACTTTTCTAGCAGACAACTCCACCATTAAGGGTAAACACATATTCCGACACACTCTTGCTATCATCATAATCAAACTGAAAATTGAAGTCTGTAAACTCCATAAGTCTCAAGTCAGACTCACCATAAACAAGCCACTGATCCTTTATCTTTCTCAAATACTTCAAGATGGTTTTAACAACCTTCCAGTGGTTCTCCCCTATATTAGATTGCTATCTACTCACTATCCCTAGTGAGTATGCCACATCTGATTGCGTACATGTCATGGTGAACATAATAGAACCCACTATCAAAGCATATAGAATTCTACTCATACGCTCTCTCTCTTAAGGTATTGTTGGATAATCCCTCTTTGAGAGAGAAATTTCATGGCCTATCGATATATAGCCTTTCTTGAAATTCTCTATGCTAAACCTCTTCAGTACAGTGTCAATATACGTGGACTAGGACAACCCAAGCAATCTTTTAGATCAATCTCTATAGATCTTCATCCCTAGGATGTAGGAAGCTTCTCCCAGATCTTTCATGGAGAACTATGATGATAGCTAGATCTTTATTTCTTATAATACAAGAACATCATTTTCAATTAAGAGAATGTCATCCACATACAAAATGAGGAACACAACTGCTAGACCATTAGCCCACTTATATATGCAGGGCTCTTCTTCGTTCTTAATGAAGCCATACATCTTGATTGTCTTACCAAAATGTATGTTCCAACTCTGAGATGCCTGCTTTAGTTAATAAATAGATTTTTGAAGCTTGCACACCTTAGACTCATCGATGGATATAAAATCTTTAGGTTGTATTATATACACCTCTTCAGCCAGCTCTCCATTTAGGAAAGCTATTTTCACATCTATTTGTCAGATTTCATAGTTCAGATGTGCAGCTATCGCAAGCATAATCCGAATAGACTTGAGCATTCCCATAGGAGAAAATGTCTCATCATAATCAATACCATAATGTTGATGATATCTCTTAGCAATCAGATGGGCTTTATAGATCTCCACCTTCCCATCTACATCCTTTTTCTTTTGAAGATCCACTTACACCCTATGGATTTTACCCCTTCGAATGGGTCAACTAATGTCCATACATCATTGACCTTCATGGACTCCATTTTAGATTTCATGGCCTCAAGCCATTTGTCAGAGTCAGATCTTTGCATCGCATCCATATAGGTGATTGAATCCTCATCATTCTTATCAAGTTCGATAGGATCACTATTCCAGACTAAGAAATCATAGTATCTGTCCGGCTGATGTCGTACTCTACTAGATCATCTTAAAAGTGTAGGTTCGGTAGGCTTCGGATCTGATCGAATCAAATTTGATTCAGGTTTAGCTACTTGTGTTGGTTCTTCCACCTATCAAACTTTCTTAAGCTCAATCTTAGAGGCATTAGTTCCTTCACTAAGAAACTTCTTTTCTAAAAAGACTGCATTAAGGCTGATAAATATCTTTTGTTCATTAGCTAGGTGGAAGTAATACTCTTTGATCTCTTTTGGGTACCCTATAAAGCTATACTCTTCAGACCTAGGTCCAAGCTTGTTCATTACTAAATGCTTGATATAAGCTGGATACCTCCTGTTGGGGATAAACCCCGCTCCTACCGAAGTCAAGTTCGGTGCCCAGCGTAATTCGGCCAGTAGCCATGGAAGAGCTTTAGCAGATGGATCTTGGTCGAACTATTACAGCCGACCGAATTGCTTAGCGGTCGAGCTTTTTCGGACTCCCAGCGGCCGGGCTTTAGCCAAACTCCTCAACCGTCGAGCTTTAGTCGGACTCCCGCGAGAGCCAAACTCTCTCCACGTCGTTTTAGCCAGGCACCTGCGGGAGCCAAACTCCCTCCAAGCTTCCTCTTCGATTGGATTTCTTCAGGAGCCAGACTTTTCCTAGGCACCCCCTTCAGTCGACCGAACTCCTCCACGGTCGAGCTCCTCTCGAGCTTCTCCTTCGGTCGAACTCCCCTGGAATCGATATATGCCGGAGTCCATCGATTAATGCCTGAGAGCCATGGCTATTAAAGCTAGACGAACGATCACCATCAATCTTCCACAGGCGATGCTACCGCGACTCTGCCAGACCTCGAGCAGCCCACCACTATCGGACGGTATGGCTATCACTTTCAACCTGACAACACCATCCTCTCCACATCAAACCCGATGCAGCCTCGAGCGGTCCACCATCAGACAGCTGCAGCTGTCACCATCAAGCTTCGCCTATAAAAAGGATCCTCCAGATATGCTAATCTCTCAAATCTCTGATCTCTAACCTCTCCTCTTCTTGTCCAAGCTCCGGAACTCATTTCCAAGCACTCCATTCCTGTTGGCCAAAGCTAGCTTGATCGTCGGAGGATCCTGTCGGAGCCACCCCCCACCGACTCTGAATGGGATTTTATTTTATAGGTCCTCGATGGTGACCTCATCGGCCTCCACTCCAGTGGATTCTGACGATGACCAAATTCTGTGTCAACAGATTGGTGCTAGAGGAAGGGCAAACCCGAACCTTCGAGATTTCCTTATTCTTAAAGGAGTGCTCGACGACGATTTCCCTCTCTCCGGAGATCTCTCTTCTTCCTCACTAGAGTTCTTTCCCTAGGAGAAAATGCCTCCTAGGAGAGCTTCGACTCGATGCTTGATGGTCACCGTGGCCCGATCCCATCCAGATTCGTCTGTTCTTGTTTCAGCCCCAACAGCTCAGGTTCCATCTGTACCCACGATGGATGTGAAGCAGCTCGACCTGCTTGTCCGACAGGTCTGTGGCCTCACGGAGGCAATGCAGGCCATACAACAACCTCTGATGGCGACTCCACCAGAAAACCCACTATCAAAATATCAAGAACCGATCCTAAGGAAGACTACCAGGGACGTAGCCCCTGAAAAGGAGAAACAGAGAGCTGAGGATCCATGTTCGGATCATAGTTCTCTTCTGGGGAAGACCTTCCCCATTTGTAGCCGAAAGCCCCCCAAGATCTACAACCAAGACGACGCCCTCGATCACAAACTACGAAAGATGGACTGACGGATTGAAGAGCTCAGCCACGTCGCCCCGGCTCATCATGCCGACGTCCACGCCGAACCTCCTTTCTCCCTTTGAATTATGCAAGAACCCATTCCACCGAACTTCGAGCTCCCTCAACAGAAAGCTATGATGGAATTTCTGGTCCGGTTGATCATCTGGAGGCCTTTCATGCCATGATGCTATTCCACGGTGCTTCAGATGCCATACAATCTTCTCTTTTGACCAGATGAGTAGTCAGTTCGTGGCTCACTTCATCAGTAGTCGACGTCCGCCTTGAGGTTTGGATTCCCTGATGAATGTCAAGTAGAAGCGAGAGGAATCCATCTGGGCTTACGTCATCTGATTTAACACTACGGCATTGGAGGTCCGGGACTTGGATCAGTCTGTTGTGATGGCCGCACTCAAGGATGGCCTTCAGAAAAATGACTTACTATTCTCCCTGAAAAAAAAGTATCCCAAGGACTTCGCCGATCTGCTGGCTCGGGTCGAGAGATATGTCCATGCGGAAGAAGCCTTCAAGTCGAAGGACGAAGAAGCCTTAAGAGGGCAGCTGGCAGGCAATGGAGAGCTGAGCGAAGTCCGGCCGTGCTCATGGGCTCCCGCCGAAAGCAGGTGGGCCTGAACTCCTCGAGCTTGCCACCAAGGAAGCCCCGATAGAGGGGCGCGAAGAAGCCCTCCTTCCGAAAGATTCCACGACTATGCCCCCTCAACGCTCCTCGAACTCAAATTCTCACCGAAGTTAAGAACCAGCTGCCAAGCCCAGAAAGGTTACAGTCTCCCCCAAACAAGCATGATCGAAGCAAGTACTGCCTCTACCATTGCGACCACGACCACGACATCGAGGAATGCATCCAGCTCCGAGACGAAATTGAGGAGCTCGTCAGAAAGGGGCGGCTGGGTAAATTTCTTCGGCATCAGCCTGAAGTAGGAAAAGATCGGCCAAGGGCGCTGCCATAGCCAGAGACGGCAAGGAGCTCAGCACTGCCATAGCCAAAGAGGGCAAGGAGGTCGGCCACCTCATGACGTCATCCACATTACCCCTGGGAGGAGCTTGGTACATCGGTGATTCATCATCTCCCAGCGACAAAGCCAAGAGCTTGCTCCAAATTGAGAAGGCCAGCATGAGATAGAGAAGATCATCCGACCCGGAACTTACTGCTGAAGAAACGTAGAGGAATAATGCTACCACGATCCTGAAATATAGAATTTGGGGATGCGCTGCCAGTAACTTTCTTTCAATAAAATTCTTTCCTTTCAATAATATTGCTTTTGGATGCAAAACCTATGCGATGACAAGGAAGAAGCAGTCAATAATCACCGTGTTAGGAACAGGAGGAGAACCTCATCCTAACGCGAGCAAAGCGAAAGCCTCATTCATAAAGGACGAGATGGGAGGAGAGGCCCTGACAATGGCCCTTACGTATCCCCACAGCCCATTAGGAATAAGAGGAGAACCTTGTCCTAATGCGAACATAAACCTCAGCTAGAGATAAGATCTCTCCCGAGCAACTGTGGACAACCTCGGCCAGAGATAAGATCTCTCTCGAGCAACTGTGGACAACCTCGGCCAGAGATAAGATCTTTTTCGAGTGAAGGCCTCATTCACAAAGGATGAGATAGGGGGAGAGGCCCTGACAGCGGCCCATATGTGCCACCACAGCCCATTAGGAACAGGAGGAGAACCTCATCCTAACGCGAGCAACAACCTCGGCTAGAGATAAGATCTCTCTCGAGCGATCGAGTCAACCTCGACCAGAGAGATAAGATCTCTCCCGAGCGAAGGCCTCATTCATAAAGGATGAGATGGGGGGAGAGGCCCTGACAGCGGCCCTTGTGTGCCCCCAAAGCCCATTAGGAACAGGAGGAGAACCTCATCCTAACGCGAGCATCAACCTCGGCTAGAGATAAGATCTCTCCTGAGCGACTGTGGACAACCTTGGCTAGAGATAAGATCTCTCTCGAGTGACCATGGACAATCTCGATCAGAGATAAGATCTCTTTCGAGCGAAGGCCTCGTTCACAAAGGACGAGATGGGGGGAGAGGCCCTGACAGTGGCCCTTGTGTGCCCCCAAAGCCCATTAGGAACAGGAGGAGAACCTCATCCTAATGCGAGCATCAACCTCGGCTAGAGATAAGATCTCTCCCGAGTGACCGTGGACAACCTCGGCCAGAGATAAGATCTCTCCCAAGCGACCATGGACAACCTCGGCCAGAGATAAGATCTCTCCCGAGCGAAGGCTTCGTTCACAAAGGATGAGATGGAGGGAGAGGCCCTGACAGCAGCCCTTATGCGGCCCCACAACCCGTTAGGAATAGGAGGAGAACCTCATCCTAACGCGAGCAACAACCTCGGCCAGAGATAAAATCTCTCCCAAGCGACCATCGACAACCTCGGCTAGAGATAAGATCTCTCCCGAGCGACCGAGTCAACCTCGACTAGAGATAAGATCTCTCCAGAGGAAAGGCCTCGTTCACATAGGACGAGATGGGGGGAGAGGCCCTGACAGTGGCCCTTATGTGCCCCCACAGCCCATTAGGAACAAGAGGAGAACCTCATCCTAACGCAAGCAACAATCTCGGCTAGAGATAAGATCTCTCCCGAGCGACCGAGTTAACCTCGATTAGAGATAAGATCTCTCTCGAGGGAAGGCCTCATTTACATAGGACGAGATGGGGGGAGAGGCCCTGACAGCGGCCCTTATATGCCCCCACAGCCCGTTAGGAAAAGGAGGAGAACCTCGTCCTAACGCGAGCAACAACCTCGGCTAGAGATAAGATCTCTTCCGAGCGAAGACCCCGTTCACAAAAGATGAGATGGGGGAGAGAGGCCCTGACACCGTCCCTTACGTGCCCCCACAGCCCGTTAGGAACAGGAGGAGAACCTCGTCCTAACGCGAGCAACAACCTCGGCTAGAGATAAGATCTCTCCCGAGCGATCGTGTCAACCTCGGCTAGAGATAAGATCTATCCCGAGCGAAGGCCTCGTTCAAAAAGGATGAGATAAGAGGAGAGGCCCTGACAGCGGCCCTTATGTGCCCCCACAGTCCGTTAGGAATGAAAGGAGAACCTCATCCTAACGTGAGCAACAACCTCGACTAGAGATAAGATCTCTCCCGAGCGATCGAGTCAACCTCGGCTAGAGATAAGATCTCTCTCAAGGGAAGGCCTCATTCACATGGGACGAGATGGGGGGAGAGGCCCTGACAGCGGCCCTTATGTGCCCCCACAGCCCATTAGGAATAGAAGGAGAACCTCATCTTAATGCGAGCAACAACCTCGGCTAGAGATAAGATCTCTCCCGAGCGACCGAGTCAACCTCGGTTAGAGATAAGATCTATCCCGAGCGAAGGCCTCGTTCACAAAGGACGAGATTGGGGAAGAGGCCCTGACAACGGCCCTTACCTACCCCCATAGCCCGTTAGGAAGAGGAGGAGAACCTCATCCTAATGCGAGCAACAACCTCGGCTAGAGATAAGATCTCTCCCGAGCGACCGAGTCAACCTCGGCTAGAGATAAGATCTCTCTCGAGCGAAGGCCTCGTTCACAAAGGACGGGATGGGGGGAGAGGCCCTAACAACGGCCCTTACGTGCCCCCACAGCCCGTTAGGAATAGGAGGAGAATCTCATCCTAACGTGAGCAACAATCTTGGCTAGAGATAAGATCTCTCCCGAGCGACCTTGTTAACCTCGACTGGAGAGCTTCAACTTCGACCTCGGCTAAAGATAGGATCTCTCCTGAGTGACCGTGTCAACCTCGGCTGGAGAGCTTCAACTTCGACCTCGGCTAGAGATAGGTTCTCTTCCAAGCGATCGTGTCAACCTCGACTGGAGAGCTTCAATTTCAATCTTGGCCAAAGATAAGATCTCTTCTGAGCGGCCGAGACAACCTCGGCCAGAGATGAGATTGGAGACAACCTCGTCCTGAGATCAGATCTCTCCCGAGCGCCCGTATTAACCTCGATTGCTGGAGACAATATCGCCTCAAGGAGCTCAACCACAGAACTCGATCGCAGTGGACGAGGCCTACCTCAACCTCGATCAGAAATGAGATCTCCCCCAAGCTTCAACTTCGATATTAACTTTAGCAGGAGATGAGATCTCCCCTGAGCTTCGACCTGAACTAGCATGGAGACCAGAAGAGAACTTCGATAGTTGCCTTTTCTGCACTCCCTTCCTTCGAGTTTCGAACTTGAAAGTGGGGGGGCTATTATTGGGGATAAACCCCGCTCCTACCGAAGTCAAGTTCGGTGCCCAACCTGATGTGGCCAGTAGCCATGGAAGAGGTTCAGTGGATGGGTCTTGGCCGAACTGTTATAGCCGACCGAACTGCTTAGCAGTCGAGCTTTTTTGGACTTCCAATGATCGGGCTTTAGCCGAACTCCTCAACCGCTGAGCTTTAGTCGAACTCCCGTGAGAGCCGAACTCTTTCTACATCGTTCCAGCCAGGCGCCTATGGGAGCCGAACTCCCTCCAAGCTTCCTCTTCGATCGGATTTCTTCAGAAACTAGACTTCTCCCAGGCACCCCTTTCAGCCAGTCGAACTCCACGGTCGAGCTCCTCCCGAGCTTCCCCTTCGACCGAACTCCCCTAGAATCGATATATGCTGGAGTCCATCGATCAATGCCTGAGAGCCATGGCTATTAAAGTTGGACGAATGGTCACCATCAGTCTGCCATAGGCGATGCTACCGCGGCTCTGCCAGACCTCGAGCGGCCCACCACTATCGGATGGTATGGCTGTCGCTTTCGACCTGACAATGCCATCCTCTCCACATCAAATTCGATGCAGCCTCGAGCGGCCCACCATCAGACAGCTGCAGCTATCACCATCAAGCTTCGCCTATAAAAAGGATCCTTCAGATCGCTAATCTCTCGAATCTCTGATCTCTAAGCTCTCCTCTTCTTCTCCAAGCCCCAGAACTCATTTCCGAGCACTCCATTCCTATTGGCCAGAGCTAACTTGATCGTCGAAGGATCCTGTCGGAGCCACCCCCCCACCGACTTCGGATGAGACTTTATTTTGTAGGTCTCCGGTGGCGACCTCATCGACCTCCACTCCAGCGGATTTTGGCGATGACTAGATTCTGCGTCAACACCTCCAAACCCTAAGGTGTGAGAGTACTGACTTACGTCCTATCCACATCTCATGTGGCATTTTAGAAATAAACTTACTCGAAATCCTATTCAGAATATAACAAGCTAACTTGAGTGCATATCCCTAGAGGGAGATCGATAGACCGACAAATCCTATCCTTGATCGAACCATGTCCAACAAGATTCGATTCCTCCTTTCGGACACACCATTATGCTGTGGTGTTCTAAGAGGAGTCTATTGGGAGAGAATTCCATTCTCCCTAAGATATGTCAGAAATTTAGAAGAATGGTACTCACCCCCTCGGTCAGATTGAAGAGTTTTAATACTCTTCTCAGTTTGCTTTTCTACCTCATTACGGAATAGTTTGAACATATCAAATGACTCCGACTTATGCTTTATTAAATAGACATACCCATACCTTAATAGATTGTCTGTGAAGGTTATGAAGTAGAAATATCCACCTCTAGTGCTTGTACTCATGGGTCCACATACATCAATATGTACTAGACCCAGGAGTTCACTGGCTCATTCACTCTTTTCAATGAAAGGTGACTTGATCATTTTTTCAAAGAGATAGGACTCATAGATCGGAAGTGATTCACAATCACTAACTACAAGAATTCTTTCTTGAGCCAACATGTTTATTCTATTTTTGTGGATGTGACCTAGCCTAAAATGCCAAAGGTAGACATCTGACACTTCATCTATTCTAGGATGTTTATCAAAGGTTTGGACTATGTTAACAGGCTGTGATAATAAATAAATTCTAATATTCAATTATCTAATATAAACTATAATACCATTCAAAATGATATCACAAAAAATTACTTTTATTAAAAATTGATAACTATTCTTGGCCAAAAGACCTACAGAAATTACGTTCAATAAAAAACTTGGACAAAGTGACAATCACTAAGAATAACTTTATGAGAATTGATTACAAGTTCATGATTCCTAAAGCTAGAACTAGAACTTGTCTTTCATCTTCAATATTCAGGAATCTCTCACCTTCACCAAATCTCCTACTGACTTGTAAACCCTGCATCAAATTACAAATCTGATAAGGACTTTCGATATCTAATACCCAAGCAGTAGTATCATAAATTGAGAAGTTGCAAGGCGTTATGATATAATTATCTTACCCAACAACTACTTGCTTCTTTCTTAGCCAGTTTGAATCTAGGGGGGCAATATACTGAGGATAGTTTCTCTTTCGGTGCCCCTACTTCTTGCAAAAGAAGCACTCCATCCATCTCTGATCGGGCTTGCACTTCTTGGTCTGATCCTGTGCAAATATCCCAACATGCTGCTGCATCTTTTTATTCTTCTTTTCTTTCTTAAAGGATCGATCAGAAGAAGATCCTCCCACTACATTCACTGACTCCTTATGGAGCTAGTGATCCTTCTCAAAGTTCTACAGCAACCCTAATAAACCATGGTAGTTCACTGCAGATTTTGTCATTCTAAAATGAGTAACGAAGGGGAGGAAGGACTTGGGCAAAGAATTAAGGATCACATTCTTATAGAGTTGCATATGTAGGAGGAAGCCCAGCTTATTTAGGTGCTCAATCATCTCGATCATGTACAATACATGATCGGTGACCGACCCCCCATCCCTCATCCGAGCATTGAAAATGGCACAACTAATCTTGTGCCTCTCTATGTCGTCAGGCATATCAAAGGAGTTGTTCAACTATTTGAGCATCTGCTGTGGCTGGTAATTCTCAAACCTATGGCTAAACTCATCATTCATTGCCGCTAGCATAACATACCAAACTGTGGTACAATCATTGAGCCACTTTTGGTAAGTATCTTTGATCACACCTCTTGCATTCAGAGCTGACTTCTCAGGTGTAGGATCCATCAAAATATATAGGATCAGCTCATACTCCAAGATGATCTTTAACTTTTGATACCAACTATCGAAGTTAGGTCCCATAAGTTTGTCTTTGTCTAACAATGATTGGAGCAACAGAGTAATGGCCATTTCTACGCAAAAAAAAAAAAAAAATTTAATTAGAATATGAATTATTTATCTTAAAGACTTAGACTTTAGTCTAAAGGTTCTTCCACTATTTTATTCGAACTGGTAGCCTCTACCTCAAATTTGAGGAATTATCCCTAATTTCTTAGTGGATACTAGAATCTTCATAGACTATACACGAGCCCAACTTTGGTTGGTCAACCCATGTGCACCTATGGGTCGACTTATAACCAATTATTTCACCAAACAACTTCTAGTAATTTAATTTTTGCTCCGAAAGTCTAATCAATAGGCTTTGGCCTCTACTGAAAAGATCTAATTAGGTCAAACCATTAACATGACTACATTTGGTGCATCAGACCAACAAATGATCAAGCCTGACTTTGGCCAGCCAACCTGACCACCATTCGAAAGAAATGACTAAATCATCGTATTATGAATGATAATTTTGTTAGTCAATAAGTACCAGGCCTTTGGGCCTCCAACAATTATTAAACTAATGAACTCATTATCACTCAACTTAATGGAAGGATATGATCTAGTTATCATTATAACTATTTTATTTTTAAGAATCTAATAATTTTAGAATATTTTATTAACTAATTTTAAAAAGAATTGACCAATCAATTTGGGTCCTCCCACTGACTTCACCAAGTTAGATAAATAAGGACCTAATTCAAGCTGGCATTAGGAGCACCTAAATCAGTCAAACTAATTTTTCTAATTGACATGGATGATCCCAAATTACCATGTGGTCTAATTAAAACCTAATTTACCAGGATGACCAGGCAAGTGACATCAGTGGAAGGGATATGCCATTAACTCATCAAAGACTAAATCAATGCGGGTAGCTCCCAATTAAAAACCATTGATCAGACTACCAAACTTACCTTAGATACCATCCGGTTCATTAGTTTCAATTTGACCAACCTAGCAATTTTAGGTTTGACCGCATAGCCATGAATCAAGTCCATTTGGTCCTCATTAAAGGCATGGGCTTGACCAACTACAACTATTGTAATTTGGTCTAAAGATTCCATGACCTAATCTAAATCACCATTTGGTTAGATTTGATCAATTACTCTAATTTAGTCTATTCTTTAACTAACCTTAGGTCTAACCCAATTAATGGACCTAATTCAACTAATCCAATAATCCACATTTTATGATCAATGACTTAGAATCTTTAATTCATAATTCTAGATCCTAATTCATCATGCTTAATTCTCAATTAAGTTTAAGACTGAGGGTTGGGGTTCAGCATTTTGAAAATATTTTTTAAAATTTTGAAAGATTCTTTACATTCTTGCACCGTTTTACTAGATAGATCGACTCATTTCAAAAATGGATTGGCTTATTTCATAAACAAGCACTAGATGTAAGTTTGATATCATAAAATCAGCTAATTATAACATTCAGCCAACTTCTCAATCAAGCTGGCTCGGATCCCATCTGAGCTAGCTCAAGCAGAAGTCGAGCTGGCTCGGTTCCTGAGATAGTCAGCTTGGAAGGAAGGCCCGAAGGCCATCGTTCCCATTGGACAGACTCGAATCCAATTCAAGTTGGCCCAAATTGAAGTCGAGTTGGCTCGATTCCTAATCAAGCTAGCTAGAGCATTAATCTAGAAACTGTATCATGGCTGGCATGTAGGTCAAGCCAGCTCGATTCCTAAGAGAGCCGGCTCGATTAGTGAACAAAACCTTCCTAAGATCCTATTTAGGTTTAATCTAAAACTATGTACTCTACATAAAAAATCATGAAATTATTTAGATCTAATCTAAATACTAATACATGATAAAATTCAGATTAAATCCTTTAAATATATCATAAAAATTATTAGATCTAATCTAAAATTTTTTATGATCAATTTTATAGATCGCAATATACCAGGACAACCTCTCCACTATAAGGGATAAACCTTATAGCAGGACAACCTACAGTCCATGAGATCATTATTTTTAATTTTTAGATTAGATTATCATTTAGATCTAATTTAAAAATAATCTAAATCATGCATATATAATGCATCAAAGAACCTGCAGCTCTTATACCAACTTGAAGGAAGCATGCGGGGTTTCTAGCTGTACTTTCAAAAATATTTTTCAAAAAACATACGCAGAGAAAATAATTATTAATTCAATTAATAATAAGAGCTATAGATCTAATCTAAAAATCCTACACTCTATAGGATTTAATGTATCATATTTGCATGTATATCTAAAAATAAAAATAGCAACTGCCATAAAACAATTTTTACTGCTCTATATGTTCAGAATACATTACCTTATGCGGATAGTCGATCACCATAATTTTAATGTCATCAAAAAGTTTCACTCATTGTGATGCAGCCACATAGTGCATTTGGCCTCCATGGATCATCCACGCAAGGCTCTTGATCCTGATTGGCTCATCCTGAGTGCTAGCTCGACGTCCGAAAGCCTCGATGGTTGATTTAGATCGAACTAATTCGATCTCCCTCTAGTGATTTTTGGATGCTCCACAAAATTACCAAAGGTAGGTGAGAATGTAGAGGAAGGTCTCTCCAGAGTCTTGTGATTTTGTGATGCTCACAGCTCACATTCTCTATTCATGAACCCTAAGCTAAAACCATAGGGAAGCACTCACCCAAAACCCTGTGCAACACTCTTTTCAGAATTTCTCTCAGGAAACTCTCTATATTTTTCATGCACAAACAGGGTGGACCACATGGAGAAGGACTTTTCATCTCAGATTCTGCATACGCCCCATCACAAAACTCCTTTTAATCTATGCCAAACAGAGTAGAAAGTGGGTGGAGGGATAAGGATCAGGAGGTTGCTTATTCGAATTCAAACTCTATTTGAATTCAAATAGTAACCATCTAATTTTATCTACTTAAGGATGTGAGAAGGAAGGGCATGTGCCCTCTCGTGCATGGATTTCTTCATAAGAATTCTCAATTCTCTTGGAGAAAAGGGTGGGCACAAGATTAGGGTGATGTGGTGCCAAGACTAGTCAAAATAGTCTTTCAAACCTTATCTAATTAAGACCCAATCCAAACTAATTTGGCTAAGCCCAATTAGACCAAATTAAATCCAACCAAATTAGGATTAATTAGGCTCAGTTAAATTCTAATCAAATTAGAAATTAATCAAGCCAATCCCCTGATTAAATCAGGGATTAAACTTCCTCCGATTAGATTATCTCATAACCTAATCGAGTCAAATCCAATTTAATTAAACTTGAACCAAAAATCATTACTCAATCAAATTGAGTTAACTAGTGATCAAATCATTAATTAAATTTTTTTTTATCAGCCATTAGATCAGATAGGAACCTCTAGTGTGTGTGACCCTGTAGGTTCAAATCTAAGCTGGTAGCACAAAAACCAATTTTCTGTACTAATCAAAGTGACCATCTAGCAATGGTACCTAATATTTGGATTGGTCGAATAGTATAATTACAATATTCATAACCTACATGAATATGGTTACCATATAATTCATCCCTTTGACCTCTGTGCATAGGATGACTCAGGTTTGAACTGTCAATCCTAAAAGATACATTCAAATCATATCTCAAAGCAATTAGTCTGGTGACCCCTCACTAGGACTACCCTGGCTAAAGCTTTGCTAAATTGAAATACTATTAAACACAGCTCTTGAGTCCAGAAGTGGACAATTCCATCTTGACTCATGCACCAACTTCTCAAGTACTTGACTGTACCTAGAAATCTTTCATCACTAAATTAGAAATTCAAATAGTTCGACACCAAAACACAGTGAGTTGCTTGAAAGTCACCATGATGATCTCAGATCGAAGGGACATTTATGTCGATATTCCATCAAAGCAATTCTTGATAATAGAAAAGCTCTCAAGTCGATCACGTTCAGTGCAGATGTCCCTCTACATCTCATCTGCATGCCATACCAGTGTCTCTATACTCCTTGGTTAAGAGGACAACCAACCTATATAGCACACAATGACCTATACTAGATGAATGTTGTTGTCCTTAGTAACAACGCGTCATTTGATCATGAACTATTTTAAGGACTAAACAATAAATTCTTCTTTGTCGATTTTAAATAATCCTAAGGACTTCATCACAACAGATAGGAGTTTATTAGAAGATGAAAAATTTATGATGCAAAAGTCAGAATAACTTTTATTCAATTAATAATTCATATACAATTACATAAAATAGCTCAATCATCAATAGGTTGATGATTGACTTTGGGACACTATTTCCAACATAATATATCCAGAGTACATGGTAGAGTTCATTGGTTTATGCTCTCCTAGCCCGGTCTAGTCTCTTCTTCAAGCCCTATAGAATGGTTCGATTTGTTATCTCCGCTTCTTTATTTTCTTGAGGATAAGCTATGGAGGTGAGATGATGGGAGATTCCATTTTCCTTATAGAGCTGCTCTAATATAGACCTGGTGAATTAATGCCTGCTATCAACAATCAATACTTAGGGGAGCCCAAATCAGCATATGATGCACCTCCAAATGAAGTCCACCACCTTTGTTTCCATGAAGCGAGCTAGCGGCTTAGCTTCCATCCATTTGGTGAAGTAGTCCACAGTGATGAGTAGGAACTTTGGTTGATTTGATGCTAGGGAGAAAGGATCGAGGATATCCATTCTTCATTGTGCAAATAGCCAAGGTGCACACATGAGAGTGATCGATGCGATAGGTAGGCATTATATATTTGAGTGTCTCTAATATTAACTGCATTGTGTGACAAGATACTAGGCATTCTATTGCATCGTCGGCCAATAATATTCTTGTTAGAGGAGTTTGTAAGGTAGCATCCTTTTCCCAACATGGTTCCCACAAGTGCCTTCATGTACTTCCCTCAAGGCATATTCGGTCTTCGATGGCCACATGCACTTGAGGAGAAGTAAGGAAAAAAGATCTTTTCTACAACTTTCCCTCATGGAGGAGGTATCAACGGGACTGATATCTGATCTTTCGAGCTTCTTTTCTATTTATGGGCAAAGTCCCATCTTTGAGGAAATTGACCAACAGGTCCATCTAGTAGGGTTTTTCGTCCATTTACATCACCGCCACTGATTCCTTAATGCTCACCTATCCAATACTTTGAAGAAGGTTCTTCTTGATAATTCGAATGGTATCGACATCGATAACTTGGACAACAAGTCAGCCCAAGTATTCTCTAAATTGAGTATCCACTAAATTTTGAAGTAGTTAAACATAGATGCTAGATCTTTGACCTTCTAAAAGTATTTTATCATATTCTTCCTATGGGCCTCATAATTGCCCTAAACATGTCTGACGACTAGCTGGGAGTCACTATAAGCCTTCAGATCTTGAATTCTTAACTCTTTGGCAATCTTGAGTCCGACAGTCAAGGCTTCATACTTGGCTTCATTGTTCATTGTAGAAAATTTGAAGCGCAGGGCATACTCGATGGCTGTGCCTTCTAGGCTCGACAGGATCAACCCCACCCCTAATCTTACAGAGTTAGATGACCCATCCATGTGTAGTGCCTAGGTATCGAGGCTAGTCTTGGAAGAAATTTCATGGGTTTGTCCTTGGGGTTTAGCTCTTTCTTGCTTGTCTGGTTCATCCAGAATGGTGCATTCTACTACAAAGTTGGCCAGAATCTGAGCCTTGATCAATGGCCAAGGATGGTATTGTATATCAAACTTAGAGAGCTCTAATGCCCATTTCACAATTCGCCTTGATGTGTCCAGCCGATGAAAGATGCCCTTCATGGGTTGATCTATCAGAAGAAGTATAGGATGAGCTTAAAAGTATGGGCAGAGTCTTTGAGCAGTGATAAAGAGTGTGTTGGCTAGCTTTTCTAGCTTCAAATATTGGGTCTCCACATCCCATAATATCTAACTAATGTAATAGATCGGCTTCTAGACCTTTTCTCGCTCTTGGATCATTATTGCACCCATTATAGCAGGAGAGATAGCTAAGTACAAGAATAGCTCCTCATCTAGGTCAAGCTTGCTGAGTAGTGGAGCGAACCTAAGGTAGTCCTTTAAGTTAGCAAAGGCTCTTTAGCATTCCTCAGTCCATTGAAAGTTCTTCAGCTATTTCAAGATCTAAAAGAGTGGCAAGCATCACTCAATCAACCTTAAAACAAACCAGCTCAGGGTGGCGATCCTTCCTATGAGGTGTTGCACTTTCTTAATCATCTTTAGAGGGGCCATCTCTTGGATGGCTCTAATTTTCTCTGGATTGGCTTCAATTCCTTGGTTGGAGACCATAAAGCCGAGAAGCTTCCCGAAGGTTACCCCAAAAGTACACTTTACCAAGTTCAACTTCATCTAATATTTTTGCAAGGTGGCGATTGCTTCCTTGAGGTCATCAATATAAGTCCTTGTAGACCTAATTTTGATGAGCATGTCATCCATGTATACCTCCATATTTCATCCAATTTGGTCCTTGAAAACTTTGTTGATAAGGCACTGATAGGTTGCACTTGCATTTGTTAGGCCAAATGGCATGACCCTATAACAAAAGAGACCTTTGTCAATAATGAAAGCCATTTTATCCTTGTCTTCAAATATCATCTAAATTTAATTATAGCTAGAAAAGGCATTCATGAAGATAAAGAGCTCGTGGCCCGATGTGGCATCAACTAGCTGATCAAGTTTAAACAGTGGGTAGCTGTCCTTTGGACAGGCTTTGTTCAAGTCAGTGAAGTCAATGCAGATGTATCATTTTTTTTTTGCCTTCTTTACCATAACCACATTTGTGATCTATTCTGAATAAACCATCTCCTTGATGAAGTCTTCCTAGATTAATTTATCCACCTCCTCAGTGATTGCCGCTTGGGTGCAAAACTCCGCTTTTTCTGCTTGATAGGTCGATGCCGTAGGTTAGTATTCAACTTATGCATCATTACTAAGGGATCAATGCCTGGCATATCTGCTGGAGTCTAGGTGAAGACATCAGTGTTCTCCTATAGAAAGAAGATCAGTTAATGTTTTGTTACCTAATCCAGGTTTGACCCTATCTGGATGGTGCGCTCCAAGTTCCCATCTGCCAAGGGAATGGATACAGGGTCTTTGACTAGTCTCCCATGCTCCTCGACTAGCTCATCATAGATGTCTAGTCCTTCAATGGGGTAGGATGTGATGGTTTTGACTTCTCAAAGCGTGATGTTATTGTTAGATATGTGTGCCCTAGAAGCTAGAATTGGCTGACACTTATTGTACACTTCTAAGGATAAAATTATAATTTTGACTATAAATAATAAATGGGTTATTTTTCTATCACAATGTGTATTTTGTGTCTGTAATACATCCCTTGAGTTAATGGTAATGATAGTTCATATTTTCAAGAGTTGAAAATTTAAGACATGAATTTTTATTATTAACTCATAAAATGCTTCCGACCATAGGATGATCATGAGGATGATGATTAATCCAGAAGGTTGGTGTACAATCGCTTCTTTATAGTAGATGAGTCTTGAGTCTATAGTGTAGAGACATCAGAACAAAAGTATAGGTACTCGTTAGAGAACGAAGGCACTGAGCGTGACCACCTCAAGCAGTCATAAGAAAGTCCACCTTCACGTCGATGATTGGCTCGAAACTATAGTGGTGTGTCTGATTCTTTGATCTAAGGTGCATCGACAATTTACCTTGATGGTGTTATAGTTTGACTACCCCATGACTCAGTCTCCTAGTCATTTGGAATCTTGAGGTGTATGTTGGCTATAGCATGTTCATTGTAGGAATTAGATCGCACCAAGAGGGAATCTATCTACCTCGATAGATGAGGAGCAGCCCTATGATGATCATGAGAAACAAGTCCATAAGCCTATGGCCATGGCAGACTGAAATAACAAAAAGAGTTTCTATTAAGGTTTTCACATCGAACATGAATCAAATGATTAAATCATATGATAGAAATTAGGGTTTGACGAGTTCATCTTAACCCTAATCTGATTGGGGCTTAAGATAGAAGAACTTAATCACACAGGTAGTTGCACCGAGAGATTTATTTTTAGTTTTGATGGGTTGCCACCATAAAATGCTAGGCATCACTGGTGGATTTTGGGAGCAATTAGAATGATTTGGATGATCGATCATTCTAGTTGTCTGAATCAAAAAAGTTCTGATCCATTGGAAGATGTTTCGATGATGTCGATGATAAAGATCGCGATATATCTCATTATCATATGAAACTGAATCTAACGGGATCATACAAATAAGGATTTGGATCTGAATATCATCAATTAGACTAATCCAGTTCAATTGATTTGAATAAGATTCAATTAGGTTCAAGAAAATCGTGCTAGCATACGATTGAGCCTAATGTTCTCCTTCAATTATCATTTAAGTTGTCTTGAATGAGTCAAATGTGTTCGTGCTTACTCAGATATCTTTATTTGATCTGATTGAAACTTGTCCAAGTTAGAAAAGGATTGTCTTAATTTATGAGATCAATTTGAGACAACGCCTACCATTTTTCATCACCTCCTAATTCTTATCATTTAACTTTGGTCAAATATTGACTTTTGACACTTAGACATCTGTCCATGTGTCATGCACCCATAAAAGATTGATTTTGGACTAGTCAACCTACTAAAAAGTAGGTGGACTAGGGGTGCACGCCTAGGGAGGCATGTGCCTATGGATAGAGGCGCTAGGAGTCCCATACAGATGCGACTCCAGTTACTTCAGGGTTTCTACCTAGGTGGCACCAAAGATTAGACTTTGACCAATCTTAGGCGCCATCTAATAATGATTTAGAGGGGCACCTATCTGATTGGATCAGGTGATATCATCCCATCAATCAGATTTAGATCTGATTGCATGAAGCGACATTGTTGGTCGGGATGATGTGGCACTGCATGGTGCAGCAGGGTCTATATAAACCCTATCTGCGCTTAGTTTCAGACAGTTTAGAGCATTGCCCAAGCCACAAGGCTGCCCCTCTCCCTTTTTCATGCCATCTTTAGGTTCCCTCTCTCCTCTCTTCACCCAAGGGGATTTAGGCTCTAGTTTGGTGCGATACAGGTAAGAGAAAGGTGACGAGAAAGGAAGAAGGCAGCACTGCTGCAAGAGATGATACCCGATCTTCAAAAGGAGTTTTGAAGATCCTCCAAATCACATCTAGATCTGATATTTGGAGAAGTGATAAAGAAGAAAAAGATTTTTAGATCTAGTCTGAGTGCATACCGGTAGAAGTCAGGCACTTGCATGGCTAGTCCAGAACCTCAGGTAATCAGTAGGATCATCATAGGATAATCTGATTATCCAACAATAAGGTACAAATTAAATCTATTTTAATTTATTTTTATTTTTAGTAGATTTATAAAATTAGAACTAAAATATCTTAGATCTGATCTGGATTTAAAAGAGAAAATTTTTGAAATATCTATCTTGATCCAATCAGATCTGAACGAACCTGACCCAAGAAACTGAAATTTTTTCTTCAACTGGTATCAAAATCAGGTTCTTATAAATTATTTAGATCCAATTTAAATTTTTTTTTGATCTAATAATTAGGTGATTTCAGATGTCACATGAGATATGATTAGATCTAAAATTAAAAAAATTAAAATTAAATAATTTAGATCTAAGTTCTACAAGATGCATGACTAGTTATAGAATAGAATTATTCTATGTATAGTCTTGCATGATCATAATTTAATTTGATTAAGTTATAATTTTAGATTAATTTATTTATTAATTTTTAATATTATAAATATTATAATATGATCTAAAAAATAAAATTATTTAATTTTTAGTTCATATGAGATATGATGAATGCATGTTTAGACTAGTTATAGAGTAGTTTTATATAATTATCTAGAATAGAATTTATTTTGATGAGATCAATTTAAATTTAATTTTTTAGATAAATTATGAGATAATTTAGATCTAAAAGCATGCATGATATGATACATGAGATGTATGCAAAATATGTTTATAGTTAGATCAATTTTTATATATGAGATATATGATGTAGATCTAACTAATTTTGTAGTTTTTATATTTTTGAATAAGGCATTTCCCTTGATCGTTCAATCACAAGAACAAAGTAGGATTTAAGTGCCCTCTTCTTCCATTCGATGGAATATTCTTAAGATGTGTAGGGGTGTTGCACGTTCATCCTTAATCAAAAATCAAGAACTTATTTTCTGCAAAATCCTAGATCTTGAAATTCCAGGATTTTATTTACATGTTTTATTTATGAACCCTAAACTTAATTAAGAATTAAAATTATGAAATATGTTAGGTCTAAATTGAGAATTTAAGATCTAAGATGTATTCATAAAATTGGGTTTGAACTTGAGTAGCTCAATTAGGTCTAAGTGGTTAATCAAACTAAATCAAGAGTTGGTTAGATGGGATCAAGAGTGCTTAAATTGACCAGCCTAATAAGATTAAGTCTGGGTCAAGATCGAATCACATGAGTGATCGATCAAGCTAAGACCTAATTAGGCTCAGTGGTTAGAGTCTAAATTGTAGGCTAACCCGATTGGTTCTAGCTCAATAATTTGGTGTCTAAGGTAAGTTTGGCAAATACGATCGACTAATTTTTAATTGGGAGCTACTCGACTCAAATGCATTCTTATCGAGTTAATGACATATCCCTTCCACCAATCTCACTTACCTGGCCATATTTGTTGGCTTAGTCCTGATCTGAGGTGGCCAATAATTTGAGCTAATCCATGCCACTAGGTTAGTCATAATGGTTATGACTATGTCAAGTCTAGTTTAATAAGACCTAAATCAAATCTTTCTAAGAAAAAATTAAGTCTAAGGTCTTCCACCATTGTAGATGTGTGGGCCCTTTTCGAAATTGATTGTTCTTAGTTGGTTACAGTGGTTTAGTTGCATTGAAAAGATGCAACCATATTTATTAGGCATTGGATGCTACAGACTGGAGGATGGATTGGGCTCAATATTTTGGATATGGTGAGAGACTCAATTAGGAATCTAATCTATGCAAATGGTGGGTCTGACTTAACTAAGGAGTGAATCAATATTTCAGGCATGGTGAGATTCATGAATTAGAGACCAAGTTTGGGTGCACCATGATTAGAGAATCATTAAACAAGAGTTGTTCACTCATTGGCTAACCCATCACCAATAACTGTTAGGTGAGGTGATGAGTCAGTTGCTGGGACCACACCACCCACTAGAAATCATTAATCATAGAGATTTTCACATCTCTACAGAGGAAGTGTAGGGATCCAAAAAATTAGTGGAAGCTAATTTGTTTAAAAATAAAATCTCTAAATAAATTGATCAAGTCTTAATTATAATATCTAACTAAAAATTTTGACTCTCTATAGAAAAATATCTGCGACCAACCTACTAGCACGTATCCCGGATACCCATAGACTGACCAGACCCAATTACAAGGATTGACTCCGAAACTTCAAAATTATTTTGGATTCTAAGAAGTTAATTCATGTATTGAATCAAGATCCTCCTATCTTACCAGCTCGTTCATCCACTGAGCAGAGAGCATCTCTTGACAAATGGATGGACGAAGATAATAAGGTCGGATACTATATGTTAGGCTCGATGTCTGATGAGCTTCAATGCCAACATGAAGATATCAAGATTGTCTGCCAAATGTTGGCTCACCTATAAGAGATGTTTGGTGAACAAAGTCACGCAGCCAAGTATCAAGTCACTAAATGATTGTTCAAGGCTAAAATGCATGATGGACAGTCAGTCCAAGATCATTATCTGATGATGATCAAGGACTTGAAAGAGCTTGAGAAGCTTGGAGTGAAGTTGGACCTAGATCTGTAGAATGATATAATTCTATAATCTTTGACTGATGCATATGGGCAGTTCATCATGAACTACCATATGCATAAACTTCAAAATTTCTTGGCCGAGCTTATGAATATGCTGGTTACTGTTGAGCTTTCTATGAAAGATTCTAAAGGCTCAGTGCTTGCTATGGAATGGACTTCTTCCAAGAGAAAGTCTTTTGGAAAGAAGAAGAAGTCTGTGAAAAAGTAGAAGGTAGAAGGAGGAAAGAAGAAAAAGGTAGAGCTGAAGAAGAAGGCCGCTGATAAAGAAAAGTATTTTCATTGCAACACTGACAGCTATTGGAAGCGGAACTGCCCTACATACTTGGCCATCCTGAAGAATAAGACGGAGGCAGGTCCTTCTAGATGCATGCTCGTTATTGAGTCTAATCTTATAATTTCTTCTGCATCCAGTTGGATGCTTGACTCTGATTTTAGTGCTCATTTATGCACTTTCATGCAGGGTCTTAAGGATAGCAGGAGGCTGAGGGATGGTGAGATGATCCTACATGTCGAAAATGAAGCAAGAGTTGATGCTATGGCTATGGAAACATACCCTCTTCGACTACCATCTAGTTTAGACTTACTATTAAAGGATTGTTATTTTGTGCCTGCAGCAAGCAGGAATTTGATTTTTGTTTCATGCCTAGCACTAGAAAGCTAAGTAATTAGTTTTCTTAAGAACCATTGTAACATTCTTTATGAAAGAAATAAAATTGCAAGTGGTTTTCTTATTAATGGTCTTTTCCAGTTACATATTGATGTATCTATTTTAATATCAAGCAAAATGTAAATACCATGAAATGACCTAGGGATAGTCCAAATGATAGGTATCTATGGCACCTAAGATTAGGTCATATAGTAGAAGATAGGATTAACAAATTAGAGAAAATTGGGCTATTGAGTTCATTGACTTCCGAGTCATATCTAATTTGTAAATCTTGTCTTCATAGCAAAATGACTAAGCTCCCTTTTGTAGGACATGGAAATAAGGCCACGGATCATCTTGCCCTAGTACATACTAATGTATGCGGCCCATTGATGTGCTGGCTAGAGGCAACTTTATCTACTTCATAACTTTTATCGATGATTTATCTAGATATGGGTATGTGTATCTTATGAGACATAAGTCTGAAGTTTTTGAAAAGTTCAAGGAAACCAGAAATGAAGTAGAAAAGCAAATCGAAAAATTCATTAAGGTTCTTCAATCAGATCGAGGAGGTGAATACCTTAGTCAGAAATTTCTAGACTATCTCAAGAAAAATGACATAGTCTCTCAATGGACTCCACTTGGAACACTTCAACTCAATGGGATTTCAAAATGGAGGAATCGAATCTTATTAGATATGGTTCGATCCATGATGAGCTTCATAGACCTTTCTGATTTTTTTTAGGGACATAGTTTGTTAACTGCAATATACTTACTAAATAGGGTTTCTTCTAAAACTATTTCTACCACACCGTATGAGATATGGCATGGTAAGAAAACAAGTCTGAGTCATCTCAGAATTTGGGGTTGTCCGGCTCATGTCAAAAGACAACAAGCGGACAAGTTAGACTTTAGGTCCTTTAGAGCTTGATTTATAGGATATCTTAAAGAGTCATTAGGATACTATTTCTACATTTCAGAAGATCACAATATGATTGTGAGTCGACATGCCATCTTTCTTAAAAAATAGTTTATTCAAGATAGCGGCATTGGAAAGTAGATCAAGCTCAAGGAGAAAGTCTCACAAGAGCAACAAGCTAAGGACCAAATGAAACCAAATCAGGTTGAGCCAATACAATCACTACCTCCTCCACCTCGTAGATCAGAAAGGATTTTTCATCCCCCTAAGAGGTACTTAGGTACTATTTTAGAGAAAATAGAGAAAATGTTCCTCATAGGTAATGGGGTTTATGGTGATGATCCCAAAATCTATAATAACGCGATATCAGATATTGACTTCAAAAAATGGTTAGAGGCAATGAAGTCAGAAATTGACTTGATGCACTCAAACCAAGTCTGAACCTTGGTAGATCCACCAGAAGGTATAGTACTTATCGGATGTAAATGGATCTACAAGAGAAAGATTGGTACAGATGGGAATGTGGAGACACTCAAAGCTAGATTAGTGGCAAAAAATTATAGTCAATGCGAAGACATTGACTATCAGGATACCTTTTTGCCAATTGCTATGCTTAAATCCATCCGCACATTGCTTATTATTGCAGCCTATTTTGATTATGAAATATAGCAAATGGATCTAAAAATGATATTCTTAAATGGATCTTGAGGAAGATATCTATATGGAACAGCCGCTAGGTTTCACATCCAGTGATACTGATCAAAAAATATGCAAGCTGCAAAGATCCATATATGGACTTAAGCAAGCATCTCGGAGCTAGAATACTCATTTTAATGATGTGATCAAATTATTTGGTTTCATCAAAAATGAGGAGAAACCATGTGTCTTCAAAAAGGTCAGTGGAAGCACTATTGTCTACCTCGTATTATATGTGGATGATATCCTCCTTATTGGAAATGATATTTCCATGTTGACCACAGTTAAAATATGGTTATCCAAAGAATTCTCCATGAAAGACCTAGGAGAAGCATCCTATATTCTAGAAATTAAGGTCTATAGAAATAGACCCAATAGGATGCTAGGACTTTCACAGAAGATGTACAAAGAGGAAGTGCTAAAGAGGTTTAGCATGGAAAACTCTAAGAAGAGTTTGATAGCCTTCAGACATGGCATTCATCTTTCCAAGAAGATGTGCCCTAGCACATCTGAGGAAATAGAATGCATGAGCAAGATCCCTTATGCTTCAGCAATAGGGAGCCTCATGTATGCCATGTTATATATACGACCTGATATAGCCCATGCTATGAGTGTCACGAGCAGATATCAGTCAAATCCAGGTGAAGAACACTGGACTTCTATGAAATGTATCCTTAAGTACTTGAGAAAAACTAAGGATATGTTGTTGGTTTTTGGTAATGGAGAACTCCAAGTCCAGAAATATACAGACATGGATTTTATGTCCGATGCAGATGATCGAAAGTTGACATCTAAAAATTTTTTTGTGTGTAATGGTGGTGCTATCAGTTGGAAGAATTCCAAGCAGACGGTGATAGCAGATTCCATCATAGAAGCAGAATACATCGCTACGTCAGAAGCTGCGAAGGAGGCATTCTGGTATAAGAAGTTTGCCGTAGAGATTGAAGTGATGCCATCAGATGCCATTTCTCTATACTGCGACAATAATGGCACCATAGTCCTTACTAAGGAGCCGAGGTTTCACCAAAAATCAAGCACATCGAGCGGCGATACCATCTCATCCATGATTACCTCAAGAAGGATTACGTCGAGATCAAGAAAGTCAACTCCATAGATAATGCGATGGATCCACTTACAAAGCCATTGGGCTAGAAGAAGATCGAAGCCCACCTTGAGAAGATGGAACTTAGATTTGTAGCCAATTGGTTTTAGGTTAAGTGGGAGTTTGTTAGATATGTGTGCCCTAGAAGCCAGAATTGGCTGACACTTATTGTACACTTCTAAGAGCAAAATTATAATTTTGATTATAAATAATAAAATAGGTTATTTTTCTATCACAATGTGTATTTTGTGTCTGTGATACATCTCTTGAGTAAATGATAATGATAGTTCATATTTTCAAGAGTTGAAAATTTAAGACATGAATTTTCGTTATTAACTTATAAAATGCTCTCGATCGTAGGATCATCATGAGGATGATGATTGATCCAAAAGATTGGTGCACAATCATTTCTTTATAGTAGATGAATCTTGAGTGTATGGTGTAGAGACACCGGAGCGAGAGTATAGGTACTCATTAGAGAACGAGGGCACTGAGCGTGACCACCTCGAGCAGTCATAAGGAAGTCCACCTTCACGTCAATGATTGGCTCGAAACTGCAGTGGTGTGTCTGATTCTTTGATCTAAGGTGCATCGGCAGTTTACCTTGACGGTGTTATAGTTTGACTACACCATGACTCAGTCTCCTAGCCATTTGGAATCCTGAGGTGTATGTTGGCTATAGCATGTTCATTGTAGGAATTAGATCGCACCAAGAGGGAATCTATCTACCTCAGTAGATGAGGAGCAGCCCAATGATGATCATGAGAATCAAATCCATAAGCCTGTGGCCATGGTAGACTGAAATAATAGAAAGAGTTTCTATTAAGGTTTTCACATCGAACATGAATCAAATGATTAAATCATATGACAGAAATTAGCGTTTGTCGAGTTCATCTTAACCCTAATCTGATTGGGGCTCAAGATAGAAGAACTTAATCACACAGATAGTTGTACCGAGAGATTTATTTTTAGTTTTGATGGGTTGCCACCATAAACTGCTAGGCATCACTGATGGATTTTGGGAGCAATTAGAATGATTTGGATGATCGATCATTCTAGTTGTCTGAATTAGAAAAGTTCTAATTCATTGGAAGATGTTTCGATGATGTCGATGATAAAGATCGCTATATATCTCATTATCATATGGAACTGAATCTAACGGAATCATACAAATAAGGGTTTGGATCCGAATATCATCAATTAGACTAACCTAGTTCAATTGATTTGAATAAGATTCAATTAGGTTCAAGAAAATCGTGCTAGCACACGATTGAGCCTAATGTTCTCCTTCAATTATCATTTAAGTTGTCTCGAATGAGCCAAATATATTTGTGCTCACTCAGATACCTTTACTTGGTCTAACTGAAACTTGTCCAAATCAGAAAAGGATTATCTTAATTTTTGAGATAAATTTAAGACAACACCTACCATTTTTCATCACCTGCTAATTCTTGTCTTTTAACTTTGGTCAAATGTTGACTTTTAATACTTAAACATCTGCCCATCTGTCATGCACCCAAAGAAGATTGATTTTAGACCAGTCAACCTGCTAAAAAGGTGGACTAGGGGTGCATGCCTAGGGAGGCATGCGCCCATGGATAGAGGTGCCTGGAGTCCCATAAAGATGGGACTCTAGTTACTTCGGGGTTTCTACCTAGGTGGTGCCAAAGATTATACTTTGATCGATCTTAGGCGCCATCTAAGGATGATTTAGAGGAGCCTTTATCTGATTGGATCAAGTGATGTCATCCCACTAATCAGATTTAGATCTGATTGCATGAAGCGATGTGATTGGCCAGGATGATGTGGCACTGCATGGCGCAGCAGGATCTATATAAACACTATCTGCGCCAAGTTTTAGAGAGTTTAGACCATTGCCCAAGCCACAAGGCTGCCCCTCTCCCTCCTCCATGCCATCTTCAGGTCCCCTCTCTCCTCTCTATGCCCAAGGGGATTTGGGCTCTAGTTTGGTGCGATCCAGGCAAGAGAAAGATGACGAGAAAGGAAGAAGATAGCACTGCTGCAAGAGACGATACCCGATTTTCAAAAGAAGTTTTGAAGATCCTCCAAATTAGATTTAGATCTGATATTTGGAGAAGTGATAAAGAAGGAGAAGATCTCCAGATCTAGCCCAAGTGGATATCGGTAGAGGTCAGGCACTTGTGTGGCTAGATCCAGAATCTCAGGCAATCAACAGGATCATCATAGGATAATCTGATTATCTAACAACAAGGTACAAATTAAATCTATTTTAATTTATTTTTATTTTTATTAGATTTATAAAATTAGATCTGAAATATCTCAGATCTGATCTAGATTCAAAAAAAATTTTTTTGAAATATCTCTCTTAATCTAATCAGATCTAAACGAATCTGATCCGAAAAACTAGGATTTTCCCTTCAATTATAGCAACGACGTGCCAAGTCTTGGTATCCATGGTCCTCTCTGATTCTACCTGCTATCGAAAACTTCATCTTCAAATAGTATGTGGATACGATGGCTCGCAGCACATTCAACCCTTGACAACCAAGAATTGTGTTGTAGGTCGAGGGTACTCGGACAATTAGGAAATCAACCTGGATAGTGGATTGAAGAGGGAATTGACCAGCCTTCATGGGTAAAGTGATGACCCCTTCTACTGAGATGGTATCTCCAGTGAACCCAATGAGAGGGAAGTCAAAATTTCCTAGCCAACCAATAGGTAGTCCCACTTTTACAAAAGCATCATAAAATAAAATATTGGTAGAACTTTCATTATCTACCAAGATGTAGCATACATCATAGTTTTCAATATTGAGCATTACAACAATCGCATCATTATGCAAGAATTGAATTCATTGAGCATCTTGCTCAGTAAAAGTGATGGGCTCTTTAGTTTTCCACTTCTTTGTTGCTTCCCTGCTTCTACCGACCCCTCCACTGCTCTACCTCATGGTTATGGTGTTTATGATGCCGGCCGATGGTCGATCCACCTCAGCTTGCTATGGTTGCTCTACTAGTTGGGGTGATCTTCATCGGTCTTCCTACTGCCCCCTCCGATGTTGGATGAATCAGTTGAGGTGGCCACGTCTAATGAGATTTTCAATTTCATCCTGGATTTGAATGGAGTTCTTCATATTATGTTCATGATCTTGATGATACAAGCAGTGTTTGCTCGGGTTTGTTCATAGCTTCCTTGCCTCTGGGAGCTGCTTTCTAATTTCCATGAGCACCTACATCCTCAATGTGTTCAGCGAGGTATAGTCACTAAATTTTCTTGGGGGGGTGAGGCACGCCAATTCCTTCTCTGGGGACTCCTAGGTCAGTTGTTATGGAAAGGAATCCCATTCTTTTAATGGCAAGGAGGGGACCTCTATTATGCCAACAACTACTCGAAACCACAGCCATGGATTGATCTCTCACATGGAACCTTGGTGTTAATCCTACTAACCGAAGAAGAACAAAGAAGAAGAGAGAAAGGAGGGTAGCACTGAGGGTTTTGGCATTGGAACCAGAGAGAAAAAAGAGAGAGAATTAGAGAGAAAAGCCCAATTGTATTCCATCCTTGTAAAAGTTACAATACCTAGGTTTATATATCCTAGGATTCTTACATGAATCCTAATAAACCCCAGCTCAAAAACTTTCCTAGGCTAACCTAATACATGAAAAGACTCATCTAAATTGATGTACACCCATGGTTTACATGATCTCTTTTCCTGGATCAAAACCCGATCCATACATGAATTAGCCTCCTTATGATCTTATTAAACTAGGCCTTAAAATTTCTTGAATCAAACCAGACCCTAGTCCAAATATACAACCCATGCATCTCTGTCGTGCACTAAGCTGACCCAATCTCAACACTGCATCGGCTCAATTGCATACCATGCCACAGTCTTGAAAATATGCTTTCTATCTAGCCTTTTTCTTGAGACATAGTCAACCCACCCTAAGACTAGGTTGACTCAACTTGGCCTCGTCGATCCAGTCTCAGTCTGAGTTGATTAACCTATAGAAACTGCTTCTTCTCTATAGTTTTTTTTCTTGGCTGATTTCTTGCTCCACCTTCTATCTCTAAGTTTCTAGAGTACCAACCAAGCCCCTCAAGCCTGTGAAGTGCTACACACTGCCTCCATCCTAGGACTACTTCTATTTTAGCCTAGGACCATACCTATCCTAGTCTCTTAGAGCCAACACTTTGACTCCTCCCATGGCCTTCCAAGGCTTGGGAGCACCATACAAGTCCATACAATCTCCATCTTGGTGTGCCTAAGCCTTTGCACACCTGGTAATGTCCCCCTGCATGATCCCATTATTACTGCATGCCCTGACAGCCCCTTGTGCATATCTTGCCTCCGCCAATCCTCTTCAATTATTGTGCATCCTTGGAGACCTTTGAGATGACCATCTCCACTGTTAAAGATCTTAGCTTGCTCCTTTGCACCACCTTTAGAGTTGTAGACACTTTTTTGCTTGGCAGTCATACCCCTTGTCCTGGACTTTTCTAGAAAAACTATAGCATTCCTGTATCGACACTTGCTGCATATCTTGATATAGTCTTCTCAGAACTATGTCTATCTACCTACACATGCTACTCTATCTCTTGCACTAGTGCTGAGATATAGGTCATCCCTCTGCATCCCTCCACTCTAAAATCATGCCACATCTCCCTCTACCTATGAAGCCACCTCTACCCTATGCTTCACTTGAAACTGAAGTTCTCCTGATACCATAGAAGTTGACACTGTACCTGAGTCATTCGAGGCCAACCATCCAACATTGCATTGCTGGGCCTACTGCTGTACCTCAAATACCATCACTATCCCTTCAAACCCTCCCAACTTTGTGGACCCCTTAGAAGACATCTTCGATACACTACAACCCACGAGCTCCTCCAAAATCAATAAGAGCTCATCCTACTCTTCACCTTCAGCGATTGAACCAATAGAATTTGACTTTTCTCCTTTCTTGCATTTCTTCCAAAGTAGACACTCCCGCTTAAAGTGCCTTGCTTCACCACACTTAAAGCATCTCCTGGACTCCTTGTTGCCCCTTTGCTTGCCCTTCTTCTTTCCTTTCTTTGGCCTCTTTGAAATTACAAGACCCTTCTAGAAGACCTCCCTCTTTGTCATCCATTCTCGTTGCTCATTGAATCTGAGCACTGATACGATCTCCTCATACACTAGTGTCTCCTTACCATATAGTAACGTAGTCACCAATGGATCGAATCTCCTGGGCGGTAAGTATAACAGCAATAAACTTTTGTCCTCCTCTACGAGATCCACCCCCATGTTGAGCAAGTCCTTGCTAATCTGGTTGAACCATTGAATATGCCCCACAACATCCTCACTCTCCTGCATCCAAAGGTTGTACAGTTGCTTCTTCAGCATCAACTTATTGCACATATTTTTCTCCATATATAACTGATGTAACCACAACCATAAACTCTTGGATGTTCTCTCTTCCAACATTTCATACAATATCTGATATGCAAGATAAGTCCTAATCATGGCACATGTCCTTTTCTCCAAGGGCATTTACTGCATGTCGTTCATCTCCTCCATCCTATCCTTCAAGATCGAATCCAGCCCCATCTAAACTAGAAGATCCTTCATCCTAATCTTCCATATCATGAAACTTTCTTTACTGTCAAACTTCTCAAATCTCACCTTCAACCTGTTATCTTCCATGATCAATCTAAATAAAAAATAGCATAACTATTAGATCTAAAAAAATACTTTGACTAGGAAGGGTGGACTACAACCACTAGATCTCTTTCTTCCTTACAAAATCTGGAGAAAACCTTAGATTTGAACCTTGCTACTGATTCTCTATTGAAACCTGGTCTTCTTTCTCCTCTATGCTCAATCGGACTCTGATACCAATTGTTATGCCAATGATTGCTTGGAACCATAATCGTGGTCTGATCTCTCACATGGAACCTAGGTGTTCATCCAGCAAACCGAAGAAGAAGAGAGAAAGGGGGGCAGCACCTAGGATTTTCGCATTAGAACTAGAGAGAAAAGAGAGAGAGAGAGAGAGAGAATTAGGAAAAAAGCTCAATTATATTATACCCCTATAAAAGTTACAATACCTGAGTTTGTATACCCTAGGATTCCCACATGAACCCTAATAAACCTTAGCTCAAAATTTCTCTTAAGCTAACCTAATACATGAAAGCACTCACTTAAACCCATATACACCCATGGTTTTACATCCTCTAATCTCCTGGATCTAAACTCGATTTATACATGAATTAGCTCTCTTAAGATCTTATTAAATCAGATCTTAAGACCCCTAGGATCAAACTAGACCCTAGTCCAAATAGACAACCTATGCATCTTTGCTCACAAATTGAGCTATCCCAGTCTCAGCACTAAGTCGGCTCAGTTGCATACCGTGCCATAATCTCAAATATGTACTTTCTATCTGGCCTTTTTCCTAAGACATAGTCGACCTACCCTGAGACTCGATCGACTCAACTTGAAACTTAGTTGACCCATTCTCAGTTTGGGCCGACTAACCTATAGAAACCTTTTCTTTGCAGCCTTCTTCTCTTGGCTGATTTCTTGCTCCATCTTGTGTCCCTAAATCTTTGAAGCACCAATCAAGCCCCTCAAGATTCTTAACACCTAGACCTCAAGCCTATGGAGGGCTACACACTGCCACCACCTTAGGACTACTCTTATCCTAGCCCTAGGTCCATACATATCCTAGTCTCCTGAAGCCATCATCCTGACTCCTTTTGTGGCCTCCCAAGGCTTAAGAGCACCATACAAATCCTTACAACCTTGAGCGCCAGCATATTTTTTGCTTCCTTATGGGTGAACACTCCTTGTTCAATTTCTCCTTTCCTCCTTCTATAGCATAATTAGTGGGGGCTTCTTCTTCCATGAAGACCTCCTCCATGCGGGTGTACTTTTCTATCCTAGCCAGCATATCGAGAAAGTCTTAGGGATAAGTCTTCACCAATGACTTCTTCAAGTCATTCTTCTGTAGTCCACTCATCAATGCGGACATGACGACTGACTGATCCAGGTCGCGTGCTTCAAGCACCACCGACTTAAAGCAGCTGACAAATGATCAGATAGATTTTCCCTTCTTTTGCTTGAAAGTGTGGAGGTAGTCCAACCATTTCTACTATCATCGACTGCTGATGAAATGATTGACAAAGGATTGACTCAATTACTCGAAGAAGTGAATCGAGGCCAACTTCAAACTGGTATACTCATTCCAAACAATTTCGTTTAAAGTGGATGAAAATGCTTGATATAGAATGGCATCGGTGGCTCCATAGAGGAGCATTACCACCTTGAATTTTTCAAGGTGATCGATGGGGTTGGCCATCACATCATAGTTTTATTAGAAATTATATCCTAAAGCCAATCATCTTGATTGTAGATGATTGAGCTAATTATAAAAATATACTTAAATTTTTAATGAATAAAATAATTATTCTAGTTTTGCATCATTTTTGTGCATCTTCCTATAATGAACTCTTCTATGATGAAGTTCTTAGGACTATTTAGAATCAACAAAGAAGGATTTATCATTTTGTCCTTAAACTTGCTTACAATCAAATAAAATATTATTATCTAGGATGATAATGCATCGAGTGTAGATCATTGTGTACCATATATGTTGGTTGTCCTCTTAACCAAGAAGTATAAAGTACTAGTATGGCATGCAGGTGAAGTATAGGGGTATATTTTATTGAACATGATCCAACTGCATAGCTCTCTATTGTCAAGAGTTTCTTATGAAGGATATGGGTATAAGTGCCCCTTAGACTTGAGATCACCATGATAACTTATAAGCAACTCACTATACTTAGGTACCGGACTATCTGAATTTTTAATTCAGTTATAGAAGGCTATTAGGTGCAATCAAGTACTTGTGAAGTTGGTGTGTGAGTCACGATGGAATTGATCACTCCAAGTGTTGGAGTAAGTGCATCATTGTATTTTAATTTAGCAAAATCTAGATTGGGATGGTTCATTCGATAGACACTGAATTTTAAAATACACTATAGATAATTTTTTAGGATTGACAGTTAAATTCTAGGACATCTTTTGAGCATTAAAGTTAAGGGGATGAATTATGTGGTAACCATATGCCATAGGTTCGTCGATGTTGCGTTATAACTATTCAACCTATCCAAACGTTGGATACCATTATTAGATGGTTACATCAATTGGTATAAAAAATTGATTCCTATGCTACTGGCTTAGGAGTCAAACCTATAAGGTCACACACAACAGGAGTTTCTACCTAATCTAATGGCTGATCAAGAGTTTCAATAGTCTGGGACTCTATGGTCAAGAGTCCCACTAGACTGAAACTCTATGACTAGGAGTCCCACTACACTGAAACTTTGCCTTTGTAGGTCCCACTGGATTGAGACTCTAAGTCCTAGTTATCTGGGACTCTATAATCAAGAGTTTCATTAGTTTGAAACTCTATGATTATGAGTTTCATTCATTTAGGATACTTCAATTAAGAGTCTCACTCGTTTGGGACTCTTCAATCAAGAGTTTCATGTGGATAGAACTCTATTTTTCAAACACCCATTCGATTGGGACTCTATATTTATTAAAAAATTAATTATTAATTAAATTACTAATTAACTTAATTTGATTGAGCAATGAGAATTTGATCAAATCTGATTGAATTTGATTCGATTGGATTTAAGCCGATCAAGTCATGAGATGACCTAATTGCTATGAGAGATTCGATCCTGATTTGATCAGGGGCTGGACCTAATTAATTTTTAATTTAATTAAAAATTTATTAGATTAGATTAAGTCTAATTTTATTAGATTTGATTAAATATAATTTAATTTAAAAAATTAATTTGGTTGAAACCAATTTGGATTAATTCAAAGATGGTTTGAATTTCAAATTTTTCTCCCTACAACATCCTACTAAGACCCACGCCCTCTCTCATGCAAATTTAGAATTTGCATGAGAGTTTTTCCATGCGTAGAAGGAAGTTTATGCCTCCCTTCTTTCTCAAGTTGACCTGATCCAAACATTGGATTAGATTGATTTTTAGTTGAATTTTGAATTCAACCTGAGTTGGTTGGTTTGGTTGAAACCTCCCAACTTCCTCTCATCCTTATCTCCACACCTCACTTTCACACTTTTTTGGAGAAATCAGAATGTGTGCATACAAAAGGAGAGCCCTTCTACGTGTTAAACACTTGAGATGATGCATTGGATAAGGATAAGAGACTCACTTGATTTTTGAAATCAAGTGAGTGGTTAAAACCTCCCAACCACTCTCTCTTATCCTTTACAAATGCTAACACCATGGATACACACCAATTTTAAAGTGGGATTTTTTGTGGGTGTGCAAGTGAGGACATGAAGGATCTGAGGAGCGCACGAAAGGTTTCTTAGAGTGAGAAAGCAGGAGGGGGCATGATTATCTAGGCATGAGATAGAGTCTAGCACAGAGTGTCTATGCAACACCTCATTCCTTCTAATGCAAATTTTAAATGTTAAAATTTGGGTGTGAATTTTATTTTTGTGGAAAGAGTTTCACAAAAAATAGAGACAAGGGTGAGAGGTCATCTAAGTGAAGGATGCAGTGCAGGGTTTGCAGAAATACTTTCAAAATTTTTTTTAAAAATAGCTAAAATATAGCAAAAAATTAATTAATATAATTAATTAATTTTTGATCATATCAGAATATTAAGTCCTACACAAAGGATCTAAACATAATATGTATGTATTTATATAGATCTGAAAATAAAACTATGCAGCAAACTTTTTACTACATCTATCTATTTAGAACATAATACCTTTTCACGGATAGCTTATCACCATAATCTGAATCCACCAGATAATTCTCTGGTGTTACACCATAGCTACACACATGTCTGGCCTCTATGGTTGGTCCACACGCAGCTCCTGATCCCAATCAGTCCCACTGGAGTGCTAACTCCTCGTTAGGACCTTCAACAGTTGATTACGATCGATCCAATTGATCATATTTTCTAATTTTTTAGATACTTTAGAAAATTAAAACATAAATACTGAAGGATGATGAAGAGGTGTTCCAAATTTGGTGGTAATCCGATACTCACAGCACTCGATCTCTCCACCCGAACCTAGATTCCCAAATCTAGGATTTCACTCAGCCCAAAAACTCTGACACACTGAAAATCCTATCACAACCTCTATGCTTGGATTTTTTCTATGAAATAAGTTTTTATGGAAATATAACTTTTAGATCTACAAACCCTATTTAGATTATATCTAAAAATTAGGTATCCTTAGAGGTAAAAATCAGAAGAGAAGAGAGCAATGAGGGAAAAGTAAAGTGTTGTAGGACCCTGCTTACCTTCACTCCAAGATTTTTTACACCCAAAACTAATGCTCATTCACTCTAAAATTTTTATCACATAATTCTAACCCATTCTTGTGCATGTACAAAAATTATCATAATTTATGAACATGAATACTATTGGAAAAATGCATGGAAAGAGATAAGGGTTGAGTGGTTGGGAGGTTTTAACCACTCACTTAATTTCAAAAATCAAGTGAGCCTCTCATCCTTATCCAACGCCCCCTACCATGTGTTTAAAATGTAGAAGGACTCTCCTTCTATGTGTACACATTTTTATTTCTCCAAAAAATATTCAACAAATAAAAGGGAGGGCCTGGAAAGTAGATAAGGTTGGATTGGTTCCAACCTCCAACAAACTGAGTTGAATTCAAAACTCAACTTACTTTGAACCAGTCCAACCCTTGGACCAGGTCAAAAATAGATAAGAGGAGGTGCAAAAACCTTCTTGGTGATAGAAAAGTTATGTACAAAATTTTGGGCATGGAACAAGAGTGGAAAAGTCAAAAAATGGTGGGCGCATGGGAGAGTTTGAATTCAAACTTCATTTGACTTGGTCCTAATTGGTTTCAACCAAACCAATTAATCTAGACCCAATTAGATTAGGATAAATCCAACCAAATTAGGCTTAACCTAGTCCAATAAAATATTAATCAAATTAGAAATTAATTAAGTTTAGATCCTGATCAAATCAGGGTCAAAACTTCCATAGCGATTAGGTCATCTAATGACCTGATCGGGTCAAACCCAATTGAATCAAATTAAATTGGGCTTGATCAAATCCTCATCACTCAATCAAATTGAGCTAATCAGCAATTAAATTACTAATTAATTATCTAAAAAATATTCGAATCCAAATTGGATGGGTTATCAGGTAGCAGAGTTCCATCAACATGAAACTCCTGAAGAGTCCCAAACTAATGGGACTCTTGATTAGAGAGTCCCAAATGAGTGAGACTCATAGTCTCAGTCCACTAGGACTCCTTATCATAGTGTCCTAGTATAGTGGGACTCTTGACAATAGAGTCCCAGGTCATTAGGACTCTCGATCAGAGAGTTCCGAACATGAAGGACTCAAAGTCCCAATCCAGTGGGACTCTTGGTCATAGAGTCTTAGATCATCGAGACTCAATATCAGCCATTAGATCAGATAACAATTTCTATTGTGTGTGACCCCATAGGTTCAAATCCTAAGTTGGTAGCATAAAAACTAATTTTCTATACCAATCGATGTGACCATCTAGTAATGGTATCCAACGTCCAGATAGGTCGAATAATTGCAATGTAATATTGACGAACCTATGGCATATGGTTACCATATAATTCATCCCCTTGACCTTGATGCTCAAAGGATAATTTAGAATTTACTGTCAATCCTAAAATTCATCCACAGTATATTTCAAAATTTAGCATCCGTCATATGGACTACCCCGACCTAGGATTTGCTAAATTCAAAAATAACGATGCACTTGCTCTAATACTTGGAGGGGTCAGTCCCATCTTGACTCATACGCCGATAAGCCAAGTACTTGATTGCACCTAATAGCCTTCTATCATTGAATTAGAAATTCAGGTAGTTCAGTACCTAAGTGCAGTGAGTTGCTTGTAGGTCACCATGGTGATCTCAGGTCTAAGGGACACTTATACCCATATCCTTCGTGAGCAACTCTTGATAGTAGAGAGCTCCACAGTTGAATCACGTTTAGTGAAATGTACCTCTATACTTCACTTGCATGCCATAATAGTATCTCCATACTTCTTGGTTAAGAGGTCAACCAACACTTATGGCATACGATGACCTACGCTCGATACATTGTCATCCTGGATAACAACGAATCATTTGATCGCAAATACATTTGAGGACTAAATGACAAATCTTCTTTTGTCGAGTCTAAATAGTCCGGAGGACTTCATCACAGAAGAGTTCATTACAGGAAGATGTACAAAGTGATGAATATGCCAAAAGAATAATTTTATTTATTAATAATTCAAGTATAATTATATTTAGCTCAATCATCTATAACCTAGATGATTGGCTTTAGGATATATTTTCCAACTCCCACTTAGACTAAAGCTACTCAGAACAGTATTGAATACCCATCTTCCATTGGTGATTTTCGAACTCTTTGATTCCGAGAGCTTTAGTAAATGGGTCGGCCATGTTCTCCTTTCTGTCGATCTTTTAAAGCTCGACGTCACCTCACTCCACAATCTCTCGTACAAGGTGGTAGCGACATAGAATATGTTTGGTACGTTGATGTGCCTTTGGCTCCTTCGCTTGAGCTATGGCTTTAGTGCTGTCACAGTATAGTAGAACCAGACCATCCAAGGAGGGTGCCACTCCCAGCTCATCGATGAACTTCCACAGCCACATAGCTTCCTTTGCAGCATCAAATGCGACGACATACTCCATCTCGCATATAGAATCATCTATAATGTGCTGCTTGGAACTCTTCTAGCAGACTACTCCATCATTTAGGGTAAACACAAAACCTGACACACTTTTGCTATCATCATTGTCTGACTGGAAATTGGAATCAGTATATCCTATAAGTTTCAAGTCAGAATCTTCATAGATGAGTCACTGATTCTTAGTATTTCTTAAATACTTAAGGATAGTTTTAACAACCTTCCAGTGATTCTCACCTAGATCAGACTGGTATCTACTCACTACCCCTAGTGAGTATGCCACATCCGATCTCATACATATCATGGCATACATAATAGAACCCACAATCGAAGCATATGGTATTCTACTCATACGGTCTTTCTCTTGAGGGGTTGTCGGAAAATCCCTCTTGAAAAGCAAAATTCCATGGCCTATCAAGAGATAGCTCTTCTTGAAATTCTCTATGCTGAACCATTTCAGCACACTATCAATGGACATAGACTGGGACAATCCAAGCAACCTTTTAGATCTATCTCTATAGTTCTTCATCCTTAGGATGAAGGATGCTTCTCCCAAGTCCTTCATGGAGAATTGAGATGACAACCAAACCTTTATTCTCTATAATGTAGGGATGTCATTCTCGATTAAGAGAATATCATCTACATACAGTATAAGAAATACAACAACAGAACCATTAGCCCATTTATACACGCAAGATTCTTCTCCATTCTTAACAAAGCCATATGTTCTGATTACTTTATCACAATGCATGTTCCAACTCCGTGATGCCTGCTTCAATCCATAGATGGATCTTTGAAGCTTGCACACCTTAGACTCGTTTATGGATGTGAAATTCTCAGGCTATATCATATACACCTCTTCATCTAGCTCTCCATTTAGGAAAGTTATTTTCACATCCATTTGCCAGATCTCATAATTTAGGTATGCTGCTATCGCAAGCATGATCTGAATAGATTTAAGCATTGCCACTGAAAAAAATATCTCATCATAGTCAATACCATAATGCTGACGATATCCCTTGGCAACCAGATAGGCTTTATAGGTCTCCACCTTCTCATCTACTCTCCTTTTTCCTTTTGAAAATCTACTTACACCCAATGAATTTTATCCCTTCAGGTGGATCAACCAGTGTCCATACACTATTGACTTTCATAGACTCCATTTCAAATTTCGTGGCTTTTAGCCACTTATTGAAGTCAGACCTCTGCATGGCATCCATGTAGGTGATCGAATCCTCGTTGTTCTCATCGAGTTCGATAGGATCACCATCTCAGATCAAGAAATTATAGTATCTATTCGATTGATGCGGTACTCTATCGGATCTCCTTGGTGATACTTCAATAGGCTCTGGGTGTGATCTTATCAAATCCAATTTTGCAGGTTCACTAGAATATATCAGTTCTTCCACCTATCAAACTTTATTAAGTTCAATATTAGAGGCAGTTGTTCCTTCACTAAGGAACTTCTTTTTCAAAAAAATTGCTCTATTGCTGACAAACACCTTTCATTCCTCAGCAATATAGAAGTAATAACCCCTAGTTTTCTTGGGGTACTCTATGAACAAGCATTTATCAGACCTAGGTCCAAGCTTTTTTGACTGTAAACATTTAACATAAGCCAGACATCCCCCAACCCTAAAATGAGAGAGTGTCGGCTTACGCCCAGTCCTAATCTCATATGGAGTCTTTACAATAGACTTTCTCAAAACATTATTCAAAATAAAATAGGCAGTCTCTAATGCATAACCCCAAAATAAAATCGATAGACTTGTTAACCCCATCATGGATTGAACCATGTCTAACAGGGTTCGATTCCTCCTTTCAGATACACCATTATCCTGTGGTGCTCCAGGAGGGGTCCATTATGAGGGAATCCCATTCTCTCCTAGATATGTCAGAAACTTATTGAAAAGGTATTCCCCTCCTTAATCAGATCAAAGAGTTTTAATACTCTTTTCACCTTGTTTTCTATCTTATTTCAATATCATTTGAATATTTCAAATGAATCGGATTTATTCTTCATAAGATAGATGTACCCATACCTAGATAGTTCGTCAATAAATGTAATGAAGTAGTAATATCCACCTCTAGCATATATATTCATAGGCCCACATACATCAGTATGTACTAGACCTAGAAGCTCAGTGGCCCATTCATCTTTTCCAAAAAAAGGTGATTTGGTCATCTTTCCAAGAAGGTACGACTCATAGATATTTAATGATTCACAATCATCAATATCAAGAATACGCTCCTTGACTAACCTGTTAATCCTATTCTTATTTATATGACCGAGCCTACAGTGCCAAAGATAAGCAATAGTGATATTATCTAGTTTTGATCATTTATTCGACGTGTACATTATACTAATAGGCTATGATATAATGTAAATACCATTTCTCAATTATCCTTGTAGTACTGAAACATCATTCATAATGATATTATAATAATTTTTTTTATTAATAAATAATAACCATCCTGGGCCAATAGCCTAACAGATATTATGTTCATCATAAAAGATGGACAATAGTGACAGTCACTTAAAATGACACTATTATTTTTGAAAAATAGTTCAAGAATTTCTAATACTAGGATTGGAACTTGACTTTCATTTTCGACATTAAGAAATCTATCACCATTCTCAAATTTTCTATTAGTTTAAAGTCCATGCAATGAATTGCATATATGAATCAGACTTTTGGTATCTAATACCCAGGTAAATATGTCATATAAGGAGAAATTGCAAGGTGTTATCATATAACAGCCTTGGCCAGCAACCACTTGCTGATTTCTCCTGTTCAGCCTATTTGGATTAAGAGGACCATTCCTCTCTTGGTCTGTCTTATTAGGGTCAATACTAGACTCCTTGTTCTTAGGTCCTAAATGCTTACCACAGTCCAACAGTGAATGGAGCGGACTTATTCTAGCCATTCTATTTATCTAAAAAAAAATGAAACCTAATAAGTACTTGAATAAATTTAAATCCTAAAGACTTGGACTTTAGTCTAAAGGTCCCCCCACTACTTTTAACGAACTGGTAGCCTCTACCTTCAATTCGAAGAATTATACTAACTCCTTAGTGGGTACTAAAATCCACATAGACTACAGACGAGCCTGAGGAAAGCTCTGGCTAACCCATGTGCACCTACAGGTAAGTTCATAATCAATTATTTTTTAAATAATTTTTAGTATTTAGGTTTTACTCTAGATACCAAATCAGTAGGCTATGGCCTCCACTGAAAAAGTCTGGTTAGGTCCAACCATTAACATGATTAACATCAGTGCATCAAACCAATGATAACCAAGCTCGAGGAAAGCTCTGGCTAACCTGATCATCATTAAGAGAGTGTGACCTAATCATCATATGATGGATAGTAATTCCAATATCCAAATGAACACCAGGTGTAAGGCACCTCCAATGTCCACCTAAAAAATTGGACTCATTACTATTCATCTTAATGGGAGGCTATGTCTCAGTTATCTCCATAACTTAATCATTTTAAGAATCTAAGAATTTAGAAGATTTAGGTTACTTATGATATAAGGATAGAAAGGACATGGATCAAATTTCTCTCACTGACTTCACCAAGTCAAGTCCTCTTACTGACTTCACCAAGTCAATAGGTTGGGACTAGAATCAATTTAGATCCATGGGCACCTTATTCAGTCTTACTGATTGAAATCAGTCAAACTGATTCCTAATGACATGGGTCAGTCCGAATCATCAAGTGATCTAATTAAATTTCAATCGACCATGTCGGCCAGGTAAGTGAGATCAGTGGAATGGATATGTCATTAACTCATCTAAGATCGAATCAGTGCGAGTAGCTCCCAATTAAAAACCACTGGTCTAGACTGTCAAACTTACCTTAGACATCAATCAGTTAATTAGGTTTAATCTGATCAACCTAGCAATTTAGGGCTTAACGGTGTAGCCATGAATTAAGTCCATTTTGGTCTTGTTAAAGATATGGACTCATCCAACTACAACTATTGGAGTTGATTCTAGAGTGTCCTTGACCTAATCTAATACAACACTTGGTTAGATTTGATCAATTACTCTAGATTAATCCATTCTTTAACTAATCTTAGATCTAACCCAATTAATGAACCTAATTCATCTAACCCTTTCATCCATAGTCTTATGTCTTTGTCTTAGAATCTTAATTCATAATTCTAGACCCTATGAACAATACATAATTTCTTTAATTATGTTTTGGACGATGGGTTGGGATTCGGCATTTCAAAAATAATTTTTAAATTTTGAAAATTTTTTTATAACTTAACAGTATTCGCTAATTGAGTCGACTCACTTTAAAATTGAATCAACTCAATGCACAAATAACACTAGTTGTAGGGTTTAATCCAAAACTATGTACACTACATAATACTAAATCACGAATTAAACTTTAGATCCTATCTAAACATACATTCATGATAAAAAATTAGATTAAATTCTAATTTAACATATCATAAAAAATTAGATCCAATCTAAAAATTTTATGATCAACTACAAGATTAAGCACATATAAGGACAACCTTTGCACAGCAGAGGATAAATCCTACAGCAGGACAACCTATAGTCCATGCAATCTTGATTTTAATTTTTAGAACTAATTAATTAAAATATTAGATTAATATTTAAATTAAATCTAAATTATTAATCTAATCATGCAAACATATTATGTTTAGCGAACCTACGCTCTCATACCATTTAAAGGATGCAGTGCAGGGTTTGTAGAGCTACTTTTAAAATTTTTTTTAAAAATATCTAAAATATAATAAAAAATTAATTAATTTAATTAATAAATTTTTTATCATATCAGAATATTAAGCCCTACACTAAGGATCTAAACATAATATGTATGCATTCATATAGATCTGAAAATAAAATTATGTAGTAAACTCTTTACTACATCTATCTGTTCAAAACATAATACCATTTTGTGGATAGCTGATCACCATAATCTAAATCAATCGAATAATGCTTTGATATTGTACTATAGCTGCACACATGTTCGATCTCTTTGGTTGGTCCACACGGAGCTCCTGGTCTCGATCAACCCCACTAGAGTGCTAGCTCCTCACTAGGGCCTTCAATGGCTGATTACAATTGATCTAATTGATCATATACTTTTTGATTTTCTAAATACTCTAAAAAATACAAATACAAATAATAGAGGATGATGAAGAGGTGTTTCAAATTGGTGGTGATCTGATGCTCACCGCACTTGATCTCTCCATCCGAACCTAGATTCCCAAATCTAGGGTTTCACTCGGCCCAAAAACCCTAACACACTGAAAATCCTATCACGCCCTCTCTGTGTGGAGTTTTTCCATGAAATATTTTTTTATGGAAAGATGACTTTTAGATATATAAACTAAATTTAGATCATATCTAAAAATTGGGTATCCTTAGAGGTAAAAATCAGAAGAGAAGAGAGGCATGAAAAAAAAGTAAAGTGCTATAGGACCCTGCTCACCTTCATTTTGAGATTTTTTTTTGCCCAAAACTAATGCTCAATCACTCTAAAATTTTTACTAAATAATGCTACCCCTTCTTGTACATGCACAAAAATTCTCATAATTTATTGACATGAATACCATGGGAAAAACACATGGAAAGAGATAAGGGTCGAGTGGTTAGGAGGTTTTAACCACTCACTTGATTTCAAAAATCAAGTGAGCCTCTTATCCTTATCCAACGCCCCCTCCCATATGTTTAACATGTAGAAGGACTCTCCTTCTATGTGCACACATTTTTATTTCTCCAAAAAATATTCGATAAATAAAAGAGTGGGCGTGGGAAGCAGATAAGGTTGGATTGGTTCCAACCTCCAATAAACTGAGTTAAATTTAAAACACAACTTACTTTGAACAGGTTCAACCCTTGGACCAGGTCAAAAGTAGATAAGAGAGGGGGCACAAAAACCTTCTAGGTGATAGAAAAGTTACGTACAAAATTTTGGGTGTGGAACAAGAGTGGAAAAGTCAAAAAAATGGTGGGCGCATGGGAGAGTTTGAATTCAAACTCCATTTAACTTGGTCCTAATTGGTTTCAACCAAACCAATTAATCTAGACCCAATTAGATCAAATTAAACCCAACCAAATTAAGCTTATCTTAATCTAATAAAATCTCAATCAAATTAGAAATTAATTAGGATTAGGTCCTGATCAAATGAAGGTCAAAACTCTCATAGCGATTAGGTCATCTCATGACCTAATCGGGTAAAATCCAATTGAATCAAATTCAATCAAACTTGATCGAATCCTCATTGCTCAATCAAATTAAGCTAATCAGTAATTAAATTGCTAATTAATTTTTTAAAAAATATCTAAGTTCAAATTGGATAGTTTACCGGACAACAGAGTTCCATCAACATGAAATTCCTAAAGAGTCCAAAACTAGTGGGACTCTTGAACCCAGTGTCCCAAATGAATTAAACTCACGATCATAGAGTTTCAGACCAGTAAGACTCTTGATTAGAGAGTCCCAAATGAGTGAAACTTGGAGTTTTAGTCCACTAGGACTCTTGGTCATAGTATCCTAGTCCAGTGGGACTCTTGACTATAGAGTCCCAGTCTAGTAGGACTCTTGACCACAGAGTCCCAAATCATCAGAACTCTCGATCAAAGAGTTCCAAACATGAAGGACTCAAAATTTTAGTCTAGTGAAACTCTTGATCATAGAGTTTCAGTCCAATGGGACTCTTGATCAAAGAGTCTTAGATCATCGAGACTCAATATCAGCCATCAAAATAGGTAAAAACTTCTATTATGTGTGACCCCATAGGTTCGAATCCTAAGCCGGTAGCATAGAAACTAATTTTCTATACCAATCAATGTGACCATCTAGCAATGGTATCCAATGTTTGAAGAAGTTGAATAATTGCAATGCAACATCGACGAACCTATGGCATATGGTTACCTTATAATTCATCCGCTTGATCTCGATGCTCAAAGGATAATTTAGGATTTACTGTCAAACCAAAAATTCATCCATAGTGTATTTCAAAATTTAGCATCCATCATATGGACTATCTCGATCAAGGATTTGCAAAATTGAAAAACACCGATGCACTTGCTCCAACACTTGGAGGGATCAATCCCATCTTGACTCACACACCAATAAGCCAAGTACTTGACTGCACCTAGTAGCATTCCATCACTAAATTAAAAATTCAGAAAGTCCGGTATCTAAGTATAGTGAGTTGCTTGCAGGTCACCATGGTGATCTTAGATTTAAGGAACACTCATACCCATATCCTTCGTAAGCAACTCTTGACAGTAAAGAACTCCGCAGTTGGATCATGTTCAGTGAAATATACCCCTATACTTTACCTACATGCCATAATAGTATCTCCATACTTCTTGGTTAAGAGGACAACCAATACTTATGGCACACAACGATCTACACTCGATACATTGTCATCCTAGATAATAATGAATTATTTGGTCGCGAACATGTTTGAGGACTAAACGATAAATCCTTCTTTATTGAGTCTAAATAGTCCTAAGGACTTCATCATAGAAGAGTTCATTATAGGAAGATGTACAAAGTGATGAATATGCCAAAAGAATAATTTTATTTATTAATAATTTAAGTATAATTACATTTAGCTCAACTATCTACAACCTAGATGATTGGCTTTAGGATACATTTTCCAACACTGGGTGCATGATCTGAGACCTAGAAAATCCAAAGAGGCTGGATTTCAGGGTTTCCAGGAGTGGGTAATCCTAGGGTTTCAACCTTGGGTTTGGGTGGTGAGTTTGAGAGTTGTGAGCATCATCTCACCACATAATTTTCCCCACCACTTCATCTTCCTCCTTAAAGCATTCTCTAGTCTTCTAGAGCATCCGAGAGGTTGGAACGATGGTCGTTGATCAGATCAATGAAGATCAACCATTGAAAGCCTTGATGAGGAGCTAGCACTCCAGTAGAGCTGATCGGGATCAGGAGCTTTGTGTGGAGTCACTGTAGAGATCGGACGGATGTTTGGCTATAGCATGATAATAAGATTTTCTTCTACGGATTTGGATTGTTAAGATCATCTACCCGCACAAAGGTGTTGTGTTCTGAACATAAGTCGATCAATGAATATGATTTGCTAATCGATCATATTTAAATTTTCTATAACATATTAGCATGTCTAGATCCTGAGTAGAGTTTAATAATTTAATCATAGCATGCATAGAATTAATAGTAGATTAATTTTACTTCTGCTATAAATTTTATTTGAAAAAGTTTTGAAAATGCATGCTTTAACCCTACTCTTTTTCCAATAATGGTATCAGAGCAAGGGTTGCTTGACATGCTTATATGTTAATTAAAAAAATTAAATGCTAACATATATGATATATTTATATATTAATTAAAATTATTTTAATTAATAAAAAATAATAAATTAAAAAATTAAATATGAATATGTTAGATTAGATTTAATATGTGATTCATGTTTTAAATTTATAATGGTTTAGTTTCTGTTATGAAAATAGCAATAGGTTGCTATTTATGAAATGAGTTGATCTATTTTTAAAATGAGTCAATTCATTTGGTGAACAAAAAATTAAAAATTTTTCAAAGTTTAAAAATTATTTTTAAAATATCGAACCCTACCCATCAGCCCGAAAACTTAATAAAAGATTAAGTATTGTCTCATAGGATCTAGAATTATGAATTAAAGATTCTAAAATATTTGCATATGCTATGGGTTAATGGGTTAGATAAATTAGATCCATTAATTAGGTTAGACCTAAGGTTAGTTGAAGAATGGACTTAATTTGAGAAATTGATTAAATCTAATCAAATGTTGAATTAGATTAGGTCAAGGATTCTCTAGATTCAATTTCAATAGTTGTAGTTGGATGAGTCCATATCTTTAACAAAGACCAAGAAGGACTTGATTCATGGCTACGCGGTCGAGCCCATAATCACTAGGTTGATCAAATTGAACCTAATTAACTAGTTGGTATCTAAGGTAAATTTGGTAGTCAAGATCAGTGATTTTTAATTAGAAGCTACTCGTACTGATTCAATATTTGATGAGTTAATGGCATATCCCTTCCATTGATCTCACTTATCTGGCTGATATGATATATTAGGATTTGATTAGATCACTTGGTGATTTGACCTGAACCATGTTACTAGAAATCAATTTGACTGATTTCAATCAGTAAGACTGAATTAGGTGCCCATGGATCTAAATTGATCCTAATCATAATCTATTGACTTGATGAAGTTAGTGGAAAGATTTGACTTGGTGAAGTTAGTGGAAGAAAATTAGTTCGTATCCTTTTTATCCTTAAATCACATGTAACTTAAATTCCCTAAATTATTAAGTCCTAAAAAATGACTAAGTTATAGGGATAACTGAGTCATAGCCTCGAATTAAGGTGAATAGTAATGCATCCAATTTTCTAGGTGAACATTGGAGGTGGCTTACACTTGGTGTTCATTTAGATGTTGGAATTACTATCCATCATACGATGATTAGGTCGCACACTCTAAACGGTGATCAAGTTAGCTAGAGCTTTCCTCAGGCCTAATCTTCATTCATTTGATGCACTAAACTCAATCATATTAATGGTTGGACCTAACCAGACCTTTTCAGTGGAGGTCATAGCCTACTGAATTGGCTTCTAGAGCAAAAACTTAAATACTAAAAATTATTTAAAAAAATAATTAATTATAAACTTACCTGTAGATGCACATGGGTTGATCAGAGCTTTCCTCAAGCCCGTCTGTAGTCTATGTGGATTCCAATATCCACTGAGGAACTAGTATAATTCCTCAAATTAAAGGTAGAGGCTATCAATTTGTAAAAATAGTGGAAGAACCTTTAGACTAAAGTTCAAGTCTTTAAGGTTAATTAATTCAAGTACTAATAAGATTTCATATTTTTCTTTCAGATAAATAGAATGGCTAGTATAAATCCACTGCACTCACTATTGGACAGTGACAAACTTTTAGGACCTAATCATGAGGAGTCTAGTATTGACCCTAATCAAGCAGACAGGAAGAGGAGTCTAGTATTATCCTCTTGACCCGAATAGGTTGAATAGAAGAAATCAATAAATGGTTGCTGATGAAGATTGTTATATGATAATACCTTACAATTTCTCTATTTATGATACATCTACCTAGGTATTAGATACCGAAAGTCTAGTTTGAAGGGAAATCCTAATTTCCCGATCCAGGTTCGTCCAGATCTGATCAGATCAAGAGATATATTTCAAAAATTTTTCTCTTGATCCCAATCAGATCTTGATATATTTCAGATCTAATTCATATTATTTTAATAAATAAAATAAAATAAGATAAATTAAATCAAATTTAATTTACCTGATTTGGGTAATCCTATTACCCTGTAGATGATCCTGATTGCAGCGGAAGGTTCTGGATCTAGCCACGCAAGCGCCTGGCCTCTACCGATATCCACTCAGGTTGGATCTGGAGATCCTCTTCTTCTCTATCATGTCTCCAAAAATCAGATCTGGATCTGATCTGGAGGATCTTCAAAACTCCTTTTGAAGATCAGCAGTCGTCCTTTGCAGCAGTGCAGCCTTCTTCTTTTGATCGCCTTTCTTTTGATCTGGAATGCACCAACCAAAATCCAAAACTCTTTTGGATGTGGAGAGCAAGGGGAGAAGAGACTATGGCATGGAGAAGGAGGGGAGAGGCAGCCTTGGGGCATGGGGTTTCTCAATTGAATTGCATTTTTTAATCTGAGTTGGGCGCAGGGTCTTATTTATAGACTAAGCGTGATCCAACTCCTCTTCCTCCCAACCAATCACAACCCTTTGTGAAATCAGATCTAAATCTGATTGGTGGGAATAGAGACCCCTGGATTCCTCCTTAGAGGGTGCCTAAGACCAGTCAAACTGGATTCTTAGTAGAACTCTGATTGGAATCCAAAAGGGAGGTGGAGTCCTTGTCCAACAAGGACTCCAAGGCGCCTCCAACTTGGGCGCACGCCTAGGGTGGCGTGCGCCCTCCTCCTTGCCAGGTTCTAGCAGGGGGACAGGCCCCCACCAGTTCTCCAATAGGTGCGTGACACATGGACAAAAGTCAAAGTGTCTATGGTCAACATTTGACCAGTCAAAGGTCAACTTTTGACCAAAGTCAAAGAACAAAAAATGGCAGGTGACCAAAAATGGCAGGTCATGTCTTATACAAAATAAGACAACCTTTCTCTGACTTGGACAACCTCCAGTTCAGACCATATGAAGGCCTCTGATTGAGCACAAACTCCTTTGGCTCAGTCAGGACAACTTATTTATGATAGTAAAAGAAGAACGTTAGGTTCAATCGAGTGCTAGCACGATTTCCTTGAACCTAATTGAATCTCATTCAGATCAATTGAACTAGATCAGTTCAATTGATGATCACCAGATTCAAACCCTTGTTTGTGTGACCCAGTTAGGTTCAGTTCTGTATGGTAATGGGATATGTCATGATCTCTATCATCGACATCATCGAAACTCCTTTCGATGGATCAGAACTCTTCTGATTCGAACAGCTAGAATGATCGATCATCTAAATCATTCTAATTGCTCCCAAAATCCACCAGTGACACCTAGCAGTATATGGTGGCAACCCATCAGAGCTGAATGCGAACCTCTTGGTGCAGCTACCTGTGTGATTAAGTTCTTCTATCTTGAGCCCCGATCAGATTAGGGTTAAGGTGAACTCGTCAAACCCTAGTCTCTGTCATATGATGTAATCATTCGATTCGAGTCCAATGTGAAAATCTAAATAGAAACTCTTTCTATTATTTCACTCTGCCATGGCCATGGGCTTCAGGACTTGATTCTCATGATTATCATAGGGCTGCTCCTCTACCACCGAGGTAGATAGATTCCATCTTGATGCAATCCAGTTCCTACAATGAACATGCTATAGCCAACATACACCTCAGGGTTCCATATGGCTAGGAGACCGAGTAATGGTGTAGTCAAACTATAACACCCTCAAGGTGAACTGCCGATGCATCTCAGGTCAAAGAACCAGACACACTACTGCAGCATCGAGTCAGTCATTGACGAGAAGGTAGACTTCCTAATGACTACTCGAGGTGGTCACGCTCAGTGCCCTCGTTCTCTAACGAGTACCTGTACTCTCGCTCCGGTGTCTCCACACCGTAGACTCAAGACTCATCTACTAAAGAGAAGCGATTGTACACCAACCTTCCGGATCAATCACCATCCTCGTGATGATCCTATGGTCGGGAGCATTTTATGAGTTAATAATGATTATTCATGTCTTAAATTTTCAACTCTTGAAAATATGAATTATCATTACCATTAACTCAAAGGATGTATCACAGACACTAAATACACATATGTGATAGAAAATAACCCATTTTATTGATTATAGTCAAAATTATAATTTTGCCCCTAGAAGTGTATTACAAGTGTCAGCCAATTCTGGCTTCTAGGGCACATATATCTAACAATCTCCCACTTGTCCTAAAGCCAATTGGCTACAAGTCTAAGTCCCATCTTCTCAAGGTGGGCTTCGATCTTCTGCTGGCCCAACGGCTTTGTAAGTGGGTCTGCCACATTATCTGCGGAGTTGACTCTCTTGACCTCGACGTAACCCTTCTCGAGGTAATCGCGGATGAGGTGGTATCGCCGCTCAATGTGCTTGGATTTCTGGTGAGACCTCGGCTCCTTAGCAAGGGCTATGGCGCCATTGTTGTCGCAGTATAGAGGAATGGCATCTGATGGCATTACTCCAATTTCTGCAGCAAACTTCTTGTACCAGAATGCTTCCTTCGCAGCCTCTGATGCAGCGATATATTCTGCTTCCATGGTGGAATCTGCTATCACAGTTTGCTTGGAACTCTTCCAGCTGACAGCACCACCATTGCACACAAACAGACTCCCAGATGTCGACTTTCGATCATCTATATCGGACATGAAATCCGAGTCTGTGTATCCCTGGACTTGGAGTTCTCCATTACCAAAGACCAACATCATATCCTTAGTTCTTCTCAAGTACTTAAGGATACATTTCACAGAAGTCCAGTGTTCTTCACCTGGATTTGACTGATATCTGCTTGTGACACTCACAGCATGGGCTATATCAGGTCGTGTACATAGCATGGCATACATGAGGCTCCCTATTGCAGAAGCATAAGGGATCTTGCTCATGCGTTCTATTTCCTCAGGTGTGCTAGGGCACATCTTCTTGGAAAGATGAATACCATGTCTGAAGGGTATTAATCCCCTCTTAGAGTTTTCCATACTAAACCTCTTTAGTACTTCCTCTATGTACATCTTCTGTGAAAGTCCTAGCATCCTATTCGGTCTATCCCTATAGACCTTAATTCCTAGAATAAAGGATGCTTCACCTAGGTCTTTCATGGAGAATTCCTTGGACAACCACATCTTGACTGATGTCAACATGGGAATATCATTCCCAATAAGGAGGATGTCATCCACGTACAATACGAGGAAGACAACAGCGCTCCCACTGACCTTTTTGAAAACACATGGTTCCTCTTCATTTTTGATGAAACCAAACTTTTTGATCACATCATTGAAATGAGTGTTACAGCTCCGAGATGCTTGCTTAAGTCCATATATGGACCTTTGCAGCTTGCAAACCTTGTGATCAGTATCACTGGATGTGAAACCTAGCGGCTGTTCCATATAGATATCTTCCTCAAGATATCCATTTAAGAATGCCGTTTTCACGTCCATTTGCCATATTTCATAATCGAAATAGGCTGCAACGGCAAGCAATGTGCGGATGGATTTTAGCATAGCCACTGGGGAAAAGGTATCCTGATAGTCAATGCCTTCGCGTTGACTATAACCTTTTGCCACTAGTCTAGCCTTGAATGTCTCCACATTCCCATCTGCACCAATCTTTCTCTTGAAGATCCATTTACACCCAATAGGTACTATACCTTCTGGTGGATCTACCAAGGTCCAGACTTGGTTTGAGTGCATCGAGTCAATTTCTGACTGCATTGCCTCTAGCCATTTCTCGGAGTCGATATCTGATATCGCCTCGTTGTAGGTTTTGGGATCATCACCATGAGCACCATTACCTACGAGGAACATTTTCTCTACTTTCCTCTGAAATAATACCTAAGTATCTTTCAGGGGGATGGAAAACTCTTTCCGATCTACGAGGTGGAGGAGGTAGTGTTCTTATTGGCTCAACCTGATTTGGTTCCAATTGGTCCTTAGCTCGTTGTGCTTGTGAGACTTTCTCATCAAGCTTAATCTGCTTTCCAATGCCGCTATCTTGAATAAACTATTTTTCAAGAAAGATGGCATGTCGACTCACAATCACATTGTGGTCTTCTGGAATGTAGAAATAGTATCCTAATGACTCTTTAGGATATCCTATGAATCGAGCTCTAAAGGACCTAAACTCTAACTTGTCCGCTTGTTGTCTTTTGACATGAGCCGGACAACCCCAAATTCTGAGATGACTCAGACTTGGTTTCTTACCGTGCCATATCTCATACGGTGTGGTAGGAACGGTTTTAGAGGGAACCCTATTCAGTAGATAAATTGAAGTTAACAATGAAGTGTCCCCAAAGAAAATCAGGGAAGGTCTGTGAAGCTCATCATGGATCGAACCATATCCAATAGAGTCCGATTTCTCCATTCTGAAACCCCGTTGAGTTGAGGTGTTCCTGGTGGAGTCCATTGAGAGACTATGCCATTTTCCTTAAGATAGTCTAGGAATTCCCGGCTAAGGTATTCACCTCCTCGATCTGATCGAAGAACCTTAATGGGTTTTCCAGTTTGTTTTTCTACTTCATGTCTGAATTCTTTGAACTTTTCAAAAGCTTCAGACTTGTGTCTCATAAGATACACATACCCATACCTAGACAGATCATCGGTAAAGGTAATGAAGTAGATAAAATTGCCTCTAGCCGGCACATCAAATGGGCCGCACACATCAGTATGTACTAGGGCAAGGAGATCTGTGGCCCTCTCCCCATGTCCAACAAAAGGGAGTTTAGTCATTTTGCCTTGAAGACAAGATTCACAAGTTGGATATGACTCAAAAGTCAATGGACTCAATAGCCCATTTTTCTCCAATTTGTTGATCCTATCTTCTGCTATATGACCTAATCTCAGGTGCCATAGATATCTGTCGTTTGGACTATCCCTAGGTCGTTTGGCATTCACGTTTTGCTCGATAGTTAGAACAGGTACATCAATATGTAGCTGATAAAGACCATTAATAAGGAAACCATTTGCAATTTTATTTCTTTCATAAAGAATGTTACAATGGTCCTTAAAGAAGGTAATCACATAGCCTTCTTGTGCTAAGCATGAAACAGAAATCAAATTCCTGCTAGCTGCAGGCACATAATAACAGTCTTTCAAAACTAAGTCTAAACCAGATGGTAATCGAAGAGGGTATGTTCCCACGGCTACTGCAGCAACTCTTGCTCCATTACCGATGCGTAGGATCATGTCTCCATCCCTCAGCCTCCTGCTATCCTCAAGACCCTGCATGGAAGTGCACAGATGAGCACTAGAACCAGAGTCAAGCACCCAACTGGATGCAGAAGAAACCGTAAGGTTAGACTCAATAACGAGCATACCTCCAGAAGGACCTTCCTTCTTGTTCTTCAGGGTGGCCAGGTAAGTAGGGCAGTTCCGCTTCCAATGGCCGTCGCTGTTGCAATGGAAACACTTTCCTTTGACATCGGCCTTTTTCTTCGGCTCTGCCTTCTTCTTCTTTGATCCTTCCACCTTTTGCTTTTTCACAGACTTCTTTTTCTTTCCATAAGACTTTCTTTTGGAAGAAGTCCGTTCCATAGCAAGAACTGAGCCTTTAGAACCTTTCATAGAAAGCTCAGCGGTAACCAGCATATTCATTAATTCGGCCAAGGAATTTTGAAGTTTATGCATGTGGTAATTCATGATGAATTGCCCATATGCATCAGTCAAGGATTGCAGAATAATATCGTTCTGCAGATCCAAGTCTAACTTCACACCGAGCTTCTCAAGCTCTTCCATGTCCTTGATCATTGTCAGACAGTGATCTTGGACTGACTGCCCATCACGCATCTTAGCCTTAAAAAGTCATTTCGTGACTTGATATTTGGCTGCGCGACTCTGTTCACCAAACATCTCCTGTAGGTGAGCCAACATTTGGCGAGCAGTCCCGATATCTTCATGTTGGCGCTGGAGCTCATCAGACATCGAGCCCAACATGTAATATCTGGCCTTATTATCTTCGTCTATCCATTTTTTCCAGAGACGCTCTCTGTTCAGTGGATGGACGGGCTGGTAAGGTGGGAGGGTCCTGGTCCAATACATGGGTTAACTTCTCGGAACCCAAAATAATTTTGTAGTTCCTGAGCCAATCTTTATAATTGGGTCCAGTCAGTCTATGTGTGTCCAGGATACGTGCCAATGGGTTGGACGCAGACATTTTTCCTGTAGAGAGTCAAAGATTCTAGTTAGATACTGTAATTATGACTTGACCAATTTGTTTAGGGATTTTATTTTTAAACAAATTAGCTCCCACTATTTTTTCTCGGATCCCTACACTCCCTCTGTAGAGATGCAAAAATCTCCACGATTAATGATTTCTAGTGGGTGGTGCGGTCTCACCAACTGACTCATCACCTCACCTAACAGTTATTGGTGATGGGTTAGCCAATGAGTGAACAACTCTTGTTCAATGATTCTCTAATCATGGTGCACCCAAACTTGGTCTCTAATTCATGAATCTCACACCGTATCCGAAATATTGATCCACTCCTTAGTTAAGTCAGACCCACCATTTGCATACAGACTGGGTTCCTAATTGAGTCTCTCACCGTATCCGAAATATTGAGCCCAACTCATCCTCCAGCCCATAGCATCCAATGCCTAATAGACATGGTTGCATCTTTTCCGGTGCAACTGAGCCACTGTATCCAGTCGAGAACAATCAACCCCGGGAAGGGCCCGCACATCTACAATGGTGGAAGACCTCAGACTTAATCTTTTCTTAGGGAAGAATTGATTCAGGTCTCATTAAACTAGACTTGTCATAGTCATAACAATTATGACTAACCTAGTGGCATGGGTTAGCTCGGATTATTGACCACCTCAGATCAGAACTGTGTCAACAGATATGGCCAGGTAAGTGAGATCGGTGGAAGGAATATGCCATTAACTCGTACAAGAACACATTCAGGTCGAGTAGCTTCCAATTAAAAACCAGTCGGTCGTATGTGCCAAACTTACCTTAGACACCAAATTGTTGAGCCAGAACCAATTGGGTTAGCCTACAATCCAGACTCTAACCTCTGAGCCTAATTAGGTCTTGCTTGATCGTGACTCGATCTTGACCCAGACTTAATCCTATTAGGCTGGTCAATTTAAGCATTGTTGATCCCATCTAACCAACTCTTGATTCGGTTTGATCAACCGCTTAGACCTAATTGAGCTACCCAAGCCCGAACCCAGTATTATGAATATGTCTTAGATCTGAAATTCTCAATTTTAGACCTAATTAATATTCCATAATCTTAATTTTTAATTAAGTAGGGTTCATAAATAAAATATGCACAATAAATCCTAGGGTTTCAGGATCTAGGGTTTTGCAGAAAGTAAGTTTTGGATTTCTGATTAAGGACGAACGCGCAGCACCCCTACACGTCATAAGAACACCCCATCGAATGGGAAGAGAGGGCCTTTAAACCCTTCTTCATTCTTATGACCGGACGGCCAAGAGGAATGCCTTAATCAGGAACATGCAATACTACAAAACAGTTTTAGATCTATATCATATATCTCATATACAAAATTAGATCTAATCATGGCATATTTTGCATACATCTCATGTATCAAATCATGCATATTTTCAGATCTAAATTATCTCATAATAATCTAAAAAATTAGATTTAAATTGATCTAATCAAAATAAATTCTAATCTAGATAATTATGTAGAACTATTCTACAACTAGTCTAGACATGCATCAATCATATCTCATATGATATTTAAAATTAAATAATTTTTATTTACTATTTTTTAGATGTTATTATAAATTATAATATCAAAAAATAGTAAATAAATAGATCTAAAATATGATTTAATCAAATTAAATTAAAAACATGCAAGACTATTCTATAGAACTATTCTATTTTAGAACTAGTCATGCATATTTTCTAATCTTAGATCCAAATCATTTAATTTTAATTTTTTCTGATTTTAGATCTGATCACATCTCATGTGACATCTAAAATCACTTTATTTTCTAATTAAAATAAATTTAAAATCAGATCTAAATACTTTTAGAACCTTGGCTCTGATACCAGTTGAAGGAAAATCCTGATTTCCCGGACCAGGTTCGTTCAGATCTGATCAGATCAAGAGATATATTTCAAAAATTTTTCTCTTGATCTCAATCAGATCTTGAATATGTTTAAGATCTGATTCTTATTATTTTAATAAATAAAATAAAATTAAGATAAATTAAATCAAATTTAATTTACCTTGATTTGGGTAATCCTATTACCCTGTGATGATCCTGATTGCAAGCAGCGGAAGGTTCTGGATCTAGCCACGCAAGCGCCTGGCCTCTACCGGTATCCACTCAGGCTGGATCTGGAGATCCTCTTCTTCTCTATCACATCTCCAAAAATTAGATCTGGATCTGATCTGGAGGATCTTCAAAACTCCTTTTGAAGATCAGCAGTTGTCCTTTGCAGCAGCGCAGCCTTCTAGCTTTTGATCGCCTTTCTTTTGATCTGGAATCGCACCAACCAAAATCCAAAACTCTTTTGGACGTGGAGAGGAGAGGGAAGAAGAGACTTGGCATGGAGGAAGGAGGGGAGAGGCAGCCTTGGGGCATGGGGTTTCTCAATTGAATTGCATTTTTTAATTGAGTTGGGCGCAGGGTCTTATTTATAGACTAAGCGTGATCCAACTCCTCTTCTTCCCAACCAATCACAACCCTTTGTGAAATCAGATCTAAATCTGATTGGTGGGAATAGAGTCCCCTGGATTCCTCCTTAGAGGGTGCCTAAGACCAGTCAAAGTTGGTTCTTAGGAGAACTCTAATTGGAATCCAAAAAGGAGATGGAGTCCCTTGTCCAACAGGGACTCCTGGGCGCCTCCAACTTGGGCACACGCCAAGGGTGGCGTGCGCCCTCCTCCTTGCCAGGTTCTGGCAGGGGGACAAGGCCCCCACCAGCTCTCCAATAGGTGCATGACATGTGGACAAAAGTCAAAGTGTCAATGGTCAACATTTGACCAGTCAAAGGTCAGACTTTTGACCAAAGTCAAAGAACAAGAAATGGCAGGTGACCAAAAATGGCAGGTAATGTCTTACAAAATAAGACAACCTTTTCTGACTTGGACAACCTCCAGTCAGACCATATGAAGGCCTCTGATTGAGCACAAACTCCTTTGGCTCAGTCAGGACAACTTATTTATGATAGTAAAAGAAGAACGTTAGGTTCAATCGAGTGCTAGCACGATTTCCTTGAACCTAATTGAATCTCATTCAGATCAATTGAACTAGATCAGTTCAATTGATGATCACCAGATTCAAACCCTTGTTTGTGTGACCCAGTTAGGTTCAGTTCTGTATGGTAATGGGATATGTCATGATCTCTATCATCGACATCATCGAAACTCCTTTCGATGGATCAGAACTCTTCTGATTCGAACAGCTAGAATGATCGATCATCTAAATCATTCTAATTGCTCCCAAAATCCACCAGTGACACCTAGCAGTATATGGTGGCAACCCATCAGAGCTGAATGCGAACCTCTTGGTGCAGCTACCTGTGTGATTAAGTTCTTCTATCTTGAGCCTCCGATCAGATTAGGGTTAAGGTAAACTCGTCAAACCCTAGTCTCTGTCATATGATGTAATCATTCGATTCGAGTCCAATGTGAAAATCTAAATAGAAACTCTTTCTATTATTTCACTCTGCCATGGCCATGGGCTTCTGGACTTGATTCTCATGATCATCATAGGGCTGCTCCTCTACCACCGAGGTAGATAGATTCCATCTTGATGCAATCCAGTTCCTACAATGAACATGCTATAGCCAACATACACCTCAGGGTTCCATATGGCTAGGAGACCGAGTAATGGTGTAGTCAAACTATAACACCCTCAAGGTGAACTGCCGATGCATCTCAGGTCAAAGAACCAGACACACTACTGCAGCATCGAGTCAGTCATTGACGAGAAGGTAGACTTCCTAATGACTACTCGAGGTGGTCACGCTCAGTGCCCTCGTTCTCTAACGAGTATCTGTACTTTCGCTCCGGTGTCTCCACACCGTAGACTCAAGACTCATCTACTAAAGAGAAGCGATCGTACACCAACCTTCCGGATCAATCACCATCCTCGTGATGATCCTATGGTCGGGAGCTGTTTATGAGTTAATAATGATTATTCATGTCTTAAATTTTCAACTCTTGAAAATATGAATTATCATTACCATTAACTCAAAGGATGTATCACAGACACTAAATACACAGGTGTGATAGAAAATAACCCATTTTATTAATTATAGTCAAAATTATAATTTTACCCCTAGAAGTGTATTACAAGTGTCAGCCAATTCTGGCTTCTAGGGCACATATATCTAACATAGTTCACATTTGTAATTTGCTACTTAGACTTCAAATTGATAGAAAATTTAAGAATAGTGATAGATTCCTTAATATTGGGAATGAAAGTATAGTTCCAGTCCTAGCATTAGAAACTCTTGAACTTGTTTTCAAAATTAATAGTATCATTTTAAGTGACTATCACTATTGTTCATCCTTTATGATGAATATAATATCTATTGGACTTTTAGCCCAGGATATGAGCACATCTATCTTATGAATATAATATCAAGATATGGGCATGTCTATCTTATGAAGAGTAAATTTGATTCGTTTGAAATGTTTAAACGATATCGAAATGTGGTAGAAAAATAACTTGAAAAGAGTATTAAAACTCTTCGATCCAATCGAGGAGGTGAATATCTTTCTAATGATTTTTTGATATATCTAGGAGAGAATAGGATTCTCTCATAATAGACCACTCCTGGAACACCACAGCATAATGATGTATCTGAAAGGAGGAATCGGATCCTATTGGACATGGTTTGGCCTATGATGGGATTTGTGAGTCTACCTATTTCATTCTAGGGGTTTGCACTCGAGACTGCTTATTTTATTTTGAACAACATTTGGAGCAAGTTGTAGTAAAGACTCCATATGAGATATGGACTAGTCGTAAGTCGACACTCGCTCACCTTAGGGTTTGGAGATGTCTGGCTTATGTCAAACATTTGCAGCTAGATAAACTTGAACCAAGATTCGATAAATGCTTATTCATAGGATACCCCAAGAAAACTAGGGGTTATTACTTCTATCTTGCTAAAGAATAAAAGATGTTCATCAGCAATAGGATAGTTTTTTTGAAAAAGAAGTTCTTTATGGAAGGAACAACTACCTCTAATGTTGAGCTTGCTGAAGTTCAATAGGTGGAAGAACCGAAATATTCTAGTGAACCTGTAGAACTGAATTTGATATGATCAAACCTAGAGCCTATTGTAGAGGCACCTATAAGGAGATTCGATAGAGTACCATATCAATCAGATAGATATTATGGTTTCTTGATCCAAGATGGTGATCCTGTCGAACTCGATGAAATCGATGAGGATCCGATCACCTACATGGATGCCATGCAGAGGTCTGACTTTGATAAATAGTTGGAAGCCATGAAGTCCAAAATGGAGTCCATGAAAGTCAATAGTATAAGGACACTAGTTAATCCACTTGAAGGGGTAAAATCCATTGGATGATAGTGAATTTTCAAAAGAAAAAGGGGTGCAGACGGGAAGATGGGGACCTATAAAGCCCGTTTGGTTGCTAAAAGATATTGTCAGCATTATGGTATTGACTATGATGAGAACTTTCCCTAGTGGCAATACTCAAGTACATTCAAATTATGCTTTCGATAGTAATACATCTGGACTATAAGATCTGGTAGATGGATGTAAAAACAACTTTTCTAAATAGAGAGATAGATGAAGAGGTATATATGATACAGCCTAAGGATTTCACATCCACAGACGAGTCTAAGGTATGCAAGCTTCAGATATCCATTTATGGATTGAAGCAGGCATCGCAGAGTTGGAACATATATTTTGATAAAGTGATTAGAATGTATGGATTTATTAAGAGTAGAGAGGAACCCTACATCTATAAATAGGCTAATGGTTCTATAATAGTATTTCTTGTACTGTATGTGGATGATATTTTCTTAATCGAAAATGACATCCCTGCACTATAGAAAATAAAGGTTTGGCTATTGTCACAATTCTCTATGAAGAACTTGGGAGAAGCTTCCTACATCCAGAGGATGAAAATCTATAAAGATGGATCTAAAAGGTTGCTTGGGTTGTCCCAGTCCATGTACATTAAAATCATGCTGAAGAAGTTCAGCATGGCGAATTCCAAGAAGGGCTATCTCCAAATAGGCCATGGAATTACTCTCTCAAAAAAGGATTATCCGACAACTCCTCAAGAGAGAAAGTGTATGAGTAGAATACCATATGCTTCGATAGTGGGTTCTATTATATATGCTATGATGTGTACGAGATTGGATGTGGCATACTCACTAGGGATAGTGAGTAGATACCAGTCCGATTCAGGTGAGAATCATTGAAAGGTTGTAAAGACAATCTTGAAGAATTTGAGAAATACTAAGGATCAGTGGCTCATCTATGGAGATGCTGATTTGAAACTTGTGGAATATACTAATTTTAGTTTTCAGTCAGATCATGATGATAGTAAGAGTGTGTCAGGTTATGTGTTTATCCTAAACGGTGGAGTGGTCTACTAGAAGAGTTTTAAGCAGCACACTATGGTCGATTCTGTATGCAAGACGGAGTATGTCATGGCATTCGATGCTACAAAGAAAGCTGTGTAGCTGTGGAAGTTCATCGACAAGTTAGGAGTGGCACCCTACATGGTGTCGGGAATGCATGCTCTTCCTACACGGATCGGCGTGGCCATCGTGGCCATTGGTGATTAGCCAAGCAACAAAGAAGTACTTCTTAAAGATTAATGTGGAAGCATGATCAAACAAATCAAGAAATAGAGAAGAAGAGAAGAAGAGATTTTTTGGAGAAAAGAGCTTTTATTCAGTATATTTCAGCACTCTTACAATCTTGACCTATTTTCAGTATATATACTTTACAAAGGGTTAAGCCCAAGCTCATAGAAAAACTTTCCAAACTCAAACAACCCACGTACATAAAATAATAACCCACAAAAACTGAGCCGACCTAGTTTCAGACTGAGCCGGCTAACCTGCGACTGAGTCGACTTAGTCCCAGACTGAGCCAACCCAGTTGTGTACTGTGTCAATAGCCCAAAAATGCTGCTTTCTATCTAAATTTTTCTCTGAGACCTAGCCGACTCAGTTTTGGACTGAGCTGGCCCAATTTTGAAGATTGAGTCGGCCCAGTTTCCAACTTTGCCGGCTCGATCTCAAGGTGAGCCGGCCCAATTTCTGAACTTTACTAGGAGAGCTAATTTCTCTTCCGGCTTGCTTCCATCTATCCATGATCTATCTTCTCATATTTTTAAGAGTTGGGAGTGCCACTTTTGAGCTCACATTCTCCACCTTGGTGCTTTCAAGTCCTTATAAACTCATCTCTTCTCAACAGATCCATCCATGCCACACATCTCTGAAAGCTATCACTGAGGAGTACATTCATGAGTGCATCGGATTGATTCTCCTTAGTATGGATCTTCATCAGTTCTACTTCACCTTCCTCCATCAGTTCTCTGATCCTATGGTACCTCATGTCTATATGTTTTGTGCATGCATGATAGACTGGGTTCTGTGCCAACAGTAGAGCACTCTGACTATCACTGAATAGTGTAACCTTGCTCTGCTCTACCCCCAACTCATCAATCAGCCTCCTAAGCTAAAGGACTTCTTTTGCAGCCTCTGTTATCCTAATGTACTCGATCTCTATGGTAGACAAGGCTGTGATTGGCTGAAGGATTGATCTCTAGGACATCGGTCCACCATATATGTAGAAGAGGTATCCAATAGTAGACCTCCTTGTATCAAGATCACCAGCATAATTTTCATCAACAAATTCTTTCAGAGGATCTAAACCTTCACACATCTTCATAGATTGTTCTCCAAATCCTCCTGGCTACCCACCAAACACCAAACCATAATTTCTTGTTCCATGCAGATATCTCAATATCCATTTTAATGCTTTCCAATGTTCCATCCTAGGGTTAGCCATGTATCTACTAACTATGCTCACTGCATGTGCTATATCTAGTCTATAGCACACCATAGTGTACATCACACTATCTACAGCATTTGCATAAGGGATGCATTCCATGTACTCTCTCTTCTCTTCTGACTGGGGGCTCTATAACTTGGAAAGAGATATATGGGTCGATAATGGCATCTCTGTAGGTTTAGCCTTCTCCATCCCAAATCTCTTCAAAACTTTCTGGACATACTTTTTTTGTGACAAATGGATTACTCCTTTGCACCTATCTCTACAAATATCCATTCCAAAGATTTTCTCAACTGGACCCAAATCCTTTATCTCAAACTCATATGATAATGCCATTTTCAATCTTTTAACAGCATCCATGCTTCTACTGGCTATGAGCATATCATCTACATATAATAATAGGTACAGGGCATCCTCCTCATCTACATCCTTGATGTAGACACAACAATCATGTTCACATCTACTGAAACCTAGGCTCTAGACAAAGCTATCAAACCTTCGATACCACTGACAAGGAGATTATTTCAGGCCATACAAAGACTTCCTACATAAACACACCTTTTCTTCCTCCAAAGCTCCATGAAGGAGTCTTCACGTCTGTTGGTGCAGAAATCCGTCGCCGCCGGAGGTCGCCCTTATCGAGGCCGCTGGAAGCCGCCGGGGACCTGTAAAACGAAGTCCCGTCCGGAACCGGTGGGGTGGTGGCTCCGGCAGGACCCTCCGACGGTCAAGTTAGTTTCCGACCAACAGTAATGGAGTGCTCGGAATGAGTTCCGGAGCTTAGAGATGTGGAGGGGAGCTTAGAGAGTTAAGAGTCCAGAGAGCTTAGCCTTAGTGTGTCGGGAGGGTCCTTGATATAGCGGAGCTTGATGGTGACAACTGCAGCCGCGTGCTGGCGGGCCGCTCGAGGTTCGGTGGAGTCAGTCTCACTGGCGCCGCGTGCGGCGGATGGAGGGTGACAGCCATCGCCGCCTGACAGTGGGTCGCTATCGCCCGCGGCGGACTGACCGATGGTGCGGCGGACTGACTGATGGTGATGGTTGCAGAGCTTGCCGAATGAAGGGATGAAGGCCTTCGTCGTGTGCCCATTTCGGAGGAGTTCGGGCTCCTGAAGAGGAAGATAGGAGGGAGTTCGGCTCCCATAGGCGTCTGGCGAGAGGTATGCAGCTAAGGCCCGTCCGCAGAAGAGTTCGGCAACTGAGAAGCCGCGGCTCGGCCGTCTGGGATTCGGCCGGCTGTTGGACTTGGGCTGAGGCTTGGACACTTGAGAGTTCGGTAGGAGCTCGGTCGGCCGAAGTTTGACGAGGGCGACCGCTGAGGAGTTCGGCCCAGTGACGACTGCTGAGGAGTTCGGGCTCCTGAGTGGCGACCGCTTGGGGATTCTACTAAAGCCCGTCGGCTGAGGAGTTCGGCCGCTAAGAGGACTTCATTGAAGCCCGGCCGCACGGGCTCGCCAAGGGTCGGTCCGAAGGAGTTCGGCTGCACGGGCTCGCCTGGGGCCGATCAGAAGGAGTTCGGCCGTGGGAAGTCCGAAGGAGTTCGGCTGCACGGGCTCGCCTGGGGTCCGAAGGAGTTCGGCCGCGGGAAGTCCGAAGGAGTTCGGTTGCACGGGCTCGCCTGGGGTCGGTCCGAAGGAGTTCGGCCGCGGGAAGTCCGAAGGAGTTCGGTTGCACGGGCTCGCCTGGGGTCGGTCCGAAGGAGTTCGGCCGTGGGATCCGAAGGAGTTCGGCCAGGGCTCGCTGATTCGGCCTCTAGGCAGTTCGGCCGTGTTAGGGGTTCGGCCTGGCGCCTGGCGCTGAAGCTCTTCAGCGGCTACTGGTTACATTGGGCTGAGCGTTGGGCCGGGCTTCGGCAGGAGCGGGATTTATCCCCAACAGTAGCCCCCCCACTCCCGAGTTCAAAAATTGAAGGAAGGGAGTACCAAAACAGGCGACTGCCGAAGTCTTCTTCCAGGCTCCGCATTTGTTGCAGCTGAAGCTCGGGGGAGGTCTCATCTCCAGCCAATATTGACGCCGAAGTTGAAGCTGAGGCTTGGGGGAGGTCTCATCCCCAGTCGTTGTTTGGAGTTGAAGTGGGACTCGTTTCCAGCCAAAATTAGTGAAGCCGACGTTGAGGCCGGAGTCAATGTCGCCCCCCGTGGTCAGGGTCGGAGGTGACATTGCCTTCGTCAACCGAAGTCGATTCGGGGGAGACCTCCTCTTTTGCAGTCAAGGTTATGATCGCTTGGGGGAGATCCCGTCTCCCGCTGATGCTGATACCGAAGTTGAAGCCGAGGTCTGAAGGAGACCTCGTCTTCCTGCAGTGAAGCTTGCCGTAGACTCTGGGGCTCGGCCTTGGACCTTGCTCGCGTCAGGACGAGGTTCTCCTCTTGTTCCCAACGGGCTGTGGGGGCACATGGGGACCGTCGTCCTCGTCTCTCCCCCCATCCCGTCCTTGGTGGACGGGGCCTTTGACTTTGCTCACGCTAGGACGAGGTTCTCCTCCTGTTCCTAGCCGGCTGTGGGGGCACATGAGGACCGTCGTCCTCGCTTCTCCCCCCATCCCGTCCTTTGTGGACGGGGCCTTCGACTTTGCTCACGCTAGGACGAGGTTCTCCTCCTGTTCCTAGCCGGCTGTGGGGGCACATGAGGACCGTCGTCCTCGCTTCTCCCCCCATCCCGTCCTTTGTGGACGGGGCCTTCGACTTTGCTCACGCTAGGACGAGGTTCTCCTCCTGTTCCTAGCCGGCTGTGGGGGCACATGAGGACCGTCGTCCTCGCTTCTCCCCCCATCCCGTCCTTTGTGGACGGGGCCTTTGACTTTGCTCACGCTAGGACGAGGTTCTCCTCCTGTTCCTAGCCGGCTGTGGGGGCACATGAGGACCGTCGTCCTCGCTTCTCCCCCCATCCCGTCCTTTGCGAACGGGGCCTTTGACTTTGCTCGTGCTAGGACGAGGTTCTCCTCCTGTTCCTAGCCGGCTGTGGGGGCATTTCCGCTCGCTTTTTTCCCAGTGACCCTGAAACGATAGTGTCGAGCAACAAGGTTTTATTGAGGGAAACTACTGGTAGTACATTCTCAGGTTTTCTGAGTTCCAAGGTCGGGGAAGCGCTAGTCCTCCGAGCTCCTTTAGGCGATAGGTACCAGGTCGGATGACCTCTACCACTTCGTACGGACCTTCCCAATTTGGGACGAGCTTCCCTTGACTCTGGGGCTGGGAGACGGCTGCTCGTCGGAGCACTAAAGTCCCCAATTCTGAACGCCTTGCTTTTGACTCTGGAATTGTAATACCGAGCCACCTTCCGTTGGTAGGCGGCCATTCGGATGCGGGCTGCCTCCCTCTTTTCTTCCAGAAGGTCGAGGTTGGTCCTGAGGTCCTGGGGGTTGAGTTGCTCGTTGAAGCTCACGATTCGAGCGGACGGGAGTTTGAGCTCGATCGGGATGACTGCCTCGGTGCCGAAGGCCAAGGCGAAGGGTGTCTCGCCGGTCGGTACCCTCTGCGTTGTTCGGTATGCCCAGAGAACGTGGTAGAGTTCGTCTACCCAGGCCCCTTTTGCCCTGTCGAGCCTCGTCTTGAGGCCTTGCAGCAGGGTCCGATTGGTCACTTCGGCTTCCCCATTGGCTTGCGGATGAGCCACCGATGTGAAGTGGTGGGAGACGTTTAGTCCTTCGCAGAACTCGGCAAACCGGGCTCCAGCGAACTGTCGCCCATTATCGGTTATGAGAGCTCGGGGCAGACCGAACCGGCAGATCAGCGTCTTCCAGACGAAGTCCTGCACCTTGGCCTCGGGATCTTCGCAGTGGTTCCGCCTCGACCCACTTGGTAAAGTAGTCGATCGCGACCAGGAGGAACTTCCGTTGTCCGGACGCTGTTGGGAAGGGGCCGAGGATGTCCATCCCCCACTGCGCGAAGGGCCAGGGTCAGTGAGCGGAGTGAGTTCGGATGCCGGCTGCCTTTGCACGCTGGCGTTCTTCTGGCAGCGGTCACACCTCCTCACGTATTCCGTGGAATCACGAAGTAGGGTCGGCCAGTAGTACCCTTGCCGAAGTAGTCTTTGCGATAGGGATCTGGCTCCCGCGTGCTCCGCAGAGTCCTTCGTGGACATCCTTAGCGCGATGCAGGCCTCAGAGGGTCGGAGGCACCTCACAACGGGAGGGAGTACACTTTTATATAACCTGCCCTCGTACAAGACGTAGCGGGAGGCTTGACTCCTGAGCTTCGAGCTTCTCTCCGATCGTGGGGGAGGACCCCTTCTTCAGGTAGGCGAAGCGGATCGATCAGCTGGGCTCGAAGTCCGTCCGGACGGCCGGAGGTTCCTCGGTGGTCGGGCACTTCAGGTTTCCAGAAAACCTCTTTTGGTAGTTCGGCCGGGGCGAGGTGGCCAACTTGGAGAGGAGGTCGGCCCTTGTATTCCCGGTCCTTGGGATGTGCCGAATGTCGAAGCTGTCGAAGGCTGGTATTAAGTTCTTCACCTTCCCGAGGTACATCACCATGCTTTCCTCCCGCGCCTCGTAGCTGCCGCCGACCTGACCGACCACCAACTGGGAATCGCTATAGACTTGAAGCCGACCCACCTTCAATTCCCTGGCTATCTGCAGCCCGGCTATCAGCGCTTCATACTCGGCCCCATTGTTGGTTGTGGGAAACTCGAAGCGCAATGCGTACTCGGTGACGATCCCCTCGGGGCTAACCAGGACCAGCCCTGCGCCGGCCCCGCTAGAGTTGGATGAGCCATCCACATGCAGAACCCAGGCGCCTTCAAGAAGGTCGGCCCTTTCTTCAGGGAAGCTCGACCGCCACAGCTCGGCTTCGTTGGGGCCTGGTCTCCCTCCGATGATAGTCTCGCTTGATTCAAGCTCGGCTTCAGCTGGTGCGGTGCATTCCAGCACGAAGTCTGCCAGTATCTGAGCCCTGATCGATGGCCTGGGCCGGTAATTGATGTCGAACTCCGTGAGCTCGATCGCCCATTTGGCGATTCTTCCTGAAGCGTCTGCGCGGTGGAGGACGGCTCTTAATGGTTGGTCCGTGAGGACCGTGATGGTATGCTCCTGAAAGTAAGGTCGGAGCTTCCTGGCTTGCCAGAAGACAGTAAATTAGTTCTTTGCTAACTTAGGAGTACCTGGTCTCCGCGTCCCTCAAGGCTCGGCTCACGTAGTAGACTGGTTGTTGCGCCTTCGCATCTTCCCTGACCAGGACAGCCGCCAGGGCCATTGGAGAGACAGCTAGGTATAGGAGCAGCCCTTCTCCAGGTTCGGGCTTTGCCAGCAGTGGAGGCGCGCCGAGGTAGTTTTTAAGCTCTTCGAATGCCTGTTTGCACTCCGCTGTCCAGCAAAAATCTTTCGGTCGCCTGAGGACCTGGAAGAAAGGCAGGCACCGCTCGGCCGACCTTGAGACAAAGCGGTTCAAGGACGCCACCTTCCCAGCCAGGCGCTGAACTTCCTTAATTGTTTTCGGGGCAGTCATCTCCTGGATGGCTCGGATTTTCTCGGGATTTGCCTCGATTCCGCGTCTCGACACCATGAATCCTAAAAATTTTCCGGAGGTCACGCCGAAGGCGCATTTGGTCGGGTTCAACTTCATCTTGTGCCTCCTAAGCGCACCGAAAGTTTCTTCAAGGTCGGCGAGGTGGTCTGTCGAGGCTCGGCTTTTGACCAGCATGTCGTCCACGTACACCTCCATGTTGCGGCCGATCTGCCCCTTGAAGACCTTGTTGACCAAGCGCTGGTAGGTGGCTCCTGCATTCTTGAGTCCGAAAGGCATGACCCTGTAACAATAGAGACCTCGGTCAGTAATAAAGGTGGTCTTTTCTTCATCCTCGGGCGCCATGCGTATCTGGTTATAACCAGAAAATGCGTCCATAAAAGTGAGGAGCTCGTGGCCCGAGGTTGCGTCCACCAGCTGATCGATCCTCGGCAGGGGGTAGCTGTCCTTTGGGCAGGCTTTGTTCAGCTTCTTGAAGTCGACGCACATCCTCCATTTGTTGTTTGCTTTTTTGACGAGGACCACGTTCGAGACCCAGGTCGGATAGTTGACCTCCCGGATGAGTCCAGCTTCAAGGAGCTTATCCACTTCTTCGGCTACCGCCTTCTGTCTTTCTGGGGCTTGGCGGCGTAATTTTTCTCTGACGGGTCGGTGCCTTGGGTCGATGGCCAGCCGATGTTCTATGACATCGGCGTCGATCCCTGGTACATCCGCTGGGGCCCAGGCGAAGACGTCTGCATTCCTTCTGAGGAAAGCGACGAGCTGTCCCTTGACCTCGGCCGCTAGGTTGGAGCCGATCCGCACCTCATGCCCCGGGTCTCCATCGCGTAAGGACACAGGGACGAGGTCTTCCGCAGGTTCGCCCCGTTCTTCAGTGAGGTCGTCGCGGACGTCCAGTCCGTCAACAAGGCAAGGGTCGGGCCGGTCTCCCTCGCGCAGGGCGATTGAGTAGCAGTACTTTGCCAGGGCTTGGTCTCCTCTGACTTCGCCGACTCCATGGCTCGTCGGGAATTTCGTCTTTAAGTAGTAGGTTGACACTACCGCCCGTAGCGCTAAGGCCTGGTCGCCCAAGGATTCGCATTATAGGCGGACGGGGTCCTTACGACAAAAAAGTCGATCCGCGCCTTGGCCGATTTTGGGGATTGGCCCGCCGTCACCGCCAAAGTCACCATGCCTTCGACCGGAACGGCGTGTCCGGCAAATCCCACCAGGGGGGAATTTACAGGTCCTAAGCGGGTGTCAGGTAGGGACATTTTTAAGAAGGCATCGTAAAACAATATGTCCGCCGAACTTCCATTATCCACCAAAACGCGGCGTACATCATAATCAGCGACGTTTAAAGAGATTACAACCGCGTCGTTATGCGGAAATCTGATCCCCTGGGCGTCTGCCTCGGTGAAGGTCACGGGCTCCGAGGTCCTCTGCCTCTTTGCCGATCCCTCGGGTTCGTCGGTCTTTCCCTGCTGCGGTCCTCCCGAGATGGTGTTAATGACGCCAAGAGACGGCCGGTCCTCCTGCCGATCTTCCCCAATCGGCGGCAACATTCTCGGCCGATCTTCCTGCTCTTTAGATCGTCTTCGCAGGAATCGGCCAAGCCTGCCCCGCCGGACCAGCTCCTCGATTTCGTCCTGGAGCTGGATGCACTCCTCGGTATCGTGACCGTGGTCACGGTGGTAAAGGCAGAACTTGTTGGGGTTGCGTTTTCTGGGATGGGAACGCATCCTCTCCGGCTCCGGAAGTCGTCCCTTGATCTCCAGCAGCACTTGAGCCTTCGGGGCGTTGAGGGGGGCGTAGCTGTGAAAACGCCGTCGGAGGGGAGAACCTCGGCGCGGGGAGGGACCTCGTCGCGAGGGAGAACCTCGGCGCCGGGGGGAACTTCGGCGTCGGGTGGGACTTCGGTGCCGAGGAGAACTTCGGCGCGCCCTTCCGTCGGTGGCTTCCCGCCCCCGAGCCTGAGGTGGAGTCCGGGCACGCCCGCGACCAGGGGGAGTTCGGGAACGCGGCCAGGCTTCGGTGCGCTTTCTTTCCTCGGCAGGCCTTCCCGCTCTGCCTACTCGTCGCTTGTCGCGAGCTTCACCATCCTTGGCCTCGAAAGCCTCTTCTGCCCGGGCATAGCTTTCGGCCCGAGCTAGCATGTCAGCGAAGTCCCTGGGATATTTCTTCTCCAGGGAAAACAGCAGGTCGTTCTTCTGAAGGCCGCCCTTGAGGGCGGCCATAGCAACTGATTGGTCCAGGTTCCGGACTTCCAGCGCGGCAGCGTTGAACCGGGTGACGTAAGCCCGGATGGGTTCCCCCTCTTTTTGCCTGATGGCCAACAAGGAATCCGAGCCTCTGCGCGGCCGTTTGCTGCTGACGAAGTGGGCCGCGAATTGTTGACTCATTTGGTCAAACGACAGGATGGTGCCCGGCTTAAGCGCCGAGTACCAATTCCTAGCCGCTCCCTTGAGGGTAGAAGGGAAAGCCCGACACAAAATGGCATCAGGGGCGCCATGGAGTAACATCGTCGTCCTGAAGGCCTCCAAATGGTCGACCGGGTCAGCGGTCCCATCGTAGCTTTCAAAATGCGGGAGCTTGAAGTTCGGTGGTACCTGTTCCTGCATAATTTTCTGTGAGAAGGGAGGATCAGTGCAAATATCGTTACCGCGGGAGGAAGGAGTATGACGAAGTTCTTCTATGCGCCGTCCCATCTCCATGAGCCTTTGGTCCAGGAAATCTTCGCGATCCTTAATCCTCAAGGTCTTCTCGCGGAAGGGGTGCGAAGCTTCTCCCTGGGTTGAGCCGCGGTCCGAGCAGGGGCTCTTTGCCGGCTGCCCTTCTCTCCCGAGGGCCGGAGGTTGGGTAGCCCACATCGGTCGCTCCTGGACTGGATTCCCGGGCTCCGGGGAACCCCGCGCCGGTCGAGTGGGCGCTGGACCTCGCGAATGCGTGGCTTGCACTGCCTGCACCGCCTCCGTAAGATCGCGGACCTGCTGGGCAAGCAGGTCGAACCGCTCCGCATCTACCGCGAGTACGGAGCGGGCCCGCGTCGCCGGGGCCGGAGTGGGAGCGGACGGACCCGAACGGGATCGGGCCGCGGAGGCTGCCGACCTCCGGGTCGAGGTTCTTCTGGGGAGGCATTTTTCTTTTCAGAAAAGGAATACTGAAGAGGGAGGAGAGAGATCCGGAAGCAGGGGAGGGAAATCGTCGCCGAGCACTCCTTTAAGAACAAGGGAACCTCGAAGGTTCAAGGTCCCTTCTTCCCACAGACGGCGCCAATCTGTTGGTGCAGAAATCCGTCGCCGCCGGAGGTCGCCGCAATCGAGGCCGCTGGGCGCCGCCGGGGACCTGCAAAACGAAGTCCCGTCCGGAACCGGTGGGGTGGTGGCTCCGGCAGGACCCTCCGACGGTCAAGTTAGTTTCCTGACCAACAGTAATGGAGTGCTCGGAATGAGTTCCGGAGCTTAGAGATGTGGAGGAGAGCTTAGAGAGTCAAGAGTCCAGAGAGCTTAGCCTTAGTGTGTCGGGAGGGTCCTTGATATAGCGGAGCTTGATGGTGACAACTGCAGCCGCGTGCTGGCGGGCCGCTCGAGGTTCGGTGGAGTCAGTCTCACTGGCGCCGCGTGCGGCGGATGGAGGGTGACAGCCATCGCCGCCTGACAGTGGGTCGCTATCGCCCGCGGCGGACTGACCGATGGTGCGGCGGACTGACTGATGGTGATGGTTGCAGAGCTTGCCGAATGAAGGGATGAAGGCCTTCGTCGTGTGCCCATTTCGGAGGAGTTCGGGCTCCTGAAGAGGAAGATAGGAGGGAGTTCGGCTCCCATAGGCGTCTGGCGAGAGGTATGCAGCTAAGGCCCGTCCGCAGAAGAGTTCGGCAACTGAGAAGCCGCGGCTCGGCCGTCTGGGATTCGGCCGGCTGTTGGACTTGGGCTGAGGCTTGGACACTTGAGAGTTCGGTAGGAGCTCGGTCGGCCGAAGTTTGACGAGGGCGACCGCTGAGGAGTTCGGCCCAGTGACGACTGCTGAGGAGTTCGGGCTCCTGAGTGGCGACCGCTTGGGGATTCTACTAAAGCCCGTCGGCTGAGGAGTTCGGCCGCTAAGAGGACTTCATTGAAGCCCGGCCGCACGGGCTCGCCAAGGGTCGGTCCGAAGGAGTTCGGCTGCACGGGCTCGCCTGGGGCCGGTCCGAAGGAGTTCGGCCGTGGGAAGTCCGAAGGAGTTCGGTTGCACGGGCTCGCTGAGGTCGGTCCGAAGGAGTTCGGCCGCGGGAGTCCGAAGGAGTTCGGTTGCACGGGCTCGCCTGGGGTCGGTCCGAAGGAGTTCGGCCGTGGGAAGTCCGAAGGAGTTCGGTTGCACGGGCTCGCCTGGGGTCGGTCCGAAGGAGTTCGGCCGTGGGATCCGAAGGAGTTCGGCCAGGGCTCGCTGATTCGGCCTCTAGGCAGTTCGGCCGTGTTAGGGGTTCGGCCTGGCGCCTGGCGCTGAAGCTCTTCAGCGGCTACTGGTTACATTGGGCTGAGCGTTGGGCCGGGCTTCGGCAGGAGCGGGATTTATCCCCAACAAACAGGACATTCAGGGCAGAGATTCCAGTGGAGGTGCTTTGCATAAAACCCCAGCATACATATTAGGAGGGCTACAGATATGCATTGATGAGGTTATCTCCTATGCACTCTCACTACTTAATGAAGATCCCAAAAAAAATTATGTAGAGGCCATAAAGAGGAGGATCATGATTCATGTAATAGACCATGTTGGAGGAGGATGGAATCACTTGAGAATAATCAACATGATAGCTGGGATTCTCTAGAGGAATGTTCAATCCATTGGGCTCAAGTGGTGTTCACAAAGAAAGAAGCACCTTAGAACAAGATGGGTCAGATTCAAGCAAGGCTGTAGCAAAGGGATACTTCATAGGAGGATGTTGACTACACCAAAATTTTCTCTCCAATGGTGCGTCATACAAAGCTATTCGAAGTTTTGTTGTCATTGGTGGCACAGCATAACCCCATTAAATTGGAACTGATGGACGTTT